>JBCNJP010000025.1:26781109-26800927 GCA_039602395.1 Deinandra increscens subsp. villosa
AGTACCTAAACAAAACCTATTAAGTACTAAAATTGCATTGCATTAACGACTAATTATCAGTCTTTAATATATATTTTTGGAAACTGATTCAATATAGAATGTCAGTCCCTAAAAGAGACTAATAGGGACAACGTAAACATGTTTACGGGAATGAACTTTAGTCCCTAAAAAATAAAATTAGGGACCAAATCAACACATGATCTGGGACTAATTATCAGTCACTAAAAAACATATTCAAGGACTGAAATGACTTACCCCCGGGGACCAGGATTAAAGACTGAATTTTTATGTATAGGGGACTGACTGTGAGTCTCTGTTGATGCCACACAACGGGGACTGATTTTCAGTCACTAACCACACTATCTAGGACTACGCATCCGTCACTGACGGTGACTGGCAAAATTCAGTCCCTAATCACCATTAGGAACTGATTACAAACTATCGGAGACTGATTTTTTAGTCCTAAATGGTCACTTTTCTTGTAGTGATTCCAGATCTATTACCCTGGAAGTCTTCTGATGCTGAGAGCCTGAGAATCCTGCAGTAGTAGCTGTTGCAATACCTGACTTTGGAGCAGTAGAGGGGTTTATTTTCTGTTTCGGCTGCTCCGATATTTCCAGAGAGTCAAAACCGAATGATTTTGGCATCAAAGGACTGATTTCCTCTACTGGTTTCTTTGATTTCTTCAACTCCATGATCTCCTTCATCATTTTCTCATTGGTTTTGGCTTGCTCATCCACATGAGACTTCATCTGCCTGATCAAAACATACAGATCGTTATTAGAAATAGCAGAGTCAGTGGACGTACCTTGAGATCCAGTAAAAGTGGGGTATTCCACTCTTTTAGCATCAGTATCAGCCACTTTCTTCGTCATTGGGGGGAGACCAGTGCTGACAGTGGGCTTAGAGGATGAAATAGGTTTTGAGGTAAACTTTGGTTGAGTCGACATTTTCAAGAATCGGTTATAGGAAGAAGATCAAGGCTCTTAATCGAATTCAAACACCGTTTGCCCCACGGTGGGCGCCAAATTGTTTTGGTCAAAAACTGCCTAAGCAATTAGTTGATCAAACTTTGTAAGTGAGGTAGCGTGTTTGATGTAAATAAAGATAGAAATGTAAATTTGAAGATTGACACGAGGATGTAACGAGGGAAAATCCAGGAATCCTTGAGTATCCTCAAGGAGCCTAGCAAAAAACCTCGGGGGCTGGTTCAAAGTACCTGCCTCCTAAAACTTTTATATAATGAAAGTGTTTAGTACAAATGAAATGAGCTCGTATTCTAAGTGTTGCAGAGAGTCGTGATTGCCGAAAAAGTGTGTGTGTGTAAGCCTAGAGCTCTGTTTAAATATAGATTACATTGCAACAATATCTCCTAAAAACTAGCAACTAACTCCACGTCTCTCACATGACCGTTAGTAGTCCACTCAGTCCACGTTTCTGTTAATTGACCGGGTCTTTAGGACACGTGTGTAACATTCCGGGTTTTCCGATTGTCTGATTTTATCCATATTGTAACCCGATCCGTTGATTGATAATCGAATTTATGGGTATTGATCGATTTTGATGTTTATTAACCTAATTTCATGTTATTGATCCATTATCATGTTTATTGATCGATTTGATGTTCGATTTGCCTTTAATTTGGATGTTACGCGAACGAGTCATCGAATTACGTTCAACCGGGAATTTGATCAATCTAAACATGTATGACCCTTGTGTGTAATACTAGTTACACACACAAGTGAATACAAGTGAAGATTGGTGTGAATTCAAGGTCTAGAATGGAAACGGTGAAAGTTCGGTAAATCCCGCGCGATTTCGATTATAACCGGGAGATCACGTTTTTGAGTATCGTATATCAGATTTGTCATATTTCTGAGTTTTATAGTCACTTATGATCACTCATGACATTACGAGTCATCACACACTTGATCGAGTCACAAATCGTAGGTAAATTGCTTAAAAGTGATACGTACGGCAAAACCGACCAATTTGCATGTTTTGACCTAATTTGTGTATACATTAGTGATACGTGACATATTTGTTATCATTTTGAGTGGATTTAATGTAATGAACATGATGGGACCATTACTTGGGTGATTTGGGAGAAAACGGGACTCGAAAACACCAAAAAACGACAAACCGAGCACCCGAAACGATGAAACAACAAAGTTGTCACCCGGGGAAGCACTAGGCGTATCGCCTAGAGCTTCACAAAGCCCCAGGCGATACGCTAGGAAGTGTAATTCCAGCAAAAACCCTAAAAACCCACTATTTAAGCATCATTAGCCACCATGCTCTCCCCATTCAGCCCCAAATCACTCCCAAAACCCTAAAACGGCTGTAAACATGAAAGGAGAAGATCTTTGAAGATTCAAGGCCCAAGTTTCTTGCTTTATTGCTTAGGATCATCTAGAAATCATCCCTTTCGGTTAGTAATCTTCAAACCTTGTCATAGCATCTTAAATCTTCTCTTCTACTCCCATCAAGGTGTGAACTTTATGTGATATTTGGCTTGAATCCATGTTGTAAATGATAGATCTAGGGTTTTTATGATTAAAGATTCCACCTTTTTGCATGATTTTGTTATTCAACTTGATTCCATGATGAAACCTCTTTAGATCTAGGTTTATTATGCAATTTGATGAATGGATCTTCATGAAAGTTGAAAGCTTGTGTATGGATCTGAGATTTAGTCATGATAAATCATTTATATGTTATAGATCTAGGGTTTCTTTGATCAAGATTGGATTTTTATGTGAGAACATGACTAGATCTATGAAGAGCATGTCATCTAGGGCTAGATCTAGGGATTTTTCTTATCAAGATTCAATTTTTATGTTTCAAATGGACTTGATTTGCCTCATGGATATTGTTTAGGACTAGATCCATGTATTATGATCATCAAGTTTGGTTTTTCCTTGATAAAATGACTAGATCTCAACATGTGTGTCATCTAGGATTAGAAATGTGTGTCATAAAGCTTCAAAATGGACTTTTCTACCTCCCAACTTGTCTAGATCTATAATTTTCTTGGTATGTAAAGTAGGATCAGTATGTAAAGCTATCAAAATATGAACTTTTATGTGTTTAAATGATAGATCTACCATGCATGCTCAATTAGGGTTTGTTTTGTGAATCAAAAGCCGATTTATGGGCTAGATTTGGCAAGATACATGCTAAACTAGGCTAGGTTCATGTTAGATTCAAGTAGATCTATAAAATTTATAATGGCCTATGTTAGATCTGATCCCAAATGGTAATCATGTGTTTTACCTTAGATTAATATCATGGAAAATGAGATTGTTGACTTTTGTTGACCTAGTTTGACTTCTATGCTAGTTTGCTAGATTAGAACCCCTCAACATTTCTTAGTATGAAAACTTGAACCCAAACTAAGCCCGTACGCTATCACTTGAGTAAAACACCAATGAGTTGTGAATTGATTAGGTCGTGTCGTGTCGTGTCAAGTCACGGTTTCTCACTTTACTCACTTATCTATTTTGGTTCAATCTCGGTCAATCATAAAGGTGATCTCCGGACGTGATTTTCGCGCATCGCTATCGCTTATCTTTCTTTTCGATTCACCCGTGAGGTGAGTTTTCATAGCCCCTTTTTACTTAAATGTTTTTGGGGTGCAACATGTATCATGTTATCAAATTCTATTTTCACATGCGTATTCTATGTTCGATGATTACTTGAAACATGTATGATTGTCTTGATTGTTTGGTTGAACGATGAACGATTGAACGATGGAACGATGAACGATTGAACGATGAACGTAATTATTAACATTAAACATGCCGGGGTTACGATAATAGATCTATTGGCCTGACAAGCCCACTTGGCCTGCCTCGCGTGTGGCGCCTTGTGATTGAAAGCCTAATTGTCAAGGGTTGGATTACGTTAACTTATCATTTTATCATTAATCATTTTTATCAATTATCATCTTATATAACTTGTACGCATGTTTTCGAACGTTTTCATTAAACCTATGAATTCTCACCAACTATTTTTAGTTGACTCTTTTTGTAACATGTTGCAGGTAATGCAGTTTGATTCGGATATCATCACTTTAGGATTGCATCGGCTTTAGAGAGACCTTATTAAATAATGAATCGTTATGTTTAGACTATGTTTTACGTTGTTTATCGTATGTTGTGACTTGGATGCTATGGTTTATTCGTTTGCTATGAAATGGGTAACTATTATGATTATCGCAACCTAATTTAGTGTTGTGAGCTTCTGGACAATCTTCGCGCCCCGACGTATTCCGCCGTCGGTTGGGGTGTGACAGATTGGTATCAGAGCCACGGCTATAGGGATCTAGGTTATTAGAACTGGTTTGACCTAGACTATTGCCTTAGGTGTCCTGCATGAGTGCCTCATGCGCAATATGCCTAATTGTTTATTTTTGTCCAGTAAATTGCTTATTAATTGTTGCCTATTTCAAATGCTTGTTCCCATAAGTCAGCACGCACTCGAGCACGAATCACTAAGGCTTCCTAGCCTCTTCCTTAGAAAAATGGTGCCTTACGTACCATTTAGGAAAAATATGATTTTCATGATTTTCAAATCTCGTCGGAATTAGGGTTTTAGTGGTAGACATGTAGTAACTGGAAGGGTGAAAACACCGGTAGTCGGGGTCTCTGTCGAGAAAAGCGTTGCACATAAGCCCTATCAACCGTTGGGCCCGGATGCTCACCTGGGACGCCCCGATGAGAGTGATGAAACCTATTAGGCCAAAGCATGTCTCTACCACTAGGATCTTGATCTGATTAGTCTCGGTTGTAGCCTTCCAATCGGAAGGTGAGAACCACTCCGTTATGTTTTATCTCAAATGCTCGATTTCACGTTTTGGCGCGCGATTATGTTTAAACAAATGATTTTTGATAAACTATGATCATGAGTTACACGGTATCACGGTTCGATAACACACACCAGTTTTACACTTAACCATTTTACCCTCAAAAATTTGATTATCAATCACACCTCATCATGACTCATCATTGTTGTTCTTGAATCTCAGCATGTCGATCCATTTCAAGGGACGTCGAAAGGGCGATAGCGGCCGCAAAATGGCCTCGGTAATAGCCAAGCAAATGGCTGAGGTTCTTCCCGGTATCGTGGCTCAAATCCAGCAGGGTGTGAATGCTAACCCTGCTAATGCTGCTGCTATGGCTACTTGTTCATTCAAGCATTTCAACTCCTGCAACCCTCCCAAATTCAAGGGGACCGAGGGTCCTATTGGTTTACTTCAGTGGTTCGAGGGGATGGAAAACACCTTCGTTAACAGTGACTGTCCTGATCATCTGAAGGTCCCGCGTGCCACCAGCACTCTCACTGAAAAAGCTCTCACATGGTGGAATAGCGAGAAACGGATTCGTGGGTCCGATGAGGCCTTAGCTCTATCTTGGGATGAACTAAAGGAAGTCATGAGGGAAAAATACTGTCCCCGTTCTGAGTTAAAGAAACTTGAGGATGAATTTCGGGCGCTGAAACAATACAGTGGGGAAAATCAGGAGTATACCGATCGTTTCTATGAGTTGAAAATCCTGGTGCCTGAAATTGTCTCTCCTGAATTCCGGGCTGTTGAATGTTATATCGGTGGGTTACCTGATGAAATACAGGATTCTATCTGGGCCAGCAATCCTGCGACACTTGACAGCGCTGTTCGTCTTGCTGCTCGTCTGACCGATAACCATGTAAAAGCGGGTAAGCTGAAAAGAAGGGGTTCTAAGAAGGAATCGGGTACTGAAAAGGCCGAACCCGCGGCCGAAAAGGAGTACAAAACTGAGACATCTGCTGCTAAAAGTAACAAAAAGAAACGTAAGGGGCGAAACTTCGCGGTTACTACTACTCCTGCACCTGCTATTCCCGCCACCCCTGGTGCACCTCCAGCCAAGAAACCTTACACGGGTACCCATCCTCTTTGTGCCCGGTGTAACCATCATCATCCTGTGCAGGCCCAGTGTTGGCAGTGCACCAATTGTGGGCGCTTTGGTCATCCCACTCATGCTTGTCGCATGCCTGTTCGAGCCCAGCCTTTGGCCCAGTATCCGGCCCAACCTCTGATAGCCCAAGCTCCTAATGTTCAGGTTCAGGTTCGGGCTTGCTACAATTGTGGATCCACCACTCATCTGAGGAACGCTTGCCCTGCTCTCGCGGTTGCTAACCCGCCTGCTGCTAATGTTAATCGTGGTGCTCCAGCTCGTGCCTTTGTCATCAATGCAAATCAGGTTTGCAATCATGTCTCTTCATACTTGTAATCAGTTTCTGTTATCAATTTTATTCTCATATATCTTTCCGGTGTATGCTAATCAGGCTCAAGCGAACCAGGAGGTCGTCAATGGTACGTTTCTTGTGAACAACCGTTATGCCTCTATATTATTTGATTCTGGTGCCGATCGTAGTTTTGTATCATTAGAGTTTGAGCCTTTACTTGACACACCACGTACTGCACTCGATTATCCATTCACGGTTGAGATCGCGGATGGAAAACCTATTGCTCTTGATTCTATTGTTCGCGGTTGCCAGTTGGATTTCAAGGACCATATTTTCCCTATCGATCTTATTCCAATGCATCTCGGGAGTTTTGATATCATTATTGGTATGGATTGGTTGTCTCACCATCGTGCCGAGCTCGTTTGTTTCGATAAAATCATTCGCATTCCTCGTCCGGATGGCCAGTATCTGATTATTCATGGCGATAAACCTTCATGTGGGCTCAAGCTTATGTCTTGTACAAAGGCCCATAGGTACTTACGCAAGGAGTACCCAGCTTTTCTGGCACATATTATGGAAGTTCGGGAAAAAGAAGGGGGAATCGAAGACATCCCGATCGTGAGAGACTTTCCGGAAGTTTTTCCCGATGACATTACGGGTCTTCCTCCCGTTCGCCAAGTTGACTTCCGTATCGACCTTGTTCCAGGAGCTACTCCAGTAGCAAAGTCGCCATATCGCCTCGCACCCTCAGAAATGCAAGAGTTGGCTAAACAACTCCAAGAGCTTTCTGACAAGGGTTTCATTCGACCGAGTTCCTCTCCATGGGGAGCACCCATTCTATTTGTCAAAAAGAAGGATGGTACTCTTCGCATGTGCATTGATTATCGTGAGCTTAACAAACTCACTATCAAAAACCGTTATCCGTTGCCTCGTATTGATGACCTCTTCGATCAGCTTCAAGGAGCCACTTGTTTTTCAAAAATCGATCTTCGTTCCGGTTATCATCAGCTTCGAGTTGCGGAGGAGGATGTTCACAAAACCGCCTTTCGCACTCGTTATGGCCACTTTGAGTTCACTGTCATGCCTTTTGGGTTGACAAACGCTCCTGCTATATTCATGGACCTCATGAATCGTGTTTGTAAACCCTATCTCGATAAGTTCGTTATCGTATTCATTGATGATATCTTGATCTACTCAAAGTCTAAGGCCGAACATGAGACTCACCTACGCCTTGTACTTGAACTCCTGAAGAAAGAACAACTTTACGCCAAATTCTCCAAGTGTGAATTTTGGCTGAAAGAGGTTCAATTTTTGGGACACATTGTTAACGACAAAGGTATTCATGTTGATCCTTTTAAAATTGAGGCCGTTAAGAGTTGGTGTACCCCTACTACACCTACTGAAGTCCGCTCGTTTCTTGGGTTAGCGGGCTATTATAGACGCTTTATTGCTAACTTCTCTCGCATCGCCTTGCCTCTTACTGCCTTGACTCAGAAAAGTCAACCCTTCGAGTGGGGTCCCGCTCAGGAAGGCGCGTTCCAGACACTTAAGAAAATGTTGTGTGAAGCCCCTATCTTAACTCTTCCTGACGGGACAGATGATTTTGTGGTCTATTGTGATGCTTCTCATCAAGGCCTCGGTTGCGTCCTCATGCAACGAGGAAAGGTAATCGCATATGGTTCGAGACAGCTTAAGAAGCACGAGAAAAATTACACGACGCATGACCTCGAGCTTGGTGCGGTCGTGTTTGCTCTAAAACTCTGGAGGCACTACCTATACGGTACCGAGTGTGTGGTCTTTACCGATCACAAAAGCCTTCAGCATATTTTCGATCAGAGAGATCTTAATATGCGCCAGCGTCGTTGGGTCGAGCTCTTAAACGACTATGATTGCGAGATTCGCTATCATCCCGGTAAAGCGAATGTCGTGGCCGATGCCTTGAGTCGAAAAGAGCATGCCAAACTTATCCTCTTTCAAAGCTCTCATCACATGACCAATCTTAAAGCTCGTATTCTTGTGGCTCAACGCTCATCGGTCAATGAAGGAAATCTGCATAATGAGTTATCATGTGGCGCAGAACTTCAATTCGTGACCAAGTCGGATGGTCTTCTCTATTTCTTGGATCGTCTCTGGATTCCCGATCGAGACGATCTCCGAACGTTTATCATGGACGAGGCTCATAAATCCCGTTACTCCGTTCATCCTGGTTCGGATAAGATGTATCTTGACCTCCGAAAGCTTTATTGGTGGCCCGGTATGAAGAAAGACATTGCACTCTATGTGTCTAAATGTCTGACTTGCTTAAAGGTCAAGGCCGAGCACCAGCGACCCTCCGGATTGCTCGAGCAGCCGAGAATCCCAGTTTGGAAGTGGGAGGACATTTCGATGGACTTCGTCACGTCACTTCCAAAAACCCCTAGAGGTCACGATAGCATTTGGGTCATTGTCGATCGCTTGACCAAATCAGCTCACTTTCTTGCTATCAATGAAAAGGATAAGGCTGATAAGTTGGGAAAACTTTATGTGGACGAGATCGTTAAACGTCATGGCACTCCTTTGACTATTATTTCTGATCGTGATGGTCGATTTACCTCCCATTTTTGGCAATCACTTCAATCCGCCTTGGGAACTCGTTTGGATCTCAGCACTGCTTACCATCCGCAGACTGATGGCCAGTCTGAGCGCACCATTCAGACTCTCGAGGATATGCTCCGTGCTTGTGTCATCGATTTCGGTGGCAGTTGGGATACTCTTTTACCATTGATCGAGTTCTCTTATAATAACAGCTATCACTCGAGCATTGGCATGGCCCCGTTCGAAGCTCTTTATGGTCGAAAGTGTCGGTCACCTATATGTTGGAGCGAGGTCGGTGAAACTCAAATCACCGGTCCCGAACTGATTCAGGAGACTACCGACAAAATCACTCAGATTCGTGATCATTTGCTCGCTGCTAGGAGTCGTCAGAAGAGTTATGCTGATAGACGACGAAAGCCCCTTGAGTTCAAAAAGGGCGACCATGTCCTCTTAAAGGTATCACCTTGGAAAGGCGTCGTTCGATTTGGAAAGAAGGGAAAACTAGCACCTCGATATGTTGGCCCGTTCAAAATCCTTGATAAGATTGGTAGGGTGGCTTATCGACTTGAACTTCCTCCCGAACTTGCCAATGTCCATCCTACATTTCATGTGTCGAATCTTCGAAAGTGTCTGGCTGATGAGAACCTCCATGTTCCGCTTGAGGATATTCGGATCGACGAGTCTATGCATTTCGTTGAGAAACCGGTTGAGATTATGGATCGAGAAATCAAACAACTCAAGCGCAGCCGGATCCCGATCGTCAAGGTTCGTTGGGAGTCTAAACGTGGACCAGAGTTCACTTGGGAGCGTGAGGACCAGATGAAAGCCAAATACCCTCAGTTGTTCGTTCAGTCTTCTTGATGTTTAATTTCGGGACGAAATTTCCTAAAGTAGGGGAGACTGTAACATTCCGGGTTTTCCGATTGTCTGATTTTATCCATATTGTAACCCGATCCGTTGATTGATAATCGAATTTATGGGTATTGATCGATTTTGATGTTTATTAACCTAATTTCATGTTATTGATCCATTATCATGTTTATTGATCGATTTGATGTTCGATTTGCCTTTAATTTGGATGTTACGCGAACGAGTCATCGAATTACGTTCAACCGGGAATTTGATCAATCTAAACATGTATGACCCTTGTGTGTAATACTAGTTACACACACAAGTGAATACAAGTGAAGATTGGTGTGAATTCAAGGTCTAGAATGGAAACGGTGAAAGTTCGGTAAATCCCGCGCGATTTCGATTATAACCGGGAGATCACGTTTTTGAGTATCGTATATCAGATTTGTCATATTTCTGAGTTTTATAGTCACTTATGATCACTCATGACATTACGAGTCATCACACACTTGATCGAGTCACAAATCGTAGGTAAATTGCTTAAAAGTGATACGTACGGCAAAACCGACCAATTTGCATGTTTTGACCTAATTTGTGTATACATTAGTGATACGTGACATATTTGTTATCATTTTGAGTGGATTTAATGTAATGAACATGATGGGACCATTACTTGGGTGATTTGGGAGAAAACGGGACTCGAAAACACCAAAAAACGACAAACCGAGCACCCGAAACGATGAAACAACAAAGTTGTCACCCGGGGAAGCACTAGGCGTATCGCCTAGAGCTTCACAAAGCCCCAGGCGATACGCTAGGAAGTGTAATTCCAGCAAAAACCCTAAAAACCCACTATTTAAGCATCATTAGCCACCATGCTCTCCCCATTCAGCCCCAAATCACTCCCAAAACCCTAAAACGGCTGTAAACATGAAAGGAGAAGATCTTTGAAGATTCAAGGCCCAAGTTTCTTGCTTTATTGCTTAGGATCATCTAGAAATCATCCCTTTCGGTTAGTAATCTTCAAACCTTGTCATAGCATCTTAAATCTTCTCTTCTACTCCCATCAAGGTGTGAACTTTATGTGATATTTGGCTTGAATCCATGTTGTAAATGATAGATCTAGGGTTTTTATGATTAAAGATTCCACCTTTTTGCATGATTTTGTTATTCAACTTGATTCCATGATGAAACCTCTTTAGATCTAGGTTTATTATGCAATTTGATGAATGGATCTTCATGAAAGTTGAAAGCTTGTGTATGGATCTGAGATTTAGTCATGATAAATCATTTATATGTTATAGATCTAGGGTTTCTTTGATCAAGATTGGATTTTTATGTGAGAACATGACTAGATCTATGAAGAGCATGTCATCTAGGGCTAGATCTAGGGATTTTTCTTATCAAGATTCAATTTTTATGTTTCAAATGGACTTGATTTGCCTCATGGATATTGTTTAGGACTAGATCCATGTATTATGATCATCAAGTTTGGTTTTTCCTTGATAAAATGACTAGATCTCAACATGTGTGTCATCTAGGATTAGAAATGTGTGTCATAAAGCTTCAAAATGGACTTTTCTACCTCCCAACTTGTCTAGATCTATAATTTTCTTGGTATGTAAAGTAGGATCAGTATGTAAAGCTATCAAAATATGAACTTTTATGTGTTTAAATGATAGATCTACCATGCATGCTCAATTAGGGTTTGTTTTGTGAATCAAAAGCCGATTTATGGGCTAGATTTGGCAAGATACATGCTAAACTAGGCTAGGTTCATGTTAGATTCAAGTAGATCTATAAAATTTATAATGGCCTATGTTAGATCTGATCCCAAATGGTAATCATGTGTTTTACCTTAGATTAATATCATGGAAAATGAGATTGTTGACTTTTGTTGACCTAGTTTGACTTCTATGCTAGTTTGCTAGATTAGAACCCCTCAACATTTCTTAGTATGAAAACTTGAACCCAAACTAAGCCCGTACGCTATCACTTGAGTAAAACACCAATGAGTTGTGAATTGATTAGGTCGTGTCGTGTCGTGTCAAGTCACGGTTTCTCACTTTACTCACTTATCTATTTTGGTTCAATCTCGGTCAATCATAAAGGTGATCTCCGGACGTGATTTTCGCGCATCGCTATCGCTTATCTTTCTTTTCGATTCACCCGTGAGGTGAGTTTTCATAGCCCCTTTTTACTTAAATGTTTTTGGGGTGCAACATGTATCATGTTATCAAATTCTATTTTCACATGCGTATTCTATGTTCGATGATTACTTGAAACATGTATGATTGTCTTGATTGTTTGGTTGAACGATGAACGATTGAACGATGGAACGATGAACGATTGAACGATGAACGTAATTATTAACATTAAACATGCCGGGGTTACGATAATAGATCTATTGGCCTGACAAGCCCACTTGGCCTGCCTCGCGTGTGGCGCCTTGTGATTGAAAGCCTAATTGTCAAGGGTTGGATTACGTTAACTTATCATTTTATCATTAATCATTTTTATCAATTATCATCTTATATAACTTGTACGCATGTTTTCGAACGTTTTCATTAAACCTATGAATTCTCACCAACTATTTTTAGTTGACTCTTTTTGTAACATGTTGCAGGTAATGCAGTTTGATTCGGATATCATCACTTTAGGATTGCATCGGCTTTAGAGAGACCTTATTAAATAATGAATCGTTATGTTTAGACTATGTTTTACGTTGTTTATCGTATGTTGTGACTTGGATGCTATGGTTTATTCGTTTGCTATGAAATGGGTAACTATTATGATTATCGCAACCTAATTTAGTGTTGTGAGCTTCTGGACAATCTTCGCGCCCCGACGTATTCCGCCGTCGGTTGGGGTGTGACAACGTGATCCATGCTTGAGTTAACCTGCGAATAATAAACAAAAGGGGAAAAACAATAGTTAGTCAAGAAATATAATTCAGGATCCTTACAGCGAAGTACTTGCGAGCTGATGCGAGCTGCTCAGTATCTCCTGAATTCTAGTACCAACAGTTCCCATCTGAAATTAGTGGTTGAGATTTAGTTCTCAAAGTTCTCATTTGAACCTAACCCTATATATATATATATATATATATATATATATATATATATATATATATATAGGGAGAGGATCATTTGAGAACCAATTTGGTTTGAGAACTAAAAAGAACTAATTTGAGCCACAAGTTTATTTACATGTATCCCCCTCCCATGAACTGTAGTGGTCCCCCCTGAAATTTGTGGTTGAGATTTCTCAAATAAAAGTTTCATTTGAACCTAACCCTATATATATATATATATATATATATATGTGTGTGTGTGTGTGTGTGTGTGTGTGTGCGTGTGAAAGTTCAAATACAAAGACATTTTTCCGTGCGAAGCGTGTGAAAGAACGGGAGGCCGACACATGGTATGATTTAAGTTTTACGCGGATGGGCTTTTCCGTCATTTTACATGTTTTAAAAGATATTCCTGCGTGATGTCATGCGCGCTAATAATCCGGAAAACAGTTATATTCCTCATATATTTACGTAGAATATCTTTTGTGATATATATTAGTTCATTAAGAGATTCAGATCTCGTAAACGACATTCAAATATTACGAAAGTTTTATTTTGCGTTTTCTGAGAGATCATGGAACCTGAATATGAACAATGTCTGTTTCGTATGATTTTTATTTCGTATCTTTTAGTTTTTGTGTATTGTTATTGTTAATTGTGTTATAATGATATTTAGAATCTGGTTTACGTGTTTTATTTGGATCGAATTCGGTTTTGAATTTATTTTTTATGCGAAATCCTATTGTCATGATGCTTGAAGCTGGTTTACGTGATTTGATTTTGATCAAAGTCGTTTTTGAGTTATTTTCTCGTGATTTTTTAGATTAGTTATTGTTTGGGTGTTTGTAATCGTTACATTGCGTTTTTAACTTGTGTAGTTGTTTCGTAGATCCAGTTTATTGGAGTTAGTTTAGGTCTTTACGTGATTTTTGTATCGGGTGTATGTTTTTGCATGCGTTTCTGTTAATTAAATTGCGTTATTATGTTATTTAGATTTATAGAAAAGTTGTTTAGAGAAAATAGTTTGCGTTATTACCATTCATAGGTTGCGTTATTTTTGTTTATATTGTATTGTTGTGTGATTACCAGAAATACAATTTGCGTATTTTTTATTAATATTTTTTGCGTGATTACCTATTATGTGTTTGCGTTATTTTTTACAGAATTGAGAAGTGGAGAATGTCACATTCCATCCGTTCCGATGTCAGTTAAACCTGAAGAGGGCATGATATTTACTTCTTTGGAAGAAGCTGAGGCATTCTACTATGAGTATGCTAAACAATCTGGATTTACAGTTAGGAAAGGATCTGTTTATGAGGTGCCTGGTGTCATTAAGGGGAGGCATTTTGTTTGTTCCAAAGAAAGTAACAAACCCTTCAAGAAATATGATTCGAGTAGCGTGTCTGGAAAAGGAAAAAACAAAGTAAAACTTAGGAAGAAGTATTCTACCCGTACTGGTTGCCTTGCACATATTGTGTACACTTCGAGGGATGGTTTATCTTACAAAGTGCATAAGTTCGTCGAGGGGCACAACCACTACCTTGTTGGTCAAGAAGACATGCATTTTCTTCGCTCAAACAGGCATCTGACAAGAGTTCAGGAATCTTAGATTTATTTATCTTTTGTTAACATTGGTCCTGTTAAAGCGTTTAATGTGATGAGGACAAAATATGGAGGTTTTGAGAAAGTTGGAGCGATTATGGTTGAATGCAAGAACTTTAAAAGGGACCTGAACTGCTATATTGGTGAGTATGATGCTGAGATTGTTGTTAGAAGGATGCTGAGATTGTTGTTAGAAGGATGCTGAACAAGAAAGATTTCCTTCCTGATTATTCATTTGAGTACAAGGTTGATGACGAGAGGAAACTTACTGCAATGTTCTGGGCTGATGGTGAATTCAAGGCAAACTATCAAGCATTTGGAGAGATTGTTTCTTTTGATGCAACCTTCAACACAAACAAGTATGGTTTTCATTTATTATCACTTGCGTGATAATGTATACTGCATGCGTTATTTATTATTATATAATGCGTGATTATAATTAATCAAATGCGTGATAAGTTGAATATGATTTATACCACAGGTACAAGATGGTTTTTGTTCCTTTCACTGGAATTGATAACCATTTTTGTAATGTTTCTTTTGGTGCTGGTCTGTTGTCATCCGAAACAACGGAGTCATACATGTGGCTTCTTGAAAAGTTTTTGAAGGCTTTTGGATGTCAACCCAAGGTTGTAGTTACAGAACCAAGATCATGCGATGAAGATTGCAATTGAAAATGTTTTTGACCAGTGTCGTCATAGACTGTGCATGTGGCACATAATGAAGAAAGTTGCTGATAAGGTTTGATTATTTTTGCGTAATTTTTTAGTTTTGATGTGATTATTATAATGTCATGCGTAATTAATATAACTGTTGTGTGATTTTATGTTCAGTTCATGTGTGTTTACATTTTTTATGTATTGTGTTTTTTTTTTATGTCTCATGAAGGTTGGGCCTGCGTTGTGTAATGATGTGGAGTTTAAAGAGGCAATGTGTAGTATTGTGTGGACGGATTCTATTGATCCTGAATGTTTTGATGCGGAGTGGCTAAAAATCATGAATGATTATGACCTAACTTCTAACAAGTGGTTGTATGAGATGTTTGAGATGAGAGGAATGTGGATTCCTGCGTATTTTCGAGATGAGTGGATGTCTGGTCTCATGCGCACGACCTCTAGATCAGAGATTGAGAATCATTTTTCTCTCAGGTTACAAATTATCAAATGACGCTTTTGGAATTTTTTAACCATTATGAATCTTTGCTTGAGATTCAAAGACACACCCATCAGAAGAATGATCATGACCCCAGATATACTTTTCCTAACCTGTGGACTGAATTTTCCATTGAGGAACAAGCTGCACGCATATACATGAGGGCTATGTTTAATGACGTCTAAGATGAGATATATTGCAGCACCAGGAACTGTTTTGGCATGAAAACCATAACTGTTGATAACACTGCAAAGGTTTTTATTAAAGATCATGTTGCAATTGGCCCTGGTTTGCTGGAAGTAAGTAATATTATAGCTTTGCGTGATTTTGTAATATATGCTTGCGTTATTATATTAAATGAAGACTGCGTGTTTTATGCGTGTTTATGTGTAGCTGTAAACGTTTTGAGCGTTATGGTTTGTTGTGCTCTCATGTGTTTTATGTAATGACGATGTTTGAGGTACCTGAAATCCCTCAAACGTACATCATGAAGCGTTGGACCAAGGAAGCTGCACCTAATAAAGTCAAAAAAGCAATGCCCCTGAGCAGTGATTCTAATTTTGCTAATGCTCATGAAGTAGACAAGGTTTTACGTGATATTATGTCTTCCTATGAATATATAAGTAATCGCCTATCTCCAGACCTTGAGGCCTTGTGCTCTGTGAGGGATAAAATGAAAGAAATGGCGGAGAAGGTTGATGAGGAGAATTGACCAGTTGTTCCTAAAAATTGCAGAGATAGGTTTGTTGAGATTTTAACAGCCAACCAGCCTGTTAATGGAAGCACAAAACTTCCTGGTGGTATGAAAAACAAAGGTCGTGGCTCTCATAAAAGAATTAAATCAAAGAAGGAACAAGCGAGTAGCCGCGCTGGTAAAAGGAGTAGGAAGTGCTTGATTTGTGGGCTCCCTGGCCATGATAGAAGGACATGTAAAGGTAAAAAACTTGGTTCAGATGATGGGGATGATGAACAGTAGATACAATGCATTATTTTGTAAATAACATGGTTTTTTTTCAGTTGCGTAATTTTGTAATCAACATGCGTTATTTTTTCTTTAATGATAGTGAATATTCAATTATGCTTTTTTTACAAGTTGCGTTTTTTGGTATACCGCATGCGTAATAACAAAATGCGTAATTGTGATAATAGTTGTGTTATTTTTTTTTGGTTTTTTACGTTTTATCTTTTTTCTTAGAGAATTTGGTGCATGTTTTTGGTATGGTTTTTTGTGTAATTTTCAACTGGCGTTGTTTCTTGAAAGTAAAGCGTTATCAATATATTTCATTAGAGAAGTAATCATTACATTTTTTTAAAATAAAGGAAATGGAAACTAAACATGCATTACACTAGAAATTGTCGATCCCTTTCAATCCCTTTTGCTTGCGTTTGTTTTTTTCCAGTGTTTGATGCAGCACTTCCTTGACCTTCTCAGCTATCTCAATGTTCAGCCTAATTTGTTCAGAAATGTAGGCAACAACATTGTCAATGAAGTCTGTTGTATCTTCTGGAATGAGCTCGCTAATGAGGTTGATATCATCCTTGACGTTATTTGAAGTCAGGATTGTTAGCATCCCTAGGGAGTTCCTTGATATTTGATCCATTAGCTTTTCATCTTCAATTTTGTTTTTGAGAAGAGTCTTCACGATCTTCTCTGCTTGTGATGGAGAAGAAGAAGAAGCCACCGTTTTGTGTTTTGGTGGTTTTTGTGTTTACAGTATAGAAATGATGGTTTTAGGGTTTACCTTTTTATTTTTCTGTTTTATATACCCGGTGCGTTATTTTATTATTTATTTACTTTTTTTAAATATATATATTTTTTAAAATTAATTTTAATGTTTTCATTCTTGACCGTCCAATTTTAGAACTAGGGTTTTCTACCTCTTTATATAGTGTCTTTGCCTTTTTTATAGTTTTTGTGTTTTGAGTTGAGTGAAATTCAGAATAATAGATTCTTTGAAGATGGCCTCTTCGTCCTCGTCATCAACGACACCACCTTCTTCTGATATGCTAAAGCAAAAAGTCCGTGATAAAGTTATGAAGCATTTCAATAAGGATGTTCTTTTTAGTGATGTTCTCAAGCAACACCTGAATGTTTTAAGAGCTAGTTTGTCTGATCGTGACAAAATGATGGGTCAGTTGCTTGCTATGCCTTCTTCGTCATTGCGT
Source organism: Deinandra increscens subsp. villosa (assembly GCA_039602395.1). Classification (NCBI taxonomy): domain Eukaryota; kingdom Viridiplantae; phylum Streptophyta; class Magnoliopsida; order Asterales; family Asteraceae; genus Deinandra; species Deinandra increscens. The sequence goes on from JBCNJP010000025.1 coordinate 26,798,754, forward strand.
GATATTTCTGTTTTGTTTTTGGCTGACCTGGCTATAGCTGATGAGGACCAGGTTCAAGCTATTTTGAAGATCATGCAGCTGATTAAAGTTTCTGTTGATTTGAAGATGGATTTTCTTGCATCTTTTGTCTAGATCTTTTTTAATGTAATTCAGATGATGTTGTCTTTTATTTTATGAAGTAGTTTTTAATGAAAAATGATTTTATTTTTTAATTTTTGCGTTATTATCATGCAGATCATGCGTTATTTTTGTTGCTCTGATGTTAGTCATTGATTTTACTGTGAGAAACGAGTATTTGCGTGATTATGACGTCTTTTTAATGTTTGTGCGTTTAAATTCCATGAAAAAGTTGAGCATATGATTTTTATATAAAAGTTTGAGTTATGTGTATTTTTTCTTGATGCGTAATTAGATTATGTTCATCTTAGTGGTATTTTATCAAGTTGCGTGAAAATGATGAACATTTGCGTTATTTTGTGTGTAAAGTTTGATGTATGCGTGTTTTTTGTTGATGCGTAATTATATTATGTTCAGCTTAGTGGGTTTTTTATTAAGTTGCGTGAAAACAATGAACTTATGCGTTATTTTGTGTGTAAAGGTTGAGGTATGCGTGTATTTTGTTGATGTGTATTTAATGTTGTCTATGCGTCATTTATTTAAAGGTAAAAGGACGTTAATACCCCTTTTAAAGACTCCATTTCTTTTTTCTTTATTAATTAAGCGTCTAAAAATAACGCTGAAGATGGGAAACAATTTAGCGCCGTTAGATAAAAAAACGCGGAGATGAGCGGATGATATCCCTTCGCACGCTTCGCACACAAATCGTCCTTTGTATAATAACTTTCACGTGCAAGGCGTGCGAAGTAAGGAGAGGTCGACGCGAGGCGTTTTCTTTCTGGACGCGGATGGGCATTTTTGTTAATTAAAATTTTTTAGTTAAAATATACGGAGATTACGTCACAGCGTTTCTTCATGCGGCGGTGCGTTATTTGTTGTAAGGTGTTTATATCGAGTTTCTTCAGGCGTCAAAATAAAGACAACATGCGTGATTATAGGGAGTCAATTAACTAATTTTTTTAACTTATGTTCATGTTTTTTTTCCTTTTTGAAATAAAATAAAAGTCTTTTAACAGGTGCGATTATGTTTAGTGTGTTTGCGTTATTTTGTGAGTTCTGGAGTGTATGCGTGATTTTTAAAACAACTTGCGTGATTTTTAAATATAATGCGTGGTTTTTTAATAGGTGCGATTATGTTCTGTATGTTTACGTTATTTGTGAGTTCTGGAGTGTATGCGTGATTTTTAGAACAACTTGCATGATTTTTAAATATAATGCGTGTTTTTTTAACAGGTGCGATTATGTTCTGTGTGTTTGCGTTATTTGTAATATCAACATGCGCTTTTTTAAGTGTAAGACAGGTAGGTTTGTGTTGTTGTGAGTTTTTAGAGTGTACGCGTTATTTTCATATCAAATATGCGTTATTTTTTATCTATAAAATGTAAGTGTGCGTTATTTATTGGAATACATGCGTTTTTTTATTAAGTGTAAGACATTTTTTGTTAGGTTTGTGTTATTGTGAGTTTTTAAAAGTGTATGCGTGAATTTTATTTCAAGTATGCGTTATTTGTTTAAAGGTTAAAGGTTTGCGTTTTATGTTTGATGCGTAAATTTTTTTTCGTATGCATGTCTCATCTAAAGTTGAAAAGACTTTAATACCCCTTTTAATGATTCCGCGTCCTTTTTTTAAATTAATTAAGCGTGTTTCATTTTTAGCGCCGTCAAATAAAAAAAAGCCCGCATATGAGTGGCGGAGATGTCTTTGCAAACTTCACACGGAAATTGTCCTTTATACAATAACTTTCCCCTATATATATATATATATATATATATATATATATAAAGTTCATTGTAGACCCCTTAAAAAGTGTAGACTCCATAGACCCCAATAGTGTTTTATAAAACTCACTAAAAATTATAAAACTCAATGCTATTAATTTGATTTTTTTTAATTTTTTATTTTTTCATATTTCTATCTTTATAATTTTAACTTAGGGTTTATTTCTGATGTTTTAGTTTTTTTATTTAATTATTTTTCTTAATTTGAAATTATAATTTTCAGTGAGTTTTATAGAATGTCGATTTTTAAAGTTGCAGTGAGTTTTAAAAACAATGAG
>JBCNJP010000025.1:26801427-26829465 GCA_039602395.1 Deinandra increscens subsp. villosa
CAGTCTTGAAAGAGGTCAGGTTGGCTAGAAGCTTCTCTCCAGCTTTCTTGTCAAATTCCTTAAAAGTAAGGAAGTTAGCTTCTCCTTTCACCGCATGTGCCAGACCGCATTTGATGCCTTCATTAAAGCCAACAACATTGGCAGATGAGTTTACTTTCAAGGCCACTGGAATTATTTCTGAATGAACCTTCTTCGCAACCATGTCAAGGCATTCTGCAATCAGCCACTTGCTTTTTTCATGTAAAGAAGCATTCTCAGTTTGCATCTGTTCACGTTCCTCAGCCATAGCTCTCATAGTTTCTTCTAACTTTTTCACTTCCGACTTTGCAATCTCGGATTCTGAAAAATTGGAAATGTAAGTTTAATAACATGATGGAAAATGCAAGTGAAAGGACAAAATAAAGAATACAAGTCATACCTCTTTTTGTTGCTTCAATTTGGGCATCATGATGAGAAGTTGCTTCCAACAATTTGGCTATTTGATCCTCAAGATCTTTTTTCTGTTCCAAATACTTAGCCTTCATCGTCGATTCATTGTCCTGGGCCTGCTTGAGGTCTCTTTTCGCTTCTTGCTCAAGCGCTACGAACTTCTGATTCCTTGTTGTCAACAGCTCAACCTTGTTGTTCAAATCATTAATATTCGTTTGATCACCAATAGAGCTGGAACTTGCTCTAAGTGCTAATAGCTTCTTGTTCAACTCCTCAATCTTCGCTTCTGCAATGATCCATCTCCCATACACATCCGCCACCAAACTTTGTTGCTTTGCTTGAGCTAGAATCAGTTCATCAGATAGATCTTCTGTATTTGTTGCATACTGGAGATGTCAATTGGTGTGCTTCCCAGCAACGTGAGCTTCCTTGCAGTAGGAGTTTCCATGCATGAATCATCATTCTTCACGTCCCATTGGGGAATAAAGGTTGCACTAGCACTTGCAGAATCTAAATTTCTTCCTATATTGCTTCTCAAAGTTACCAACAATGTTTTAAAAACCGGTTTTTTAGTTGAACCGGAAAACTGTCCGGAAACGGTCGAACCGGTCGGACCGGTTGAACCGGCCGGTTCAACCGGTCACCTTCTAAAACTTAGGATTTTAGCCATGACCTTGTACAACCTGCATTCTTTTCATATAAACCTACATTCCAACCTCATGAAAACCATTTTCCACTATTTGTTGCACTATTTATTTGCAAGTTCCATTCAACCATACGAAATTCTCAAAGTACAAATCCAAAACAAAAGTCCAAATTAAAAACAATACCAAGTACATGAAACCATACAAATAGATCGAAATAAGAAAATACAAATCCAACACAAACAAAAGCATAAGCACCATCATGGAGACATAGGAGTGTTGTATTCGTCAAGTGCGCGGTCGCTTAATGGTTGAAATTCACTATCATCTTCTTCTCCATCCTCATCAACAAGAGTATAATCACCATTAGTCTACAATACCAAATAAGAAGTAATAATGTAGTGCAATGAATATAAAAATTATATACTACATCAAAGTCACTAATTAATATATATTAGAGTCAAACCTTGCGTTTGAGTCGCCGGTTGGGTTTCATCAAGCATGTCTTCTATTTCATTAATGTCACACCCCCAAAATACCACTAACGGAGTTTATACCGTTAAGGGGCGCGACTAGACCAGGATCCACAACCATAGTTACAAATACTAAACGAATCAGGGTTAGTTCAAACACAAGTTATAAATCAGAGTCTTAAATTACATACGCAGCGGAAAAATAATTATCCTGGCACTAACCACGTGCCTTACAAATTCATTGTTTTATAAATCCCCAATTTAAGTTAAATCAAAAATAAGAGTCTTCACGTGCCATGCCAACCTCCGGTGGATACTCCTTAGCGATCTGCAAAAGTTTAAACCACGCAAGTGTCAACCTAACGGTTGGTGAGTTCACAGTGGGCTTGTCATGCATTGGCCCGGTCTCATAATCATAATTCGTGTCAAGGTATACTTACAAGTTATTTATTTGTGAAAAGCAATGCTCGTAATTAAATCTCAGTTTATAAATGGTTTGTCCGTGACCTACGTCATCGGGTATGTACTAGTTCCGTAAAGTTAAAGGACTCAACCGATATCGCGGGTAGCTAATCCGTTGTTCCATGCTCTAAGGAAGTTTGTACCAAAGCTGACTTATTTTGTGGGGGCCGAGCCATCCCGTACGGTGCGGACCTACGTCATCGCGGTTTTTGCCTCCCCCGTGTCCTCCCCGGGACTACGGTCAAATAGGCTGATATTGTTCCTCCGTGCACTCCCCGTGCCACGGGGCGGAGTTTGTCAAACTCCAGTAGATCTACCCAACATCCCCTCGCTTTCACAAATTAATGGCACAATTAAGTTGAGGACTTTTAAGTTATAAGGCATCCTTAGAAAACATGTGATATCATGTGGTTCAGACTTTAACCTACACTAGCCATATTAAAACGTTTTCAGTTTTGTTTCAGAAAAATAGTTTGTTTGTAGTCCACAAGTGTTTCCCATAAAACACTTCAGTTCGTCAAGTGGGTGCCGAGCATCCCGAGTTCTCTTGTTCATTGGTAGGTGCCTAGCACTCTAGAGTTTATCAGCATTGTTTTTCGTTAAGTTATTCGGTGTGGCCCAAACAGGCTCACGGTAAACAAGTTAGTGACACTCACCTTTGGTTGCACTGCTACACTTCAAGTAATCCAAATATGTTTGCTTAACGAAGACCTAGAACACGTTTAGGTCTTAAGTATTAGTTTCGTGTCTAATCTTTACTTAACGTCACTATGGCCCATAACATAGCACGTTGCAACTATGACTCGACATACCGACACACGACACCAATGGTTGATCATAAACAAGGGTTCATATAAATCAGATATCAAGCATGTTTCATCATGGCATAATCATGTAAGTCATGGCATAACACTTAAGCAAATTTCACAAGTTTGGTTTTTAGGTCAGGTCTTAGTTTCGCTAGCACAGTTTCGCTAGGCAGTTTCGCTAGGCAGTTTCGCTAGGTGCACGGGCAGCACTTTCGCTAGGCAATGCCCGGTGACACAGTTTCGCTAGGCTAGTTTCGCCCGAAACTGCTGACGCAGTTTCGCTAGCCTAGTTTCGCAGGGAAACTGGTTTGAACTTTCGTTCAGGTATTTCGCTCGGTAGTTTCGTTCGAGCTGGTCTGGTCAGGTTCCCGGCGACACTATAGTTTCGCTGGTCAGTGTCGCTGGAAGGAGATATAATTTCGCTACTTAGTTTCGCCCAGAGAACAGACAGTTTCGCTGGTCGCGAAAAACATACGGATTTGCCTAAAAATCAACCTAACGGCTTCTGATCTTACATGCAATTCATTATCTAGCATACATAGGCATTTACCAACATAAATCAAGCAGCTTTAACACGTTTAACATGCATTTTAATCATCAAATCTCTAAAAACACTTCTAAACCCTAAAATGGCCAAAATTGCATAAATCATCATCATGGTTTGTTTTTAAACGTAAAGTTGCTGACTTTATGGTAGATCTAGCATCCCTAAGCACTATCTCAGAAGCATACAAGTTTTCATGAAGGTTTGAGCATACTTTATAAAGAAACACATAGAAGAAGCAAGAAAACATAGTTTTGGGACTCACGGTTGGTTCTAGGATCGATAGATGAGATGAGGTGATGGCCTTGAGGCTGAGGTCTCGGTTTCTTGATGGTTTTCTCGGCTGACCAGTTTCCAGAGAATTGTGTGTGTGTGTTTGTGATGAAATGAGGCAAATGGAGAAACTAGGGTTTATCAAGATTATTTATATCAGGAGCCAGTTTCGCTGGCAGTTTCGCTGGCCAGGCGAAACTAGCTCTGGTCTCGTGTCATTGGATTATCTTAGCTGGCTACCGGGCGACACTATAGTTTCGCCCGGTAGTTTCGCTGGCGACCAAAACAGGCAAGTTTTTCACATAATCAAGTATTTACAATTTGTCATGCTATTCACAATATTAAATCATGCATTTAAATTACATTGCACATAAAGACAATCAATGATGAACACATAACACATATGGACGGGTTCGGTGATCAACCAAAGGTCGTGGACGTATTCGGCCTAGTTATGCATTAGCTACTAAGTTAACACTTATAACGTAACTAACGGGTTTGTCTAACGGAAGTTAACCTTGAAATTCTCGGGTGTCACATCATTCCACTGAAATTGGAATTTTCGTCCCGAAAATTATTCTTGTGTCGTAGCGTTCGCAGCATCAGCTGTCGTCGTTGCTGTCGTCGCTGGGGAAAGAAAGCAAAAAGTTTTAAACCACGCAAGTGTCAACCTAACGGTTGGTGAGTTCACAGTGGGCTTGTCATGCATTGGCCCGGTCTCATAATCATAATTCGTGTCAAGGTATACTTACAAGTTATTTATTTGTGAAAAGCAATGCTCGTAATTAAATCTCAGTTTATAAATGGTTTGTCCGTGACCTACGTCATCGGGTATGTACTAGTTCCGTAAAGTTAAAGGACTCAACCGATATCGCGGGTAGCTAATCCGTTGTTCCATGCTCTAAGGAAGTTTGTACCAAAGCTGACTTATTTTGTGGGGGCCGAGCCATCCCGTACGGTGCGGACCTACGTCATCGCGGTTTTTGCCTCCCCCGTGTCCTCCCCGGGACCACGGTCAAATAGGCTGATATTGTTCCTCCGTGCACTCCCCGTGCCACGGGGCGGAGTTTGTCAAACTCCAGTAGATCTACCCAACATCCCCTCGCTTTCACAAATTAATGGCACAATTAAGTTGAGGACTTTTAAGTTATAAGGCATCCTTAGAAAACATGTGATATCATGTGGTTCAGACTTTAACCTACACTAGCCATATTAAAACGTTTTCAGTTTTGTTTCAGAAAAATAGTTTGTTTGTAGTCCACAAGTGTTTCCCATAAAACACTTCAGTTCGTCAAGTGGGTGCCGAGCATCCCGAGTTCTCTTGTTCATTGGTAGGTGCCTAGCACTCTAGAGTTTATCAGCATTGTTTTTCGTTAAGTTATTCGGTGTGGCCCAAACAGGCTCACGGTAAACAAGTTAGTGACACTCACCTTTGGTTGCACTGCTACACTTCAAGTAATCCAAATATGTTTGCTTAACGAAGACCTAGAACACGTTTAGGTCTTAAGTATTAGTTTCGTGTCTAATCTTTACTTAACGTCACTATGGCCCATAACATAGCACGTTGCAACTATGACTCGACATACCGACACACGACACCAATGGTTGATCATAAACAAGGGTTCATATAAATCAGATATCAAACATGTTTCATCATGGCATAATCATGTAAGTCATGGCATAACACTTAAGCAAATTTCACAAGTTTGGTTTTTAGGTCAGGTCTTAGTTTCGCTAGCACAGTTTCGCTAGGCAGTTTCGCTAGGTGCACGGGCAGCACTTTCGCTAGGCAATGCCCGGTGACACAGTTTCGCTAGGCTAGTTTCGCCCGAAACTGCTGACGCAGTTTCGCTAGCCTAGTTTCGCAGGGAAACTGGTTTGAACTTTCGTTCAGGTATTTCGCTCGGTAGTTTCGCTCGAGCTGGTCTGGTCAGGTTCCCGGCGACACTATAGTTTCGCTGGTCAGTGTCGCTGGAAGGAGATATAATTTCGCTACTTAGTTTCGCCCAGAGAACAGACAGTTTCGCTGGTCGCGAAAAACATACGGATTTGCCTAAAAATCAACCTAACGGCTTCTGATCTTACATGCAATTCATTATCTAGCATACATAGGCATTTACCAACATAAATCAAGCAGCTTTAACACGTTTAACATGCATTTTAATCATCAAATCTCTAAAAACACTTCTAAACCCTAAAATGGCCAAAATTGCATAAATCATCATCATGGTTTGTTTTTAAACGTAAAGTTGCTGACTTTATGGTAGATCTAGCATCCCTAAGCACTATCTCAGAAGCATACAAGTTTTCATGAAGGTTTGAGCATACTTTATAAAGAAACACATAGAAGAAGCAAGAAAACATAGTTTTTGGGACTCACGGTTGGTTCTAGGATCGATAGATGAGATGAGGTGATGGTCTTGAGGCTGAGGTCTCGGTTTCTTGATGGTTTTCTCGGCTGACCAGTTTCCAGAGAATTGTGTGTGTGTGTTTGTGATGAAATGAGGCAAATGGAGAAACTAGGGTTTATTAAGTTTATTTATATCAGGAGCCAGTTTCGCTGGCAGTTTCGCTGGCCAGGCGAAACTAGCTCTGGTCTCGTGTCATTGGATTATCTTAGCTGGCTACCGGGCGACACTATAGTTTCGCCCGGTAGTTTCGCTGGCTACCAAAACAGGCAAGTTTTCACATAATCAAGTATTTACAATTAATCATGCTATTCACAATAATAAGTCATGTATTTAAATCACATTGCACATAAAGACAATCAATGATGAACACATAACACATATGGACGGGTTCGGTGATCAACCAAAGGTCGTGGACGTATTCGGCCTAGTTATGCATTAGCTACTAAGTTAACACTTATAACGTAACTAACGGGTTTGTCTAACGGAAGTTAACCTTGAAATTCTCGGGTGTCACAATTAATATTGAGTTCCCCTTCGGCCTCTTCTTCAACCACCCAAAAATCCGCATTTTCAATGCACTCATAATCAATCGGATCATATGACCTTTTAGAGCTTAGGTGCCTAAAAAACAAGTGAAATACATATAGTATTTAGTTACTCATATTATTATGTTAAAAAAGAATATATATATATATATATATATATATATATATATATGTATATATCTTACATATTCTGCAAACGCAAGTTATAATGAAAAAATACAAGATCATTTAGTCGTTGATGCTCCAACCTATTCCTCCTTTTGGTGTGGATCCTTTCAAACACACTCCAATTACGTTCGCAACCCGAGGAAGATGCGGTTTGACTCAATATTCGAACAGCAAGCGTTTGCAACATAGGATATTCTCCACCAAATAATCTCCACCATTCAGCTTAAAAATAAACAATTAGTTACATTGTAACATAATATATTATTCATCAATAACATATAATACAAAATCTTACCGGGTTGAGTAGCATTACGAGAAGCCACCGCACTAGTCCTACCAAAATGATCATGTGCATCACGAAACTTGCCTAAAGCCTTTGTGATATCCAAAACATCAATGCCGGAAAAGTTCTTCTCGGCCATATCAAGAACACCACGAACCACATTAGCCTCTTTACAAAAACTATTTGGATCATACTGAAAAGCGGGATTTAACCAATATGCCGCTCGATGAATACTAGCACTTAACATATTTTCCCAACGACGATCAAGTATATCCGTATATGGCTTGTATAACGCTTTCTTTCCCTTAAACAATGCCTCAATCTCATTCCTCGCCCGATACATTCCATCATAAACATACCCCATAGAAGGTTTCTCATCCATATCACATAAACGCAAAAGTCTTAACAAAGGGGTCATAACTTTCACGGTGATCAAACAATTATTCCAGAATTCCTCTTTCAACACAATTGACTTACACTCAATTGCATTTCTCATTTTCAACATCTTTTTAAACTCATTAGAAACAACCATAGCTTGCAAATCATCTTTGTGATCAACCAAACTCTTCAATGCAATGAAAGATGTACCAAAACGAGTGCTACCTGGCCTAATTATTTCTGTCCAACTGGGTCTGTGTCTTAACCAATTCAAAGGCCATTTATGATTATAAATAAAAACGGTAACCCTGGATGCAAGAGTGATTAAACTTTTCACATTTTCTAATTCAGAAACATCCTTCATGACAAGATTGAGACAATGTGCTGCACAAGGGGACCAAGTCATAGAAGGGTATCTAGCACAAGGGGACCAAGTCATTGAGATTGAGATTGATTCTACAAAGAAAAAAAATGCCATATCAAGACCAAGAACATATATAATCTAACATTTGTTTTGCCTGATTCAGAAACATATATAATCTGTAAGAATAAACATATAATCTAACAAGAGGGTTCTAATCCAAGAGTAGACAAGCTGCACCGAAGAAGATGAATTTAATTTTGATGTCTTTAATTTTGATGGCTCTAACAAGAGGGTTCTAATCCAAGAATAAACATATAACATTTGTTTTGATGGCTTTAATTTTGATGAACAAAATTTTGCTGTCATCGAAGAAGATGAATTTGAGCCACTGTTAATGTCTCTGGGTTTTATAGTAAATGACATGTAACAGATACAGTGAATAAGGTTCTCGGATTCGACTTATGATGCAAATGTCACTCAAATATTTGGATTAGAATCATAAGTTGAAGGGGCTGGAACAATACCTGAGTCTCATCCATCTTCAAGGCGGCGCAGGGAGGCGGAGCAGGGAGGCGGAGCAGGGACGCGGAGGTGGGTGGCTGAGGCGGAGCAGGGAGGCCGGAGGCGGTGGCTGTGGCGGAGCAGGGAGGCTGCTAATCGCAAGGAAGCGGCGTTCTCCAGCAAGGAAGCGGCGTTTTGAGAAACTAGGTTTTTGGTTTTTGCGATGGATTTTAAGAAACTAGGTTTATTAAAAAAAATGCTCAAACCGGCGGTTATCACAAACCGGTTAACCGGTCGGACCGCCAAAACCGGCCGGTCCATTGCGGTCCGGTTACTAATAATAAACCGGTAACTAAAAAACCGGTGATGCGAGCGGGTGGCGGTCGAACCGGTCGACCCGGCCGGTTCGAACCGGTTTTTAAAACGTTGGTTACCAAGTTAATTTCCTTCTTTAACCAAGAAGAAGTAGGAATAGTAAAGCTTGAGGTACCCCTCTCAAAGAAGAAGATGTGTGAGCAAAAGTGGCCAAAGTAGCCAATGGGGTAATATCCTTCTACAAAACATTCGCATCAGAAACAGTTTGACCCTGAGGAATTTCAGGTGAATGTAGCAAATAATCGGTAATTTCAAAATCTTCGTCGAAAGAAGGGGACACACTTTCCTTGGCTTTTTGCATATTCTTCCCTTGATGAGTTTCCACTTCGACTATATCAGAGGCATCGAAAGTGCTTACCTTAGAGTTCCCAGGTGATGATTGAAGATTCCAGCGAGGGGATTTCCTTTTGGATACAGGAGCATCTTTGGCCATAACCACTTTGGAAGAGCGTTTTGTTTTTTCACCACCCTTTGGAGGGAGTGGTGCCTTTGATGCAGTAACCACATGATCACTTGTGATTTCCTTTTCTTTCCCCTTGAGGTTGTTGCCATCACTACCTGATTCACCTTGCGCCGCGGTAGCATCAATAGTAGCATTTCCGGTCTCTACTTACATTTCCAGTCCTTCAGTAGTTTCTTCAGTAATTGCGTTCTCTTGAGGAAATTTTCATATGTGGGTCACCTTGACTTTCAGGGGGTTTCATTAGGAAGATAATCAAAGAAAGCAAAGGTCGTTTGCTGGAGGAATGGCATTGCCCCTTCTTCCATTATTTCAGCATCAAGATCAACGTCTACATAGCTCTTTGATTGCATTGCTTCAAACAGGTCCATTTCTGCAAATTAAACAAAGAAATCGGTCAAAACATAGAATCCCAAGCTGATAGACAAAAATGATGAAAGGGGTTAATTCTCACCCTTCCCCTTATTTCTCAAAATGGGCCATAACGCGGGTGTAAACCAAGCCCAACTCATCCTACAAAAAAGCAAGACTGCTTCCGGCAATTCACGAATAGAACTAGCACATTCAACAAATTTATCAAAAGACTCCTTTTTGTAATCACCCGTTTCTGGGATCGAGTCATGAACGACATCCTCCACAACTCTCCATTCCATCTCTGAAGGCACACACCTCTCATCAACATAAAAGAACCGAGATTTCCAGGATCGAGGGTTTTGTGGAAGAAGAGTGCTAATCCTAGACACTCCCCTTCTCCGTTCAAAAGTATACCAATCTCCTGCCATTGTGATCCTATAAAAGGCTCTAAACAGCGTAACGCTAGGAGAAATGCCTACGGCTCTACTAGTAGCCTCAAAATTACTCAATCTTGAAAGGCCTTGAGGATGCATCTGTGAGATGTGCACCTCGAAGAACATCAAAGCTTTGATTAGGAACTTGGTAAAGGGTAGACGATAGTTCCCAAATCGAAACATTTCTACATAAATCCTAATTTTCCTTCAACAAATGGAAAAATCGGCGTATTGGGGGGTGGAAGCGAAGGTCTCAAGGAGAGAGGAATATAATACCTTTCGATCAAATCATCTAAATATTTAGGCGACAAAGTCGAAAACGATATGTGCATATTATGCTTGTTTGATTCATCATCTATTTTGACTGACGGAGATGCCATCATACAAATCGAAACAGAAAAATAAAGGGGTAATCGACTAACCTGAGTAGCGAAATCTCGTGGAGGAACGATTAGGGTTCGAAGAGAAGAAGATTGACGGCTGAAGAAAATGAGGGAGCAAAGTGAAGGAGAAGGGAGAAATTATAGAGACAAATGGTTTTCAAAAGGCTCTTTAAACGGTTTAAATTTGAATTAAAAAATTCAAAAATCTGAAAAACCGTCTTGTCGAATAACCTTAAGCCGACACGTGTCTCCTACTAGCACTCAAGTACTGTCATGCCAAACGTCCGTCTGACAAGGTAGTTATTCACTGCACTTGTAGATGCGGCTCATCACAAGTAATCAAAACTTGTTACATAAGAATCAAACTCTCTGATGCGTATGTTCTAATCGCACGTGCATATGCGATCCAACATAAGGCCGGCAAAGTCAGTTGCACATGCATTCTTTTCCCCAATGTGCATGATCTAGTCCTTAGCCATTTTTCTCCAAAATAACATAAGGACTAGGGGGACTTGATGACCAGTTTGTCAAAATCATTGAAAGCTGATAATCTGCCTATTATATGAAAATTTGGAAGAATTTTTTCTCTAAGATTGAAGCATGATGCGTGTTGCACTCTTTTTCCCTTGGTCTTGGTTTTTTCCCACAGGGTTTTTCCGGATAAGGTTTTTAATGAGGCAACAAATAAATAACGCATGTGGATGAAAGATTGATTGACAAGCTGGAAGTGTAGCATGTCTTTAACCTTTAGTCCATCATTATTGCTTGAATAATCAATGGACTAGGGGGACTTGATGAGGATAGGTCAAGAGTGGACATGCAAGTGCCTCGGAGATGACACTTCCGGAGATAAGCATCACATGTGGGGGCAAGGTAAAAAGTGATGTAGTTGCGGATGATTAAGACGCAAGTGCATCCTTCCAGCTTATGAAGATGCGATTTCAAAAGAATAGTATAAATAGTTCATTTCATAACTTGTAACTCTCAACTTTTAGATCTCAAATCAATACAAACCTCTTCATTCCAATACTTTTCCATTAATTAGCTGAATTCCATGTGGGATCATTGAGTCAAACCTACAAGCGGTGTGATTTTTTGGTTCATCAGCTGACATTGTCCTCGGTCCGACCACCAGTCGGGTGGTGCATCTCGTGCCCGCTGAGTGGGGTTTGTCAGACCCCAGTAGTACTACCCAATATCCCCTCGCTATTTGCTATTAACGGTTCGATAAAGTAAGGACTTTGAAAGATACGCATTTTACGTGAACATGTGATATATACTAGATTTCTACTTTAATCATACATAAAAGTTGTTGTGTTATCACCCTAGCCCGGGTGTAACGTGTTTGTGTGTGTTATCGTCCAAAACCGGACGTAACGTAAAAGGTTGTGTAACTCACCTTAGGGTGCACATCAATTCCAGATAAGTAACACCGCAAGTAGCAATTAACGGGTCTTGCGTATCCTACCAAGCACCTAACGAGTATATATATATATATATATATATATATATATATATATATATATTTATATATATAAGTGTGTGTTCAATTGATAGTGGCTAAGTCTAGATCGACGGTATAAATAAATAATGTCAAGCTATGATATGACGAGGGTTCAATAAGTCCAAGAGCAAGTCGAAGGTTGGCACGTTGCCAAAATCACAGCGATCACAAAAGCCGACAACAGTATATTATTTATTAATAATATAGGTTCATGAAGTTGACTAAGAAATATGTATATATATATATATATATGTGTGTGTGTGCGTGTGTGTTCATAACCAAATAGTAGTTATATCAATAACGAGTACTCCAAAAGTACTTCTGTGTTTATATATGTTTTTATATATTGTTATAAATATATGGTTCCAACGTCTAAAAGGTTTATATCGCACGATACAACAAAATACATTATTCGTATACGTAGATTTTTATATAGATATAGGGGTTATGAAAACGTTTGTTTTATATCTATACTACTATATAATAGATATTCATTAAAATGGCATTTTGGTAATATTAGGCGTCTTAAAATTAAGATGCTTTCCTCTTTATACAATGATCTCACCATCGATCCGGTGTTCCTCCCCTCTTTTATTTCTAGTTCTGGTAATCCCAAACCCTTGTTCCCATTGTTCTCATTGAATGAACAAAAGAGAGGCAGCTCTTTTGAACTGAAATCGCGGCGATCCTTTTTACTTTTGCAGAAGCGAATCTCCCCTTTGATGCAACCATGAATTTAGACGCGCCAGGGATTCAAAGATCCGCTTTGATGCAACCATGAATTTACACACCCCTTTATTCGATTCTTTGGGTAATCTTCAATCCTGGATTCAATTCAGAGCAAAATACAGACATCCCCTTCTTGAATTCCTTGTCTAATCGGCAGCAACAACATGAATTAGGTAATCCTGGTGGTCAATTCAAATTTCAATTGAAATTGTGTAAGAAGCCCTTTATAAACACACCTTCTACTTCTCTGTTGTAATCGCAAATCAAAACACTATGACATTGAAGACATTGAGGTACAGATTCCGATTCTTTGCATTGTTGTCAATTCAAATTTCAATTGAAATTGTCTAATAACCTAATTGTGTGTATATATTCATGTTGTAGCTTGAAGATTTTCAACCACAAGCTTTAGAGTCTTCAATTGTTCTTCATATTTGCTAAGGTCAGTATGTAAATACACGTATTATTGTGCTTTCATTATGTTTAGTTAACTTTTGAGATACATTCAAACTCAAGTTTCTGATAATGTTGGTTTTGGTTTATGTTCTTATCTCCTTATTCACATTAATCGAATAATTTTAGTTTGATATCTAATTGCAGTCTCTGCACTAGGCCCTTCAAGTATTGTGGTAATGTCAAGCTTAGCTCATTTATAATGATTTTGTTTGAATGTTCATATGTTTTGTTGTTTGTTTTAGGTGATGATATTTGACTTTATAGTTTCTATTTTTTGTTAAGGGATCGAATCTCACAGGTGCAATTTTAAGTTATATTGATGCTTATTTTCATCATACCTATGAAGTTCATGACTTTTAGGGATATATTAACTGTTCCAAAACAGTGGAAGCAAGATAGATTTGAGTATGAATTCTTCAAATATACAAATTGTGAATCAACCATGCTATTGAGTATGAATTCTTCAAATATACAAATTGTGAATCAAAATCGTTTTGCCTTAATTTGATTTGTAATTTGGTCCTGCAATTGCTATCCGTATAAAGAAACTTGTTTTTTCCTCAAATTTTTGTTTAACATAACCCATTAAATGTATCATGTGATTCCTTATGAATAGTTTATTATATTGTATCAGCTTTGATTGCAACTATTTTGTGGGTTCTGTGATGAACCAAGTGGGTGTGGGTTTAATCTTCCGTAACTGAATCATTGTATGATATTAGTTGTGTAGCTATGGAGATGGTGAGCAACTAATAACACTGCCACTTCTTTTAGATGGTTATGATATAATAATTTTATCTATTGTAGATGAAGTTATCCCTATTTTATGAGTGGGATGTTTTGAGAATGTTTGTATCTCTACTGTAGTTCCTCTTCGCATTCACACGGAAATCATTCAAGTAGACGAGTCCCAAAGTAGGTTGAGAATTCTGATACATTTACATGTTTGATCTCATAGCTTCAGGTAATAAGGACTGCATTAAATGGAGGTCTTATGCAGCCCGGTGGTCGCCTCTGATATGTTACGATTTAAAGCTTTTGAAATTTATTAATCAATTGAGCTTTCATGATAATTGCAATTCTTAACTGATGTTGTTTGAAAATAAAATGGTCAAGTAAAAACCTTATGTTCAAAGTGTATTTTTAGTGCATACACCCTGTGAAGTCATAGACACGATATAAATACAAGTGTTTGAAATCTCAAGTTTATCCCATGTTCATCAATTTGAAAACGCATGTACGGTTCCCAATTTGTGATCCCTTTCACTTTAAATTTTAAAGAAGTTAACCTATTTGTAGGCCTATTTATAGTTCTGACTTCCATGGCTTAACCTTACTAAATAATTTTCTCTCTTTTGTAGGTCCAAGATCCTCATCAGCAAGTGGTAATTGTAATATTTATTGTGATTTTGTATTTACTTCACTCCAGATTCTATTTCGCTGAAACTATATTATTGCAACAAAAACGATTTCACACCGAAACGGATCATTTTTATCAAACGGACCAGCTTCATTAGATGGGCGAAAGGATCAGCTTTATTATACTGAATCGTGTAGATTTGGCCTAGATTGTGTACCGTTTAGTTTCTGTGCTTGATATTTTATTTTTATTAAACCTCTTATAGAGTATTTTATCAAAGATACCTTATGGGATTTTTAAAGCTATTTTTTTCCATTTGTGTTATTTCATACCATTAGGATAATCTCATGGAACAACTTTAAGCTTTAACCTGCCCCCGTAGAATCAAAGTTGTGTTCTTGTGTAATGTTGTTATATTTCTCCTAATTAACTTTGCTGCTCTGATTTTGGTGTTACTATAAAGAAGAAAAGAAGAAAAAGCTGGCAAGAGCTGTGGGGTATAAAGTTGCCTTACAAAAAAAAACAACAATAGGTAAAAGTCAAACCTATTTTCCATCTCTGACCTCTGTAAAACCACCTAAAACATGATAATTTTAGTAATGCTCTTCCCCTTCCTGTCAATCTCATTTAAATTTGCTTACTTTTTAGTAGCTTTATCAAGAATTGGGTCAGCGTACGCACAGAGACCACGGCTTTTAACCTTAGCTTTGACCAGTGGTATGTTTAGCAAGGAAGGTGGGGCTGATGTCATTCAAAGTTATGTATTCTGGAGTGGCCATGAGTCCATTAGACAATAGGTGTGCAAATTACTATAACTGTGTTTGCTAACAATTTTAATTTAATTTAATTTTGATATATTTTTTACCTTTGTTTCTTTCTGTTTTACCACGAGGATGGATTTCTGGGTGGCCAAACATTCTACAGCTGGGTCAGATGCACACATGTTAAAACATCATTTTTTACCTAAGTTCAAATATTTGTTTTAAACTCAATTTTTAAGTTTATACTATTTCACTGGTGACTTTTGTTCTTATCATCTGTTGGTGATAAAGAAAATATATTTTTCCACAAAGTTATTTTGTGGGTCAAAAGTTTATCTAGAACACATGAAATTCTCTAATTGTTTGAGGACACCTTATGTCAGTAAACATATATTGTAATCGCGAACACATGAAATTCTCTAACTGTCAGGTCTCTATTATTATTGTAGCAATTGGGTTGTAATTTCTTCTATTGTTTTATATTGTTCTCAGGTCACAGCCCATAGCACTAATTACTGCTATCACACTAGCCTGGGCAAGTCCAGCAGAACTATCCTCGATTGTCCTAAGCGTGAATGCAACAACTAAATACACCGTACAGACTCCTGAGGCCAAAAGGAAGCTGTTTGATGACACAGGTATACAATGCAAAATATATTATAAGCATAATTAGAAGACTTATTACCTATTTGTATAAGCCTGAGGTAAAAACAGAAAGTCCAATATTTATACATGAATTTGAGTTCGGCTCCTCAAAAGAATTAAAGAATTATAGGCATTACAATACCACCTGCCCATTTTTCAAGTAGTACACAAAATAGAATTTGAGGTCGCCTCCTCAAAAATTCAATAAATAGAGTGGGCAACGAGTTTAAAACAAAGTGGGTCAAAAGTTGTTTGAGAAATGTTCATTTCCTGCAACTTTATACCTTATTTTTATGTCTATAACTTAGTCCTACAGGTCTGGTCAATCATTATGCATTTATTTTATGTTTATAACTTAGTCTTACAGGTATGGTCCATTCATATAACTTAGTCTTAGAGCTGTTCAAGCATGTGTAATCGAGATATCCAACAAGCAGTATGGTGCGGATTTTAGATGGGGGAACTGCATGGGTCCAGGAACTTGTTTAGTTGCTTATGTTAAGTAAGTTCGACTTCTATTTAGTCAAAAGCATGATTTTTGAGGTTGGCTTAATGGCTTTACTCAAGGATTATCAGATTTATGGATTGCTTGTTTTGACTTTTATTTGGTCAAAAGGAACATTGTATGCACCATCTCAGCAGTTTCCTTCTTTACTACAAAGTAGTCAAGCTGTTAAAATTGTTAATTTTTTATCACTCAACTCTTTTTTATTACTGCAGAGGATATATGGTTCTAGAATATGTAACCCATGGTCAACCGGCTTGACTTCTTAAATGATGGGTTAAATGGGTCATTTTGTGGGTTACATAGTTTTAAGCGTGTTCTGATTAGGTTGATATCTTTGTCACAAATAATTATACAGGTCATGCTCAGGTTGTCAATGACTCAAGTATTCGACCGCCTAAGCCCAAATATGTACCAATTGTGGAGTGGATATGGGGGAAATACTTTTATGGAATTTACAAGTTCTATATGAGGATAATGTAAAAGCCAGCTTCATTTCATTAGTTCTACTAGAAATAAGTTGTGTTTTGTTAACTTTGGACTTTGTGGTTAGATTACGAAGGAATAGTTTCACTGCAAAAATCTTAGATCTTATTATAAGTAATTAGTGTGTCAGGTTTGATTAAAATGTGTGTTTAAATGGATCATGTATGTTATAATCTGATTTGTATGAATTATTATTTAGGTTTTCTTCATAAGTCCTTCTGTTTTATTAATAATTTTGATTTGCTTTTTATTCATACTTTATGCTAATTGAAACCTTTGTTTCCTTTTCCTTTTATACTAACTCAAAAAGTTGCCTCTTTTAACTTCAAATGTCAAATATGGATTTTAAATATTATGTGATGCTGTAGACAGTGTACTTCTATTCTCATTCATGTTTGACCAATTATATAGAAGTCAACCTTATATATAGGAATACTTTACGCGGATATGAGGCTAAAAGTTATCCAAAGATCTTACTTATTTCTCATCGCGTCGAATAAACAGTATCCGTAAAACAAAATTTAGTAGTTGATCATGTTTTCATCGGGCCATTTTATAAATTTTAATAACCCACTATTCGAGTGTTCGTATTATTTATTTCAGTTCTACAAGATTAGATAACAAAATTGATGATTAACAAACGTACAATGGAATATATATATATATATATATATATATATATATATATATATATATATTATGAGAGTATTGATAATTTAACAAAAAACAAGTATCGCGTTAATTTATTGTTGTTGCCACTGCATCCTTCAGATATCGCACATATAGTAAAAGGAGTACCACATTGTAAAGTGTCACCGTTGTTGCATCGCCCACACGAAAACGATGATTGCGTTGTAAATTGCCGTCGCACTGCATCACATTAACAAAAATGAATACCGCGTTGTAGTTTGTTGTGCCGCTGCAACACGCGAACAGAAGACGAATAACACGCTATACACTGTCACCGCCGCAACGCACGGGTACACGGCTAGTTTTCTAAATACGTATATTTATATATTTTCCAAATATATATATATATATATATATATATATATATATATATATATATTAATGATGAAAATTGAGTTAAACAAAATAACGAGATATGATCACAATAATTATTCCTACGAGAGTTCTTTGGGTCCAAAATAATATGGGAATGATGGGTGATAAGTTTTTAGGTTGTACAAGTTCAAAAAAAAAAATTAAAAACAAAATACTAATAACTAGAGGTCACCGGGTTCAAACTCGTGACCTCTGGGTTCACTCTCAATGGCACGACCACTGGGCTAGGCTCTTGATTTGGTTAATGTTTGGAAAAGATGGTTTTTATTCATACAGTAGACCTGGAATCTGACTACAGAAAATGTTTTAAAAAGAACGAAGGGGTCAAGGTTTGAACCCGCGACCTCGTTGTTAACGATTTAGCGAACGATCACCAGGACAGATGTTATTTTTCGATTAAAAACCATTTCGAAATATATTTAATTCGTGATTTGCAGCGTCGTCTTCTTCAACCTATGAACCCTAATCACCCGACCGTCGCAACCCTTCACCGAAAACCTCCCAGAACATGACCAGAGGCCAAAAACACGAAAATGATTGCTCGAAACTGTTTACAAAAGGGTTTTAAGTTTACCTCGGGTATTCGCGATGACCGAACGGAAGCGGGGTTGAACTTGAACCCAAAAAACTCGAAACCGGCGATGAACCTGTGATGCTCGAATCTTGCTTGTAGCCACCATTGTACAACCTTGCTCGTGATGCGTGACCTCTGATTTGGATCGACCGTGAAGAGTATTTGAGTTGAGTGGTGGTGGGTATGCTTCTCCGGTGGGTTTGCGGTGGTGTTTGCGAGAGAACGGGAGGGAGAACGAGAGAGATAGTTGATTGCGGATGTCTGATCAGTTTTGATCTAATAATGGACCAGGTGGTTTAATGGGTGGTTACACAAGTAAAATCGAGGGTGGAGGTGATCGGCCGTCCAGAATTCTCATAACCGAAGATGAGACAAATCGGCTTAAGGCTTTTGGCAAGATTAGTCCCTTATGCACTTACAAAATAAGCTACTTAGTTTCAGGAATGGCAAGGTTGACCCTCGAGGTTAAGTTAGAAATAGTTTTAGAAATATGGCAAGGTTAGTACTCCAAGTTTAGAAATGATTTGTAAGGTAAAGGAGTTAACAGGACCAACGAGGTGATGGAATTACGTGTGTATCATAACACATATTCAACGTATAACATTCGTATAGTATATAAACATCGTTTGTCACATAAAATCATAATAATAACTCCCAAAATACATATTTTCTAGTTCCCATAAAATGATAACCATGAAATCATAACGATATGCGTATAACTCACATAGAATCATAAAGCTTTATGTGTAACTAAATGACACATTGTCATATAAAATCATAGAATATAATGTGTGTGTGTGTGTGTGTATATATATATATATATCACATAAAATCACAAGTTTATTTGTCACATAAAATGACAAAATATTCACATCAAATGAGAAAATACGATTTACATAAAATCATAAAATATAACACGTCTCGACTCAAGTGTACGCTCGTTTAACTATTCTAGTTAACTGAGGTAACGGGGGTTATTAAAAAGTAACACAAGTTATTAGCAGAGTTAACCTGGAAATTACCAGTTGTCACAGGTAGACACCCTTTTCACCATTAGATCTCTTGATCTAATGGTTGTGATTAATTTCCTTTCTTTTCTTTTTTTACACTTTTCAAACAATTTCGCATGTGAAAAAAAACTATTTCACATGCGAAAGTGTCTATAATGAACCTCACCCTATATATATATATATATATATATATATATATATATATATATAGGGAGATGATCATTTGAGAACTAATTGGTTTTGAGAACTTTTGAGAACCATTTTGATCCATAAGTTATATATAGGGAAATCCCCCCCCCCCCCCCCCCAATGAATTTGAATGTATCCCCCTTGAAAATTAGTGGCTCAAAATGGTTCTCAAAAGTTCTTAAAAGAAAAATTTCTCATTTGAACCTAACCCTATATATATATATATATATATATATATATATATATATATAGGGTGAGGTTCATTGTAGACCCCTTAAAAAGTGTAGACCCCGTAGACCTCTATATTGTTCATTAAAACTCACTAAAAGTTATTGAACTCATTGCAGTTGAGTTTGGTTTTTTTATGCGATAAGTTTTTAAAAATAAAAAAGAAAACCAAGAAAGTTGTTAGAGACGTTAAAATATAATTGTTGTTAAAAAAGTTATATTGTTTTATAAAACTCACTAAAAATTATAAAACTCATTGCTGAGTTTTAAAACTCACTACAACTTATGTTCTATAAAACTCACTCTTAAGTTTAAAATTCACTCTTGTGTTTAAAACTCATTGTTTTTAAAACTCAGTGCAACTTTAAAAATCAACGTTCAATAAAACTCACTGAAAATTATAATTTCAAATTAAGAATAAAAAATAAAGAAAAAACTAAAAACATTAGAATTAAACCCTAAAATAAAATATAAAGATAGAAATATGACAAAATAAATAAAATTCAAAATTCAACAGCAATGAGTGTTATAATTTTTAGTGAGTTTTATAGAACAATATAGGGGTCTACGAGGTCTACACTTTTTAAGGGGTCTACAATGAACCTTTAGCTATAGGAAAATTGGATTTGAATAATCCTAACTTTTGCCTATTGGCAAACAATAATCCCACCTTTAAAAATCATTTCCAACGGTCCCAACTTTCAACCTTATTTTTTTTGTTGGACCCACCGTTAAAGTTCTTTAACTCCGTTATAAAGCTGATAATGTGGCAAAAAATCTGCTGACGTGGCAAAGATGACATGGAACACTCTTTTATTTTTTTGAAACTCCACATATAAGGGAGTATTATTGTATTTTAACAAACTGCAGGGGCTAAAATGTTATCAATTGAAATTTAATAAGCCCATCTGCCCCAGTTATCCTCCCCCACCCTCACCAACGACAAAAACCCTTGCCGGAACTCCGGTGAACTTCCCTCTACAATCCACCGGAACTCCAGCCAGCTTCTGATATTATTGGAAAAATGGATTTTAATAATACAAGTTTTACCTAATAGGCAATAGTTAGGATTATTCAAATCCAATTTTCCTTAACTATATATATATGGAAAAATGGATTTTAATAATACATGTTTTACCTAATTGGCCAATAATAATACGAGTTTCAAAATTTTCTCACAATAATATCAGTTTTATATGTATTGGATTATAATGATACACCGTTAGTTTTCTACTAACGGTGTTAGTATGTTGCATACGTGGCGGATGACGTGGATTCTTTTCTCTCCTACGTGGCAACAGACAAACACCGCCACGTATGCAAACTGACTAACACCGTTAGTTGAAAACTAACGGTGTATCGTTATAATCCAATACATATAAAACTGGTATTATTGTGAGGAAATTTTAAAACTCGTATTATTATTGGCCAATTAGGTAAAACTTGTATTATTAAAATCCATTTTTCCTATATATATATATATATATATATATATATATATATATATATATATATATATATATATGGAGAGGATCATTTGAGAACTAATTGGTTGAGAGAACTTTTGAGAACCATTTTAAGTCACTAGTTGTATTTACATATACCCCCCTCCCATGAATTGTAGTGGTCCCCAACTAAAATTAGTGGTGGAGATTTAGTTCTCAAAAGTTCTCAAAACAAAAAGTTCTCATTTGAACCTAACCCGATATATATATATATATATATATATATATATATATATATATATGGTGAGGTTCATTATAGACCCCATAAAAAAATTAGACCCATAAACCGTATTTTTAACCATCCGATCATGCAACGTACGTTTTAAAGATTAGGGGTACGATCGTCAATTCCAAATTTTCATTAAATAGTCTTTTGTCTTCGTCTCCCTTAGACCGCCCACATCGGACCAAAAAATAGGAGTACGTACATACGTACGCCGTACGTACGCGATGTGGCGTACGTACGTGGACGCGTACGTACGTCCTCACGTACACCAACGTACCGGCAATGAGGAGGGACCCACTTTCGTTTTCTTTTTTCTTTTATTCTTTAACGGCTAGATTTTTTAATTTTCAAATTTTTTTTGTTTTATTTTAACATTTAATAATTCAAATAAAATATAAATAAATTTTAAAAAAATCTGAAAAAATTTCTAAAATTCATAATTAAATAAAACATTAAATTTAATAATTTAAAAAAAACGGCTATTTTTTTTTGTCTTATTATAACGGCTAGTTTTTTCAAAAATTCTATAAACACCACTTCATTTATTCATTTCATTCACACATCAAACTTCTCATTTCTCTCTCAAATTTCTGCAAACTCAAACTTAAACAACTTCCAAATGGATCACAACAACTCAAACTCAAACTCAACCCCAAACAGAAACTCAAACCGAAACCCACCATCATTCATGTCTATGTTTCCAGACTATGATGCTACAAGCATGAACCAGCTTCTTCACCAATCTTCACCACCTTCACAAATGTATCCACCACAACAAATGGATCCACAAACATACTTTCACATGCAACAAATGTGGATGTTCCAACAACAACAAATGGCGGGGATGCAACATCAACAGCAAAAACAACAAACCCAAACTCAACAACCCACACAAGCAACTCAATCACAACCACCACAGTCCGAGGATGGCCCCTCACAGGGAAGGGTTAGGGGGAGAGGCAGAGGCAAAACTACTACCACTAAGGCTTCTCGTACTAAATGGCCACATTCAGATGAAGTCCTGATGGCAGAGGCCATATATGAGTGTTCGGAGAACAGTGTTATTGCCACCAACCAAAATACTCATGATTTTTGGTTCAGAGTGCACGAACACTATTCTAGTTCAAACCCCAAAGTGCCTAGGGATCAACACAACCTGAAAGCTCATTGGCACATGGTCAAATCAAAGGTGGCCAGATTCAATGAATTATACTTGAGTGTCAAGAGTTCTAACTCAAGTGGGTGGTCTGATAACATGTGGTTGCTCGAAGCAAGGAAGCTCTTTAATGCTGATCAAGAGACAGATTTCAAATATGAACATATTTGGAATAAAGTGAAAGACAAGTTGAAGTACAACAGTACTGAAGCTTGTACGGCCAACCAAGGCCCCAAAAGAAACAAGACCAACACAGGCGGATACACTAGTTCTCAATCGTCTACAAACTTTGGTGAGAATGAGTTCAATTTCCATCTTGATGATGATAATGCTGGGGGTATTCAAGAGGGGCAGGAGCCTCCTCGAAATGAGGAGGAGCCTGCTCAAAAAACTGTTCCTACACGCCCACCCGGTAGAAAAGCGTCCAAAGCAGCTGAAAAGGAAAAGAAAAATAAAGGTACTACTGGTTCCTCAAGTACTGAGGAAAGTCGGAACCGTTTTTATTCAAACCTTAGTTCAGCAGTCGAAAGCAGGCAGGAATACCTGAATCAGTTGTTAGCTATCGAGAAAAACTAGATGAAGCTCAAGTACTACAAGCTGGTTAACATGGATACCTCTCACATTAATAAAAAAAACTGGCAGCTCATAACCAAGTTTGTGCCCGGCTAAAGGTGGAACTGAACATCGAAGATGAGTCTGAGGAGGAAGAAGAAGATGATGAGGCTTAGGGTTTCTACTTTCGTGTGTTTAATTTCATGTTTTCAATAAGTTAAACCTTAGGATTTGTTGTGTTGTTTAAATTTGGTTTGTTTTAATAAAAGTAATGTAGGATTTCCCTGTTTAAATTTTTTTTATTAAATATAAAAAATTTTAAATTTTAAATAAAGTAGCCATTAACATTTAATAATAATTTAAAATTAAAATTTATTTTTAACAAAAATATAGCCGTTATAAATAAATAAAGATTAAATAAAATGGTGATGTGGAAAGTAAAAGGTGGTATGTGGGAAGTACTTGATGTGGAAAAAAAAGTGGGTTTTGTGGTATGTGGGAAGTACATGATGTGTCATGCTGACTGGACCAAAAAGGTGGTATGTGGGATGTTGTTGATGTGGGTGGTCTTATACATTGTTCCTAGGGTTTCTTAATTGCAGTGTAAATGGAACCAACGAAACAATGATCGGCGATAACTACGACGAAGAACCTTCGCTGATTACTATCCTTGATGCTACCAATCATCAGTTCCATGATCTTGACTCAATCGAGTTCCCACCGAGCCTCAACGAGATCGATTTAACGGCCAATCAATTTAACAAGTTGGATTTAGGTATTTCTTATCTATCTAATTTCAAAAGCTTTCTCTTTGTCGGATTTGGGTATTTATTATCTATCTAATTTCAAAAAGCTTTCTCTTTGTCAGATTATATTTGATTATGCCGATGTTGCGCCGATTCCGAACTGAAACTCCATATCTGGTCTCCGGGCAAGCTTATACTAATTTCAAAAGCTTTCTCTTTGTCGGATTCTATTTGATTCTTACTTCCTTTAATTTCTTATACTTTTACTTTCACTTAAACTTTTTAAGCACTCCCTTTTGTTATGATGGGGAAAAAGAATTAGATGTATATTACTATTGAGTTTTATATTAAAACTATAAAACTCACTGTAAAGTTAACTTGGGTATTCAACTTGGTCTTAAAACTCACTTAAAGTTAGTTTGACTTATAAGAATCACTTAAACAATTTGGGTATGATGAGTTTAGGACTTACTTGAGAATTAAAACTCACTTAGAAAGAGTGAACTCACTGTTTAAAACTCACAGTAAAGTTGAATTTTTTTCTATTATGCTTAGATGTGTATTAAAGCTCAAATGATTTAGAAAGAGTAAAATCACTATTTAGAACTTACTGTAAGCTTGAATTTTATTCTGTTATGTTTTCTCACATTCAGTTGGGCTTGTTTTCAACACTCTACTGGCACAAGTAGACAACCACCAATCATACCCACGGGTAGTTAATTAAGCCAAGTGAATACTTTTGAGATGGTTGTCTAAAGTAGAAAACTTATGACGAAATGATGGATGGTTTTTGTTGAGAGGCTCACAACCATCAATAGCAGATTTCATTATTTAATCTCTCACTCATACTCATAGAATGCCTAAGGTACAAACAAAAAATTGACAACACACAATTTGTCACCATCTTGACATTGGGATGATGTATCTCTATGAACTTTTCCTTTAGGAAAAAAGTCAGGTGCTATGAGGATTCAGAGGTGGAGATGCCAAGTATTTCTTAAGGTGATGGCGATTCGGTTACTAAAGATTAGGTCAAGGATTCGCGTTAGAGCTATGGCTAGAGGTGCTTGGTAGGACATGATAAGCTTTGGTATGTTAAATCTTCTCTAGTAGCTTAACATAGTACCACCAGGAATAGCTTAACTTAATACAATCTGGAATACTTGTTTAAATATGTTTTATAGAACTCGTTGTAAATTATAATACTCACAGAGAGTAATAAAACTCAATATTGAATTTAAAACTCACTTTTTCTAAACTTATTGTAAATTATAAAACTCACTCTTCAATTTAAAACTCACTGTAAATTATAAAACTCACTGTTCATTTTAAAACTCACCGTTGAGTTTAAAACTCATTTTTTAATTCACCGTTGAGTTTAAAGTCGTTAAAAAACTCAGTGTTTTTTTTTAGAATCAAGATTATAAAACAGAAGTCCGAGATTGCCATTGAGTTTAAAACTCACTGTAGATTAAAAACTCATTGTTGAGTTTAAAACTCACTTTTTGAAAAAACTCACTATTGAGTTTAAAACTCATTTAAAAAGACTCATGTTTTTTCTTAAATCAATAATTTAAACAAAAGTTCAAGATTGTAGTGATTTTAAAACAAACTGTAAATTATAAAACTCATCGTTGAGTAATAACAAGTGCAGCGATACAAAAGAGGGAGAAGTGGTTGGTAAGAGACTGCTATGAATTAATAAGTACAGGGGTAAGATGAAAATGGAGTTGGAAGGCAAGGCCAACATTTTCGAGGGAACTAACAGAGATGAATCAATTTCCTCATCTTCTATATGGTGTCACAATCACTTTAGATGACAATTTGTAGCTATGGGAGGAGCAACAAGATGTGGAGTTCTTTGTCCGAAGTGTTAAAAAGATGTATCAGCGAAGGCGGATTCAGGTACTATACTTTGTGTTGGAATGATGTAATTTTGTTCCCAACAAAGTAAACATGTTACGTTGGAGCTCGGAGTGTTGGCAATACTTCCTGTTAGATGTGTGGCCAAGCAGACGAAACGGTGGAGCTCTTTTTCTTAGAGTGTTGCGTTGAAGCAAAGGTATGGAGATGGTGGCGGCTTAGTGTAAGGTACCGCCAATGCTATTTTTTTCTTTCAGGGACCTATTGCAAAGCCCAGGTTTGGGCAGCTTGTCAAGAATACTGTTTGGTGTATCTATTTAGTGCTCCTATGATGCAAGTTTGGATGTATTTGGGATGTAATTTTGATGTTGCGATTTTTAGACACTTGGTAGACCTTTGAATAAATGTTTTTGTTGCTAAAAAAGAGTAATAAAATTGAAGAGTAAATTATAAAACTCACTTAAAAAAAGAAAAAGACATAATGTTGGGTAACAAAACTCACTTTCAAAAAAACCTTATTGTAGTTTAAAAATCAATGTAAATTATAAAATTCACTTTTAAGTAACAAAACTCAATGTAAATTATTAAAATCACTATTGAGTAATAAAACTCATCGTAAATAATAGATTGACATAAAAAAACTCACACTTGAGTTATAAAACTCACTATTGAGTTTAAACCTCACTTTATTCTAATAATCACTATTGATTTTAAAACTCACTTTAGAAAAAACCTCGTTGTGAATTTAAAACTCATCATTGTTCATTTTAAAACTCACATTTTTTAAAGTCACGGTTCAGTTTAAAACTCACTATTGAGTTAAACTCACTTTCTTTTATAAAGAAAACTCACTGTTCAGTTTAAAACTCATTTTTTTAAACTCGTTGTTGAGTTATAAAACTCACTGATCAGTTTAAAACTCGTTGTAAATTATAGCCTTATTGTTGAGTTTAAAACTAATTTTTTAAACTCAATGTTCAGTAATAAAACTCATTGTAAATTATAAAACTCACTTCAAGTATCAAAACTCAATGTAAATTAAAAGAGTCACCACTGAGTAACAAAACTCACCGTATATTATAAAACTCAGTTTAAAAAAAACTCACACTCAGTTATAAAACTCACTATATTTTAATACTCACCGTTGAGTTTAAACGTCACTATTTAGTTTAAAAGTCACTTAAAAAAATTCACTCTGAATTAAAAACTCATTGTTGAGTTACAAAAAACATTGATCATTTTAAAACTCATTATTGAGTTTAAAACTATTTTTTATATGAAAAAAGGTCATCATATAGTTTAAAACTCATTTTTTTATAACTTGCTATTGAGTTATATAACTCAGTGTAAATTATACTCTCACTGTTGAGTTTAAAACTCATTTTTTTATTAAAACTCCATGTTAAGTTTAAAACTCATTGTTGAGTTTAAAACTCACTGTATATTATAAAACTCACTTTTAGGTAACAAAACTCAATGTAAATTAAAAGAGTCAGCACTAAGTAACAAAACTCACCATATATTATAAAACTCAGTTTAAAAAAAAACTCACCCCTGAGTTATAAAACTCCTGTTGAGTTTAAAACTCACTATACTTTAATACTCACCGTTGAGTTTAAAACTCACTATTTAGTTTAAAACTCACTGTGAATTAAAAACTTATTGAAAATTATAAAACTCAATGGAAATTATAAAACTCACCGTTGAATATAAAACTTATTGCCTAATTTTAAAACTCACTGGGAATTATAAAACTCATTGAAAATTATAAAACTCAATAAATATTATAAAATTCATTAAAAATTATAAAACTCAATGTAAGTTATAAAACTCACCATTGAGTTTAAAACTCACCGCTGAATATAAAACTTATTGTCGAGTTTAAAACACTGGAAATTATAAAACTCTTTGAAAATTATAAAACTCAATGAAAATAATAAAACTCACCATTGAGTTTAAAACTCACTGTTGTATATAAAACTCATTGTCGAGTTTAAAACTCACTATTCTAAATGTTAAATTACACGGCTCTAGATAATCATATAAACTGCAAAAACACAAGTTAATAACATCGAAACATGAATCCCATATTGAATCACCATCTAATACACCAATAAAAAAGTTAAAAAAGCTCACAGGCTAATCAAAGATTTAAGCTGTGACGTCCGAGAATTTCAAGGTTAACTAC
>JBCNJP010000025.1:26829965-26850965 GCA_039602395.1 Deinandra increscens subsp. villosa
AATCACGACAGGATCTGAGAAACGCTCCGTTAGAGCCATCAACACCAAACACAACCCTCGATGACCCTCATGCTCCTGGAAAAGTCGCCATATGATGTGTGCGCCTCTTGAACAAAAAAAGAAATCGTCACCCTCCAAAACCCTACACACAAGAAGATGTGTGTAGGCCATTAAACCAAAAAAACGAAACATAATGATGAAGAAATCTCAGTCGCCAACCAAACCCTAAAAATTCACACTTTCGAATCACAAAAAAACCCATGAAAATAGGTTTCGATCAGATCTAACCTCCATGATCAAAATTAGGAATCAAAGATGAATATAGATGGATGTACTGGATTGCCAAAGTGTCATCGGAGGTTACGAAATTGAGTAATTCAGTTACCTTAAATTTAGGATTGCCGTATTTCAAATTTGTGTATAATTACCTTAACGCCCTTAAATGAATTTAATAAATAAATAATAACTAAAAAAGATATGTGGTCAGGATTGGTCCTCGCAGTTCTTACACTTTTTTAGTTCTCGATTGAGCGTCAACCTATATAATATATATTATAAAACCTAAACAAAATACAACTGCTAAATCAAATATAATGCTTTATTATATTCTCTATTGATTTTATCTTATTATAATATTGCCAACTCAATTTATTGATTATAATATTTATGTGGCTGGCAGATGATAACGTCCCTTATCCACCTGAATTTCCTCTCTCACCACATACTCTTACGCAACTTGAAAGGGACACGAGATCGAGAGAGTACAGAAAACCCATATCGTCTCCATTGTCACAACCTCTATGGGAGAAATCGTCGTTTCATCGCTAATGATCGCTTTTGGAAGGGAGACGACAACTTTTCGAGGATCGGTGAGGGATGAAGATGCTAGGTTAGGGTTACGATGATTTACATCCTTTCTACCTCGGAGAAGTCACTCAAACCGGTACCTGTATCTCGCTCTCAAATTGCTAACACCGATGATTTCAGAGTAGGGTTCATAAATATACTCATCTTTGCCCCACTCATCTTCTTCGGCTAAGCAACTGTACACCTACCGTCACCGCTTGCCGTTGAAGATTGTCTCCTTCCACCGGAGTTTACAAAAGCATATTATCTGATTTCGCTTCTTTATCTACTTCGATCAGCGACCATCGGTTTGGTATTTCCTCTCACTTATACTTTTGTTACTATGCAATTTTGAACTCGATTTGCTTGCGTGTGGAATTTGGTAATTTGGAGTTTTGATTCTTTGTTGATATTTGCGTCGGTTTGCTGAAAGGCTTCATATTTTTTGGGGGTTTTTTGTATTGGTTCAGTTGTTGCATGATACTAGGTGTCCTCATCTTGGAGATTGATCCATTTTTTATGGCTGTTACTACATTTTAATCTCATGGACTATTCATGTGTTTCAGATTGTTTTGGTGCAGTAGATGCAGAGGATATCAAGCTATTGTTGAAGGTATTTTTATAATCTGGAAACAATTTCTTTTCTTTCTATTACATATGAAATAGTTTGTTAGTTATAAGCGGTTGAGATTGTGCATTCTGGGTGAGGTATAACTAAAATAAATGAACACAATAAACAAAATTAATGCTTTATCACCACTCTTTTACTTATTTTTGTTAATTCAGCTTAGGGTTGTTATTCCCTATACAAACCATGTTGAATGTCAAAACTGAAATACAGAGTTATTTAAGGTTTTGTTTTTATGTGAGGACTTATCTTCATGAAAGATGACTTTTTTTCAGCCTCACTTTACATAGAGATTTGGCTTGACTGATTACTGCATTGTAGTTACATTATAGTTCAGATGTAAACTTAAAGGAATCATATAGATAAGGTTGTGTTTTGACAGGTATTACAGGTATTGATATTGACTCCGCAGTAGCAGTTAGGGTTGAGGTTGAGGCAAACAATTTTAAGTTGACAGGTTGTTAGCTATTAATTTTAACCAAATAGATATACTCTTAAAACCATGAAAACTACAACTACGTATTGAGATATAACCAAAACTAGAGGTAGCAAAAATACTCTGGGTCATGTAAGCAGAAATTTAACACTAATCTTGCTAAATGAAAGACATCTAAAATTTCTTACATTTGTAGGTATCATAACAACCATGGTGCAAACCTGTTGATCCTCAATTATAATAAAAAAGTGACCACTTCAAACTCTATTGTACCTCATAAGCACAAAACATAAAAAAAAACATAAAAAAACATTTGTAACGCATAGGAGTTTGCATGATTTTCTCATTAATGGTTATTGTAATTAATGGCCATAGAAATCTTATTATGTTACCAACAACACTAAAAATATCCACCTTTATAAATTAAGGTTTAATCTATATATATTATTACCTTCAAACAATTATCAAAACAAGATTAAGGTTTGGGGATATTTCTTCTCACTTCCAGGTATTATTTACGTTATTAATGTATTTTCGTATTGGTTTTGTTTCTTTTTCCATGCTTCATGTGTGTGTACATATATATTTTGGTATGCACAATATTTGTTCAATCAAATGGCTTACCATATTTTGTAACAATGTTTATTTTTTTTTACTATTTTGCCATACTCATAATATATGGATTTTGTGTTTATTGATTTATAGCTGTGTATGCATACTATATCTTTCTTGAAGTATGTCACTGAATTTCGTTTATTTTATGATTTATAGGTCTCATCGAATAGAGTCTGTTTTTGTTAATTTTTTTAATAACGTGTTGGATTGTAGTTGGTTATGCATATTTCCTATTCTTTTCTACTTCTAGCATGTACGCGTGTTCTTTCTAATACTCATTTGTAGCTGATATCTATGGTTTGAAACTTATTTGTAGTTGATGTCTATGGTTTCTATTTTGCTTTATTGGTTGGTTATATTGTGAACTAAATGCTACATAAATTAAGTGGACTACTATAGGTAGAACATTATGTCAACATGTTTGGTTTCTATGGTTATTATACCTGAACATAATTAATATTGAAAATCGTCTTTTAGATTTTTTTTTCTTTTTGTTGCTTTGTGTTAGCACTATCATTAAAAACTTTAAAACCTATGAATCTAAAACTTTGTGCACTATAAGGCCCTTTTATCATTAGTCTTTTCTTTTAATGGAAGGCCGGTGATTATTGACTTTTATCCACAGTTTTCACTCATATTATAACTATGTTCCTGAATTTGAATTTGAATTATAACTATGGCAGGCAGTGAACTGGACTTGCCAAGAGCTTGGAAGAATGCGCATGCCTTTACATAGCTTAGCTTAGTTTTTAATTTCATATGCCAAAAAGCAGAAAAGATAACATGTGTTGTGTCTCAAGCTTATCTGATTGTGTTTGAGGAAATGTCTGCTAATATTTTCTTGCTTTATTTTGTTACTCTGATAGCTAAAATGCCTGAAATTTTTTCATGTTCTATACTAGACCAATGAATGATCAAAATTTAAGATTCACCTCGAAATTTTTTTATGCACTGAATGTTCTATTATTATCTTCTTTTCTTAATGTTGATTTCTTCTTACTTTTTTTGGTGCAGGTGTGGGAATTGATATGTGTTTGTTGCTGCGTCTGATTAAAGGTTAGCACCATAAGAACATGAAAAAATGAGCTTAGTATCACTGTTTGTGTACCTGTTTATTTTTTTTTCACAAACTATGTTTCAAAAGTCGTAAAATGAATTGTGATGGTTTTGTGCCATATGAATTTGTCTTAATGGGTCAAGTTATCTAATTTATCTTAGCCTTAGATGTTCCTTTTTTAGACCGTCAGTACAAAATTTATGTATTTCGATTATGTAGGTTTGTTAGATATTGTGGATTGTTGATATTTTTAAGTTGGCTTTGTATATTACCATACCGTTTGTCTATAGGGTTTTAGGGAGGCCTAAAACATAAGGGGTTTGTGTTCTTTGTTATCCTCTCTATAGATTTCTTAACTGCAGGTGTTTTGAGGCTTTACATATGTCTTCATAACCTGCAATTATTTGTTGTATTTGAACTTACAGTTATTTAGAGGAAGAACAATTATCCCATTTTGTGTCAAGCCGGGGTGTAAATTGATCAAACATGTTTCGTTATAGCTTTAGGAGAATCAGAGGAAAATGTAGAGATACTTCATCACATGTTTTTGTACTTCATAGATTTGTACTATATTTATCTATAAGCTTTCTTTTAACAGATTGCCCTCGTTAGATTACATTGAGAAAATAGAGAACACATGTGAGATATATATCACTTCACCTCCCACGAAAACATATATCCGGGATTTAAAAACACAATCGAACAACATCCGCCGCAACGCGCGGATCGCAACATCTAGTATATATATATATATATGAAAGTTAAAATACAAAGGTTTTTTTGCGTGCGAAGGGAGGAGAGCGTGACACGTGTTTGTTGTATATTTAGGCGGAGGGGCATTATTGTCTTTTTTCACAAAACAACATGTTTTTTATGTCTAAGGTTATCCGGGGCGAATCAAATTTTTTTTTTGCGTGATATATTTTCTTTCGATTATTATTAAATATTCGCTTCTACAGGTTGCGTTATTTTTTAGCGTGATTTATTATCAATGTTATGCGTCTTTTTTTTATAATACTCGTACATTATGTGTTCTTGTGTGATTTTATAGTATAGCATTTTCTCACATCAATTAATTGTATATTTTATTCTTCTTTTAGCATGCGTTATTTTTAATTAATTCTTGTGTTATTATTTGATAATTACACTTTTCAGATATTAAGTGTAGCTTTTTATGTTATATTGAGTGCGTTATTTAGTTTTACTTTTGCGTTATTTCTTAGTTATGCATGTTTTTATGTCAATTCTATTTTAATGCGTGATTATAAACCCTGAAACTACATTAATAGTGTGCGTTATTTTTACATTTATTAGTGTGAGTTTTTGTTCATGCAAAATTTTTATAATTTATTGATAGATTATTTATAAACA
Source organism: Deinandra increscens subsp. villosa (assembly GCA_039602395.1). Taxonomy (NCBI): domain Eukaryota; kingdom Viridiplantae; phylum Streptophyta; class Magnoliopsida; order Asterales; family Asteraceae; genus Deinandra; species Deinandra increscens. The sequence goes on from JBCNJP010000025.1 coordinate 26,834,919, forward strand.
CTTTTCTTAAATGTTAGTGTTTTTGTCTGATTAAACTGTATTTGAAAGGAGAAATTATAAGCAAAAACTGAATGATTTAAAAAGATTCACATTATTAATAACACAAAAACAACGAAAACATAAAATTATAACATTATTCTTATTCTACTGATAGGCTTCTAAAAAAGCCATCTTCAATTCCACAGATGCTTTCATTTTCTTCAGGATGTTTGCAATCTTGTTGATTTGTTCCAGATCTGTTTTGTCCTTGTCTATCATAAACACTCTGACAAGGTCTCGAACGGATTTTTTTGGCAAAGACATTAGGTTTTGATTTACCTCATCTCTTGCTACCATCGTATCGTTTAGGCTCTCGAACGTTTGCTTCAAGACGTCCAACATTAGGACTTCTTTGTTTAACTCAAGCATAATTTGCCTAGTTAGTTTTTCTTGAGTGCGTCGTTGTTGGCTTCTGGTGTGTTAGAAGAAGAAGAAGAAGACATTTTTTGCGGTGTGGGTTGTTTGATGTGAGAGGTGATTTGAAGTTTTTTTGCGCAGATGCCGTCGCTTCGTGATTTTTCAGTGTAATCGAGTGTCTAGTTTTATAGAGGGTTTGATGAGTGTCCGGTGGGGTATTAAATGTGTAAATTGGTAACCGTGTGTAGTGGGGTACGCTTTTTTGGGAGATGAATGTGAATGGGGTGTAATTATTATTTGTTACTGCACCTGTTAATTATCTTGAAAGTAAATATTGTTACATAATTTTCATTTTAACTGTGTGTATTTTTTCTTTTTGTGTGATTTTCTATGTGAGTATATAATGCTTCATATTAAATATTCGTATTTTTTTATTTATTTTAATCATGCGTGATTTAAAGTAATATTTGCGTAATTTATAGTATATCATTTTGTCACATCAATTAATTATATCTTCTATTCTTATTTCAGCATGCGTTATTTTTAATAAATTCTTGCGCTTTTATATGTTATTTTACATTTTTATTTTAACCGTGTCTATTCTTTTTTATTGTGTTTTTTATATTGTTTTTATTTATGCGACGTTTCGTTTCCCCCCCAATTTTAGCACTTATAGTATATATCGGCTCTTTTGGTGTGACCATGCATTTTTACAAGCAGAAAACCCAGAAACCCTCCTTACTCAACTATCATCTTCTAGCTGACCATCTCCCAATTTTTTTATAAAACAATGGCATCTTCTTCTTTCTTCCAATGCCTTGAGCAACCTGATTGAAGGAAACCATCGGCTGGAAGCCAAGGATGACCACGTCATGCGTAATAATTTTGGCATGATGACTGGTCATACAACCAAAAGCATTCAGGCGCACGCCCGGATGCTGCAGGAGGTTTTGGATCTTCCACCTTCCCCCATGCAACAACCGGTTGTTGAGTTTATGACTCAGCAACTTGCTCTGAAGGCCAATATGGACAGTGCCACAAAGAAGTCAAGGGACAAAGCTTCCTTCTTGAAAGAGATGAAGGAGCTCTAGGCATTTTATCTATGTTTGTTTTTTTTATCTTTTGGATTTCTCTTTTTTGTTGTAATTTTGTGAAGATCCCGCCCCCTCTATATTGTAAAAAAAAAGTTATTTATATCAATGAAGTGAAATTTAAAATTTTGTTGTTTTGTGTTTTTTTTGTTTTTGTAATGCGTGATTTTAGGAACATCATGCGTAATTATATTCTCGTGTTGCCTTTTTTTGTTACAACAACTATGCCCTGATCAGTCTTTAGAGTTGTAAAGACGAGGCCCTTTAGAGAATAATCTGTTTTAGATAGTTGTGTGATTTTTTGTTAAGTGTGCGTGATTTGGGAACTGGGGGTTTTAGGTATCCTTGATATTTGTAACGAAGAATCCCTTAGAGAAGTATTTTTTAGATAGTTGCGTGTTTTATGTTATATGTGCGTGATTTTAGAACTGTTTTTAGTTTTGCTTTTGATGTTTAGTTAGTTGCGTGATTTTTTTCTTGTGTGTGCGTGAATTTTGAAACTGTTTATAGTTTTTGCTTTGATGTTTTTAGATAGTTTGCGTGTTTTTTTTTGTGTTTTGCGTGATTTTTTACTATTTTTTAAAATTGATATGTTTTTTCTTCTGTCTGTGCGTGATTTGGTAACCTCTTTAGAAAGTTACGTGACAATTTTTGTGGTTGCGTTTTTTTATTTTCATTTGTTGCGTGATATATTGGAATATTTTTCATGGTAATTGTGTGATGCGTTATTCCTTTTTTTAATTACAAATATACCCTTTTAGAGCAAAAACACGCGTATCCTTTTATTATTATGGGGTGTGTTTATTCCTATCCGTCAGATCTATCAGACGCGCGGCCGAGATGCCTTTGCACACTTCGTACGAAAATCGTCCTTTGTACAATAACTTTTCCATATATATATATATATATATATATATATATATATATATATATATATATATATATATATATATAGGTAAAAGATCCGTGTAGACCCCTTATTTTTTTTAGACCCCATAGACCCCTTATAAAACTCAATAAAACTCATTAAAACTCACTAAAAATAAAACTCAGTTTTGTTAATTTAGTTTTTTTTATTTGTGATAAGCTTTTAAGAACAAAAAAAGACAATTAAAAAAAAGAAAAACGAAAAACATTAAAAATTGAACATTTTAAGACAATGAGTTTTAAAAATCAATGAGTTTAAAACTCAATAAACTCAATAAAACTCAGTGTTGCATTTAAAACTCATTATTTTAAAACTCATTGTCTTAAAATGTTCGATTTTTAATGTTTTTTGTTTTTTTTAATTTATTTATTTATTTTTTTAGTTCTTAAAAGCTTATCGTAATAAAAAAAACCAAATTTACAACACTGAGTTTTATTTTTATTGAGTTTTATAGGGGTCTACGGGGTCTACAAAATTTAAGGGGTCTACACGAAACCCTTCCCTATATATATATATATATATATATATATATATATATATATATATATATATATATATATAGGCTGAGGTTCATTGTAGACACCTCCATAAGTGTAGACAGGTACACATTTTTTTTTCACTATTAGATCTCTTGATCTAATGGTTGTAATTAATCTTTTTTTTTCTTTTTTCACACTTTTCAAACAATTTCGTATGTGAAAAAGAGCCATTTCACAAGCGAAAATGTCTACAATGAACTTTTCACTATATATATATATATATATATATATATATATAAAATATATATATATATATAGAGAAGGGTTCGGTGTAGACCCCTTAGGTTTTATAGACCCCGTGGACCCCAAATCTGACCATTGGATCAATATTTTGAGTTTAAACGCGGAGGGGTACGATCGTCAATATGAAAAAATCATAAAATCGCGCTCATTCCAATATCTTTCTCATTTTCTCTCCGTCGGAAACGTTAAATAAAAACACTAGATTTTCTACGAGTTCTTCGATTACTCCGACAACCAATCGACGAAATCTGCAATCAAACTACGGCGACATCCGAGAACAATCTTCAATGGACATCTGAGAAGAATATGCTCTGGCAAATGAAGATAAACAAACTCCTTCGATTTTTAAACGGTTAGCATCTGTCGTCTGAATAGGAAAAAAATCTTCTCCGACGGTCAATACATCAAAAACAAATGAAAAAACAGAAGGTAAATCAGTTTCTAGGGTTTTATAATTTTAACAATATTTATGTGATTATCATATGAAATATCTCTTGAGTTTTATAGATTATGTTGAATGATGTTGAGTTTTATAGTATACGAATTGTGAACTTGAGTTTTAAATAGAATTCTGTAACCGTCATATTCACACTTTCTTGAGTTTTATAGATAATTTTGTATTCTGTTGAGTTTTATAGTATAGGAATTCAGATATTGAGTTTTAAATAGAATCTTGTAACTGTCATATGCAGAGTTTCTTGAGTTTTATTGATAATGTTGTATGCTGTTGAGTTTTATAGAATAGGAATTCAAAACTTGAGTTTTAAATAGAATTTTGTAATTGTCATATGCACACTTTCTTGAGTTTTATTGATAATATTGAATTGTGTTGAGTTTTATAGAATAGGTATTCTGAACTTGAGTTTTAAATAGAATCTTGTAACTGCCATATGCAATATGTCTTGAGTTTTATAGAGAATGTTCATTGTTATTGAGTTTTAATAGATAGGTACTCTGAACTTGAATTTTAAATAGAATTTTGTAACTCCCATATGAAATATGTCTTGAGTTTAATGGAAGGGTATTTTGTTATAGACTTTTATAGGATAGATACAGAGAATATGAGTAATTTGGAGTTTTATAACTGATTGAATTTGAAGCTGAATTTGAATATGAGTTTTATTAAACATATCATTATTTACTTATGTATATGTGTTGTGAATACATAATCAAAGGAAGCTGAACGGGAAGATAAATTAGACTCAAATGTTGCACAAAATACAGGATTACAATCATTTGGAACTTCAACTTCTAAAGGTAACCAAAAGGATTAATATAGTAAAAATATAAATTTGTAATTAGATTAAACAAATATAAAATGTCTACTTAATTTCTGAAATTATAATTATTTTTGATAATGTAGATCTAGTTTTGACTGATCCTATTAGTGAAGAGCAGCCATCATGTCCAGGAAAGATAAACAATAACAAAGGTAAACTGAATGTTTTAATGAGTTTTATAAGATAGGTAATATTTATTGAGTTTTATTGATAACAGTACATTCAGTTTTACTTATGAGTATACATTGAGTTTTATTTAAATGATTGTCAATACAGAGTTTAAGAGAATAGATATTGGGAATGTGAATTAAGTTTTAAAGATATTTATATAATAAAATTAGGAATCTGCATTAATTAATGTAATTCTTATATGGACTCTGTTTGAGTTTTATTAGACTGATTATTTTTAAAAGAGTTTTGTAAGATAGTGAATTTGAAACTGAGTTTTATAAAAAAATAAAATCTTTTCTTATGTGTATGTGTTGAAAATCCAGAGTTAAAGGAAGCTGAATCTAATCCTACAATAGACTCAACAAATGAAAAGGAGAAAGCATCAATGAAATTAGATTCTTCTTTAGAAGCTGAAGCAAAGAAAACAACACCAGTTAAAAAACTTAAATTGAAGCTACCTCCACCTTCTAAAATGCAGCAAAACTCTCATGGGCATAGTAAAAACAAAAAGGGTAAAAAAACTATGAAGTTCTACATTTAGTTTGAATGAGTTTTAAGCAAAATTAATAATTAAATTATGAAATTATAGTTATTTTTTTAATGTAGATTTAGTTTTGGGTGATACTATTAAAGAAGATAAAGTGGAAAAAAATGTAGATGAAAAAGAATCAAAGAAAACATCACCTATCAAAAAACTAAAACTTTTTAAACCTCCATCTAATGAAGAGAAGCAAGTATCTCATGGACAGAGTAAGAAGAACAAAGGTAAACTTATTGATTTTAATTATTTTTATAAGATAGAAAATATTCATTGAGTTTTACTTATGAAGAGAGAGCATATGTAGCATATAGTGGTGATACGTTACAATGTCGCACACATGTTGGAAACTTTGTAACTATGCTGAAAGCCCTAAGTCAAGAACAAAAAACAGCAATAGAAAACATAGGATTTGGATCTGTTTTGTCATTTTCACTTAAGATGGTTCCTACGGGTTTAGGTTTCTAGTTAGTTAAGAACTATGATGCAAAGAATAACACTTTGAACATTGGAACCGAGAAGATTAGAGTAACTCCTCTGGAAGTGAGTGAAATTTTAGGAATACCAATGGGAAAGGAACTAGTTCCTGAGAAAGAGAGACCACGAGACACAACTGATGAAGTTCTTGCTGAGTTCAAGGGACAATTTACAGAAGCAATAGCTAAAAGGATTAAGCTAGTTAATGTTTTAGGAATAATAGAATCCCAAAAAGAAGGTGGATAGGTGTTTATTTTAAACTTCTTGGTAGTGTTCAACACAATTTTTGGAGTGACGATGAGAAATATCACAGTGAATAAATTATTTTTAAGTTGTATCACTGAAGATGTGGATGTAAAGAACTTTAATTGGTGTGAATATGTTATTAGAAACTTGAAAAGAGAAATGCGAGAATGGAATGGGGATGATTCATTTTATGGACCTGTGGTCATACTTGCGGTATGTTATCTAATATTCTAATTCTATAATTTTATATTTGTTTATATTATAAAGAAACTCAGAAACTCAGTTTGTTAAAGCTAAATTATGAACTGAAATGATTAAAACTCAATTAAAACTCAATAAGAACTGAATTTGACTCACTGAGTCTTATTCATTTTTTGAGTTTTAATAAACTGAGTTTTAAAAATTATGAACTGAGTTTGATTCACTGAGTCTTATTCATTTGACTGAGTTTTAATAAAAATCAAACTGAGTTCTAATAAACTGAGTTTTAATAAACATAGTTAAAAATTATGAACTGAAATGGTTAAATTTTCTCCACAGATGCTTCTAGCACAGAAAGTGAATGAAAAAATAATAAAAAGAAGGGTATATTAGGAATTACCTACATTAACGATGAAGTGTTAGAAGCACTTGAAAAAGAGTATGGGAATTCTTGCATAAAACCACAAGGAAAGGAAGTTGAAGTGAAAAAGAAAAAAGAGATTAGGAAAAGAAAAAATGAAGAACAAGAAGGTGATGAAAAGAAGAAAAAATTAAGGAAACAAAGACTAAAAATGATTCAAATGTGAAACTTAGCCAAGAAAGTGTTGAATAAAAAACTGTTGGAGAAAAGAAAAAAAGGGGTAAAGAAGAAACCACAAGGGAGGGGAAGAGAAAGACAATGAAAGAATAGGATGTTGGAGAAAAGAAGATTGATAATAAAAATGATGTTGGAGAAGAAGTTTTTAAAGCTCCAAGTGAATCAGGTTTGAAGAAAACAGTCCAATTTGAAGTTTCTGAAGAAAACTCAAGTGTATTGGAATTTGTTGATAAATTGGAACAACAAGTACTTTCAAAAAGTAAAGAAAATAAGGAAACTGAAGTTATGCTATCTTTTGGTTTCTCAAAAATGACAGGTGAGTTTTATTTTTATTAAGTTGCATAGTTTTAATTTGTTCTGAGTTTTAAGTTGCTTAGTTTAATCAGTATTGAGTTTTAACTTGATGACTTTTATGCTGATTTGAGTTTTAAATTCCTTCCAGTCTTATAAAAATCTTATTAAAAAACTGATTTTAATTTATGAATTTTAGAACACAAATAAAACTCAACTGATATATCTTTATGAATTTAGGGACACAAAATAAAACTCAACTGTTATTAGTTTTAATCAATATTGAGTTTTAACTTGTTGAGTTTTATACTGTTTTGAGTTTTAAATTCCTTTCAGTCTTATAAAAATCTTATTAAAAAACTGATTTTAATTTATGAATTTAAGGACACAAAATAAAACTCAACTGATATATCTTTATGAATTTAGGGACACAAAATAAAACTCAACTGTTATTAGTTTTAATCAATATTGAGTTTTAACTTGTTGAGTTTTATACTGTTTTGAGTTTTAAATTGCTTTCAGTCTTATAAAAATCTTATTAAAAACTGATTTTAATTTATGAATTTAAGGACATAAATAAAACTCAACTGTTATATCTTTATTAATGTTTAAAAATTTACTATTTCAGCGCATGACAAAGATGAAGAAAAGGAAGATGATCAAATAAATGATAAAGATATCTCAACTTTAATTGAGAACTCTGAATTTTTGAAAGTAGATGTTCCAACAGATTTTGAGCAAAGACTACAAGAAACAGAGGATTCAAACAAGAAAGAAAGATAGGCAGCAGCATCGATACTTAAGATTAATGAGAATCAAGAAAGGCCAAAGATAAAAATTGTTTTGAGTGACATTTTAAGATCACCATATGTGGAAAGGCCAGTTATGATGAAGGCTAAAATAACGAAGTTTGAATCTGATTTTTCTGAGTTTATATTCAGTGCATCATTGAATCACAAGTTAGTAATCTATAAAAATAAATAAAAAAATAGATTTTACTTTACTAACTTAAATAAATGTTTAAAATAAAAATTGATTCAATGTGCAGTGACATAGTGTTCACAACAGAATCAGGAGAAGTTGCTACAAGGGACACATTTGAATCTTTATGTCCTGGAGTTGAAGTCCACTTGAATGTGATAAGTGCATGGTCAAGAGTGTTGAATTATCAAGAAAGATTCAGAAACAAAGACTCCCCAAGCAGACTGTTCTTATCGCCCGTAATGTTGGTAAGACAAATTCAAATCATTACAAAAACTTAATAAAACTCAGTGATTGAGTTAAAACTCAGAACTTTTAATATTCTATTTGAATTATCATTTATTTGTTACTGTTTTATATTTAACTTATATTTAACTGATTTCTGAAATTAAAATTCAAATATGTTTGATTTTAACAGTACCCAACTCTATATGAAGGCAAAGTGAAAAATGAGACTCGGTTAACACATTTTGAATGAAACATGGAGTCCATCTTGACTGCTGAAAATTGAAATCAATCAGCGGAATTGATATAGTGATCATACCGATAATATGTTATGAGCACTATTATGTTTTGTGTTTAAACATGAAAACAAAGAAAGTTGAGCTGATTGACAACATCAAAAGAGCAAAGAAGAACTACAAAATGTGGCCAAACAAAATGGTATGACCCTATCAACTTTTAACACTATATAAAATTTATACTTGAATATATTGCTGGTTACTTGTAAATAAATGTGATTAAACTCACAAAATAATGATAACTAAAAAAACATATTTTTTAGAAAAACTCAAAACTATGATTTCTGAGTAAGTTTATTCTGACTGAGTTTTATTATGATTGAGTTTTAAAATGGAAAGTGAGTTTTAAGTTAGTTTATACATACTGAGTTATAAAAATGCTTATTGAGTTTTAAATTAGATTATATTTATTGAGTTTAAAAATGCTTATTGAGTTTTAAATTAGTTTATACTGATTGAGTTTTAAAATGCTTAGTGAGTTTAAAATTAGTTTATTCTGACAGAGTTTTAAAATCTGATAACTTGTACTTACATTCTGTTATATATTATAATTTTTCAGTTTACGACATTTAAGGACTATTTGTTATCTACTGGTTATAAAGACTGGCAAAGCTTTAACGATGTCAAGATAGATTATGTTGATTTGCCAGGGCAAACAAAGAACAACAGCATAGATTGTGGACTTTTCATGATGCGACATATGGAAATGTACTTTGGACAAGATGTGAGCACTTGGAACACTAGGTTGTCAAAGGAAAAAGATCAAGACGGAGAATTAGATGATCTCCGTGATAAATATGTTGCAAAAATTCTAACAAGCAACATAAATCTGGAAAGAGCTTCAAATGTTGAAGAAATGAAGCAATATATGAAGATGAATGATAGAGCAAGAAATGTTTTAAAGAACACAGCTTTGGAAAGAATTAAAGAGAGGATGGCATTGTATGTGGATGTTCAAAAGAAGGAAAATGAAGAATGATTGAAGGATTTTAGTAATTTGAACTGTAATGGAAACTTGAAACATGTTTTGGTAAAACTCATTAATACAATGAGACTTATAAAATAGGTACTTTTAGTAAAACTCAATGTTGGTTTGAATGTTAAGCATTGTCTTTTGATAAATTTTCTTTTGCTATTTTTTAAATGTACTTCTTATTATATAACTAATATTCATGAAAAAACAAATTATATGTGTCGACGCTTTGACAATTGGTGATCTTAAATGTAAAAGAATCTCGAATTACACTAAATGACTTGGATTATGGATGATGTTCAGTGTGTTTTCAAACTTAGAGGTTTTCATGAGTTTGTATATTGTTTATATAGTGAGAGAAGATAGATTTTGTTCGGTCATGTTTGTATTGGTATTGCTATGGTTTGTAGGAAAATATTTGATTCCATAATTTTAAAACACAAATGATAACAAATAAAAATTAAAACAGAAACTAATTAATTGTCTATTACAACAATTAAACATAACAAAAAGTTATAAAAGTCACTAGAAAATATAAAACTCAGAGAAAGTTTAAAAACTCACTAGAAAATATAAAACTCAGAGAAAGTTATAAAACTCAATGGAAGTTATAAAACTATTAAATTTTAACTTGAACTTATTACTAATCTTCATCATCTTCAAATTCATCTTCTTCCATGTCATCATTAGGATCTTCCACTTCAATTTCCTCATCTTCAAAATCATCATTGTCACACCCCCAATTTACCACTAACGGAGTTTATACCGTTAAGGGGCGCGACTAGACCTGGACCACAACCATTAGTTACAAATACTAAACGAATCAGAGTAAAGTCCAATGTTCATAAATAAAAATAGTTTAACATACGCAGCGGAATTTAAAAACATCAGTATCTTAGCACTAGCCACGTGCTTTACAAATCATTGTTTCAATCTCAAATCCCCAATTTAGTTTAATGAAAGTAAAAGTCTTCGCGTGCCATGCCAACCTTCAACGGATACTCTTCAACGATCTGCAAAAGTGAAAACCACACAAGTGTCAACCTAACAGTTGGTGAGTTCACGGTGGGCATGACATGCATTGGCCCAGTCTCAATAATCGTATGTATCAACATATATAAGTAGTATGGTTTTGCAAAACATTGCCAAGAGTTTGTTTACTGAATATGCACTAGTTATGTAAAAGTTAAAGCAGTCAACCGATATCGCGGGTAGCTAATCCGGTTTCCATGCACTAAGGAAGTCGTACTAGGGCTGAAAGCTGACGTAACAGAGTGCGGCATTTGCCGTTGGTTTGTGCCTCCAGTTGTGTCCCATTTGGGATGCCCACAACTAAGAACAGGCTGATATTGAACTCCGTTCGGCCCCCGGCCGGTTGGCTACACATTTGTGTACCGCGGAGCAGGGTTTGTCAAACCCTCAGTAGATCTACCCAACATCCCCTCGCTTTCCAGATCATCAGTACTAAGTTGAGGTCTTTAAGTTTTTAAGCATCCTTAGAAATCATGTGATATCATTTGGTTTAGACTTTAACCTACACTAGTCATATTAAAATGTTTATTCTGGATTTCATCTGAAATCCCAAAAAGAGTTTAAGTGTCGTAATAGTTGGTTCCGGATTTCATTTGAAACCCCAAGGATGGACAGTTGCAAGTGTTCCCCATAAAACACTCTAACTTCCATAACAGGTACCCCATTAGGCAATACCTCAAATTGTCAGCGTTGTTTCCCGTTTAGTATGTTCGTTGTGACCCAAACGGGCTCACAAGTAAAGGATTTGTGAAACTCACCTTAGGTTGCTCAGCTACACTTGTTAATCCAATTTATGTTTGCTAACGAAGACCTAGTAATCACATTAAGGCCTTAGGTGTTAGGTTGTGTCTAAACTTTAACTTAACGTCACTATGGCCCATAACATAGCACGTTGCAACTAAAACTCGACATACCGACACATGATACCGATGGTTGATCATAAACAAGGGTCCACATATTACAGAAATCAAACATGTATCATCATAGCATAATCATGTAAGTCATGGCATAATATTCAAGCAAGTTGTACAAGTTTGGTTTTCAGGTCAGGTCTTAGTTTCGCTAGCACAGTTTCGCTAGGCAGTTTTGCTGGGTGCACGGGCAGCACTTTCGCTAGGCAATGCCCGGTGACACAGTTTCGCTAGGCTAGTTTCGCCCGAAACTGTTGGCACAGTTTCGCTAGCCTAGTTTCGCCCGAAACTGGTTTGAACTTTCGTTCAGGGAATTTTGCTCGGTAATTTCGCTCGAGCTGGTCTGGTTTGGTTTACCTGGCGAAACTATAGTTTCGCTAGGCAGTGTCGCTCGGAGGGACTATACAATTTCGCTGGATAGTTTCGCCCTATGAACATGCAGTTTCGCTAGTCGCAAGAAAAACCCGAAAAACTAACAAAAATCTTTCTAACAGCCTCTATACTTTGTGTAAATCATTTCTAAGCACATATAAGCATTTAGGAACATCAAAGAAGCATTTTTATCATCAATAACACAGATTTACATCATCAAATCGCCAAATATGCATTTTTAACCTAAAATGACCTAATAAGCATGATTCTTCATTATGGTTGGATTTTGAACGTAAAGTTGGAGACTTTATCACAGATCTAGCATCCCTAATCATAAATACAGAAGATCTAACAAGTTCGTGAAGGATTGAGCATGCTTTATGAAGAAACATATAGAAAATGCATGTAAATGGGTTTTGGAGACTCACGGTTGATCGAGGATCGATGGATGCTCTCTACCAACAGTGATGATAGCAGCAAATGGTGATATCTCAGCTGGTCCAGAAATCTCAGAGAGTGTGTGTGTGTTTTTGGAGAAAGGTTGCAAATGGGAGAGCTAGGGTTTATTAAGATATTATATATCAGGGCCCAGTTTCGCTGGCTGGCGAAACTGGCTCTGATCTCGTGTAAGTCAGACAGCTTAGCTAGCTACCGGGCGAAACAATAGTTTCGCTCGGTAGTTTCGCTTGAATACTAAAATCATACAAATTTATCACATAATCCATAATTCACAATTCGTCATGCTATTCATAATATTAAATTATGCATTCAAATCACATTGCACATAATGACAATAAACAATTGAACACATAACATGTATGGACGGGTTCGGTGATCAACCAAAGGACGTGGACGTATTCGGCCTAGTTAAGCATTAGTTACTAAGTTAACACTTATAATTGTAACTAACGGGGTTTGTCTAACGGAAGTTAACCTTGAAATTTTCGGATGTCACATCCTTCCCTTGTAATTGGAATTTTCGTCCCGAAAATTATTCTTGTGTCGTAGCGTTCGCAGTTTCGGCTGTCATCGTTGCTATCGTCGCTGGGGAAAGAAAGCAAAAGTTTTAGGGTTGCCACATCCTCCTCCTGTTAAAGGAATTTTGGTCCCCAAAATTAAATCATACCTTGAGTTTCAGTGGGCGTTTGTTCGAACAGGTGAGGATACTTTTTCTTCATCTGATCCTCTCGTTCCCACGTATATTCTGGTCCACGCTTTGAGTTCCATCGCACCTTGACGATCGGAATCTTGCTACGTTTGAGGGTCTTCTCCTCGCGTCCCATGATTTCTACCGGTTGCTCGATGAATCTTAGATGTTCATCAATTACCAACTCCTCCAAAGGAATTATTTCTGTCTTCGGAGCCTGACACTTTTTCAGATTTGAGACGTGAAACACGTTGTGAACTCCATCGAGTTCGGCTGGGAGTTTCAATCGATAGGCCACCGGGCCTACTTCCCCAATAATTTCAAACGGACCGATGTAGCGAGGATTCAACTTTCCACGCTTTCCGAAGCGTATCACTCCTTTCCAAGGAGATACCTTCAATAATACTTTGTCACCTACTTCGAACTTTAGAGGTTTACGGCGCTTGTCGGTATAGCTCTTCTGTCTATCTCGTGCTGCAGCTATCCGCTTTCTGATTTGGATTATGCGTTCAGTCGTGTCGTGAATGATCTCTGGTCCAGTGAGTCCTTTCTCACCTGTTTCGGCCCAACATACAGGCGATCTGCATTTTCTGCCATATAGTGCTTCGAATGGTGCCGCACCGATGCTTGAATGGTAGCTGTTATTGTAGGAGAACTCCACCAACGGAAGGTGAGCTTCCCAGTCTTTACCGAAGTCGAGAACACAAGCTCGGAGCATATCTTCTAATGTTTGAATGGTTCTTTCCGTCTGACCATCGGTCTGCGGGTGATAAGCTGTGCTCATATCAAGTCTGGTCCCCAATGCTTCATGCATAGATTGCCATAATCGTGAAGTGAATCGTGGATCTCGATCGGAGATAATAGTCTTAGGCACTCCATGACGCGCCACAATTCGGTCGATGTACAGCTTCGTTAGCCTATCCATGTTGTCGTTTTCCTTCATCGGGATAAAATGTGCGGATTTGGTTAAGCGATCGATGATAACCCAAATCGCATCTGGTCGATTCGATCGATGAGGTAATCCCGTAACAAAGTCCATGGAGATATCCTCCCATTTCCATTCTGGGATCTTTGGTTGTTGTAGTAGTCCCGAAGGCTTTTGGTACTCGATCTTTACCCTTGAGCACGTTAAACACTTAGCCACATATCGCGCGATGTCGGCTTTCATATTTGGCCACCAATACAGGTTCTTTAAGTCTTGGTACATCTTATCTGATCCTGGATGTACCGAATACCTCGACTTGTGAGCCTCGTCCATCACGAGCTCACGGAGATTTCCCAGCAGAGGAACCCAGATTCTGTCGTTATAATATCGGAGTCCATCAGACTTAATTTCAGAATTTCCATCTACCCCTCGCAGTGCTTCAGCTGCGAAGTTTTCTTCTTTCAGAGCTTCTCTTTGAGCATCGCGGATTCGATCCGGCAGTCCCGAATGAATGGTAAGTTGTAGCGCTCGTACCCTTCGAGGCTTTTCATACTCTTTTCTGCTTAAGGCGTCAGCCACAACATTGTCTTTTCCCGGGTGATACTTGATTGCCAAATCATAATCGTTCAGTAACTCGACCCACCTTCGTTGCCGCATGTTGAGATCCTTTTAATCAAAGATGTGCTGTAAGCTTTTGTGGTCAGTAAATATTGTGCACTTTGTTCCATAAAGGTAATGTCTCCAAATCTTGAGTGCATGAACAACGGCTCCCATCTCTAAATCATGCGTTGTATAATTCTTCTCAGTATCCTTCAGTTGCCTCGACCCATAGGCAATTACTTTGTCTCGTTGCATCAATACGCACCCGAGTCCTTGAATAGACGCATCGCAATAAACCACAAAGTCGTCAACCCCATCAGGTAACGAGAGAATTGGAGCAGAACATAACATGTCTTTGAGAGTTTGAAAGGCGCGTTCCTCTTTTTCACCCCACTTATACTGCACTCCTTTGTGCGTCAAAGCCGTTAAGGGTTGAGCCAATTGAGAGAAACCCTTGATAATCTTCGGTAGTATCCGGCAAGTCCCAAGAATTGTCGGATTTCGGTCGGCGCTCTAGGTGTAGACCAATTCTTGATAGCTTCTACTTTAGACGGGTCGACATGGATTCCTTCCTCATTAACGATGTGTCCAAGAAACTGGACTTCGCGTATCCAAAAATCACACTTCGAAAACTTGGCGTAGAGTTGTTCCTTACGAAGTAATTCCAAGATAAGGCGCAGATGATTCTCGTGTTCTTCCTTCGTTTTGGAGTATATCAAAATGTCGTCGATGAAAACTATTACAAACTTATCGAGGTACGGTTTGCACACTCGATTCATCAAATCCATGAATACGGCAGGCGCATTGGTTAGCCCAAACGGCATAACCAGGAACTCGTAATGACCATACCGAGTTCTGAATGCGGTCTTAGAAATATCTTCGTCTCGAACACGAAGTTGATGGTATCCTGACCGTAGATCAATCTTTGAGAAGTAACTTGAACCTTGAAGCTGGTCGAAGAGATCGTCGATTCTAGGTAGTGGGTACCGATTCTTGATCGTGACTTTGTTAAGCTCTCGGTAGTCGATGCACATCCGGAACGTTCCATCTTTCTTCTTTACAAATAACACCGGAGCTCCCCACGGAGACGAACTTGGACGGATAAATCCCTTGTCGAGTAGCTCTTGAAGTTGTGCAGATAGTTCATTGAGTTCACTTACAGCCAAACGATACGGAGCGCGCGCAATCGGAGCGGCTCCAGGAGTTAGATCGATTCCAAACTCAACTTGTCGGAATGGAGGTAAACCAGGCAGATCTTCAGGAAATACATCTTGGAAGTCGCGGACTATCGGGTAGTCGTTGATTCTGCGCTCGGGAAGTGTCGAGTCAGTGACGTTTGCAAGAATCGCGAAGTGACCTTTACGAAGGCACTTTTGAGCTTTGAGATATGAGATAATTCCGGTCACTGTTCCACCCTTTTCACCTTGGACTGTTAACACCTCACCGCCTTCGAGTGGAATACGGACCACTTTTTCTTGACACAGGATTTCGGCTCGATTTTCAGATAACCAGTCCATTCCTACTATCACGTCAAAACTACCAATCGGGAAGGGCATAAGGTCGATTCCTAACGTATGGCCAGCTAG
>JBCNJP010000025.1:26851465-26907092 GCA_039602395.1 Deinandra increscens subsp. villosa
TTACAAAAGCTCTAATGATGACAATTGCACTTAAAAAGGTAGAAAAAATATGGTGAGGTTAGATAGTTCCCTGTTAGCACGCCTGTTAGCACGCCGGAAATAGCGGGGATAATTTTTACGAATAGTCGCCGGAAATATCCCCCACACCTGTTAGCACGCCGGAAATAGCGGGTTCGCTGCGTATTGGGCTAGTGATCTCTCCGGTGGGTCTTGTTAGGGTTAGCCCATCCTCGCCGGAGATCGTATCCTCCAGTGTGTGGTTGGAGTCTGGTATTTCGAGTTGGTTCTAACGGGTTTTGGGTCTGGGTTTTTCCTGTTGTGTTAGTGGTCTTTTTGCTTCATTGTTTGATGGAGAAGAAGGTGAGTGCTGGGGGCAGTGGAAAGGAAGCCGGTGAATGGTGTGATGTTAGAGGACGGAGATGGCGGAAGAAAAGTGGAGGTGCGAGGAGCTTTCGGAATGAAGAAAGGGACATCACGTCATTTTTCGTGTCGAATCTCCCGACGGGGGTACAAGTGCAAGACGTGTGGAAGAAATTCAGTCATTTTGGAGAGGTGGCGGATGTGTTCATCTCTGCGAGAGTTGATAAAGCGGGAAACCCGTTTGGTTTCGTCAAATATGCCAATGTTAGGGATAAATGGGGATTGGAGAAGAAATTAAATGACATACGAATGGATTTTCTAAAGCTATCGGTGAATTTGGAGAAGTTCGATCGGTTTGGCAACCCGGTAAATCGTTTGTCCAGAGCTGTAGAGGAGAAAGGAAAGAGGGCTATGCCGGAGGCGCATGGGGTGGTACGAAGGAATCAGGCCATGGTGAGTGACGGTAAATCTTACGCGGCGGTTATTGGCTCGAAGACTCAGGGAGAAAAGGTGATTGCGATTAAAGAGACTTCGTCTTCTAGTTTGGATGCCTGGGCTGGGAGGGCACTTTTGGGCGTTTCCAAGGATATCAAAAGGCTCTGCACTTTGTACGATTGGATGTCGGAGCTTCCGATGAAGGGATGGAAAATTAGGTATTTGGGAGGCTTGCATGTGCTCCTTACCTTTGCTGAGGCTGCTGAGGTTGAGGATATTCTGGCGGTTGAAGATCTGTGGAAACCATGGTTTTCAAAACTGGTTATTTGGCGGGGTCAATCGTTCATGTACGACAGGGTTGCTTGGATTAAAGTTCGGGGTGTTCCCCCTGAATTATGGTGTAAAGAGACCTTTGACGCCATTGGAAGTTCGGTTGGGGTGTTGGGCCAACCTTCGGAGGCTTGTTTGGACGACGGTGATTTATCAGGAGATTACTTGGGGGTTATCGTTGATTCTCCGACCTTGATTAACGAAACTAGAACGGTGGAATGGCAGGGGAGGAAGTACAGGTGTTCGATAACGGAGGTGTGTGAAGACTGGAGACCGGACTTCATTGCTAAACAGAACTCGGAAATGGGGAAGACGGATGGGGGGTTCTCGGAGTCGCCGGATGGAGGGTTACCGGTGTCGTCGGGGACCGGCAATCAGTTGGGGTCTGGGGAAGCGGAAAAGACGGCGCAAGAAGATACGGGGTCTGGTGAAGTTCCGATCTCCGAGGCGGCTCTTTCCAATGTGGTCGGTGTGGGTTCTGGTTTTGGTGTTAGTGGGCCGGCCCATGGGGGTGTTCATGTGTCGGTTGGGCCCGGGTGCAGGAAGAGAGCCCGCTCGAAATCCCTGAGCCCAACGATTATTTTAAGTGTTAGAAGGGCTATAAGGGGGTCAAAATTGGGGAAGAAGGTTTTCAGAAGCAATAGAGAAATTGTTCGAGAAGACCAAGATGACGCTACTGAGGAGGGAGAGATTCGGGGCGATGAGGGTTCGTCGGTGGTTGGCGAAACGCCATTGGGGGATCCCGATAGCGGGGGGCTCGGAGAGATTGGTGTTTCAGATGCTGATGATGAGGTTGCGATTGAAGTAGGGTTGACGAAAGATGTGGCCAAAGTTGTGGGGGTTCAAGCAGAGGGTTTCAACTCGGAGATCAGGAAAATGGTGGTTGATGATGGAGCCGAAGTTGGTTTTTAATGGATCTCTTGTCTCTAAACATCAGGGGTATAGGCGACGATGGTAAAGTGGAGTGGCTGAAGAGTCTCAAAGATGAGTGTAGATACTCTATGCTTTGTATCCAGGAAACAAAGTGCACCGATGGGAGCTCGATTCAGGTTAGTAAATTCTGGGGTAGATTTAATGTGCAGTGCGAGTGGGTTAACTCGTCGGGGCGTTCCGGGGGCCTGTTTACAGCTTGGGATCCTTCATTATTTCATTTGTCGTCGGTTGTTAAAAATCGATTTTTTCTGATTGTGTCTGGACGGTTGGTGAGTGAGCAATGTATAATCAACATTGCTAATATTTATGCTCCCCAAGATCAGAGGGAGAAAGCTACTTTATGGGACGATTTGGTGAGATTGAAGGGTGATCTTCCGGGTTGGTGGGTCTTGGCTGGGGACTTTAACGAGGTTCGCTTCGAGGGGGAAAGAGTGAATTCTGAGTTCAATTCTTCGGGGGCTGCAAGGTTTAATGACTTTATCTATAGAGCCCAGGTGGAGGAGTATGCGATGGGGGGCTGTCGATACACTTGTGTCTCTGGTGGTGGGACTAAATTTAGTAAACTGGATAGGATTCTCGTCTGTGAAGGGGTGAGAAATCGGTGGCCGGATGCATCTGTTATGGCCCATCATAGACTTTTATCTGACCACAGTCCGGTTTCTCTGAGAACGTCGGTGCTGGATTTCGGGCCGACTCCTTTCAGATTTTTCTCTGGGTGGCTTGGTCATTCGGATATCGAAGGTGTTGTTTTAAGGGCTGTGAATATGGATGTGGAGGGGGGCAGGCCGGATATAAGGTTGGCTAACAAGTTAAGGGCTGTTAAAAAAGAGGTTAAATTGTGGAATCAATTGGAAAGGGCTAAGGCACATGAGGATTTAAAGAGCTTAACTGAAGTGTGCAATATGTGGGAGAAAGTGGCAGAGTTAAGGAGTCTCGAACCTGAAGAGATGGCTATATGGGTCGAGAAGAGAGGAAGGATGTTGGAGCTTATCAGGAGAAAAAATGATGATCTGAAGCAGAAATCTCGGATCCGTTGGGCGATCGACGGAGACGAAAACTCCCATTTTTTTCATGGTATCATTAATTCTAATATCGTTTCCAATCGTATTAATGGGTTATATGTGAGGAACAGATGGGTTTCTAAGCCGGCTGAACTTAAGGAGGCGGCGTGGGATTTTTTTCAAAATCACTTCAAAGAACCGCTCCCCAGAAGGCCTATAATGAATTTGGTTGGGATTAAGATGCTCTTGGCCTCAAGTGCTGATGCGTTGGTTCAGCCGTTTACTAGGGAGGAGATCAAGGAGGCCGTTTGGTCTTGTGGGAGTAATAAAGCCCCGGGACCGGACGGTTTCAATTTTGCTTTTGTCAAAAGATTCTGGGGGGTTTTTGAACAAGACTTTGTTGAGGTGATGCGTGCGTTCTATGAGGATGGTAAAATCAGTCATGGGTGTGGGTCTTCTTTCATCCATTTAATTCCTAAAATTCAAGACCCTCAATCCTTATCCGATTTTAGGCCGATAAGCTTAGTGGGCTGCATTACGAAAGTTATCTCTAAAGTGCTTGCGAATCGGTTAAAGAAGGTGATCGGGGAGGTGGTTTCGGAGAACCAGATGGCCTTTATTAGTGGAAGGAACATTTTGGATGGGCCTTTAGTTGTGAATGAGGTGGTGTCTTGGATGAAAAAGATTAAGACGAAAGGGATGATCTTTAAGATCGATTTTCAGAAAGCTTACGACTCGATTCATTGGGGTTTTCTTGATGCGGTCTTAGACAAAATGGGTTTTCCGGATAGGTGGAGGGTGTGGATTCAAGGTTGTCTGAAAGCGACGAGGGCCTCGGTGTTAATAAACGGCTCCCCTACGAGGGAGTTTAACTGTTATCGTGGGCTAAGACAAGGCGATCCCGTGGCGCCTTTTCTATTTCTTTTGGTGATGGAGAGCTTTCACCTTATGTTGGAGAGAGCGGAGGCTAATGGGGGTTTTTAAAGGGATTTCGATTCCGAATGGAGGCCCGAACCTTTCGCATGTGTTTTTTGCGGATGATGTTCGGTTGATGGGCCAATGGAGTTTGGAGAATGTGTCTAATATTAAAAGGTTGCTAAGATGTTTCTACCTTGTCTCGGGTATGAAGGTGAATATGGCTAAGTGTTGCCTTTTTGGTTTAAATGTTGAGGAGGATAGTTGTTTGGAAGCTGTGGGAATTCTGAAATGTAAAATGGGGTCTTTGCCTTTTAAGCATTTGGGCATTCTAATAGGGGCCAATATGAATCGGATCTCCTCGTGGAATCCGGTGGTGGAGGTGTTCGAAAAAAGGCTGTCTTTATGGAAGGCGGAAACGCTCTCTATTGGAGGCAGACTTACCCTCCTTAAGTCGGTCATGGAAAGCCTTCCCGCTTATTATTTTTCACTTTTTAAGGCTCCGACGAAGGTTATTGAGAAGTTGGAAAGTATGAGAAGAAGATTCTTATGGGGAGGTTCCAAAGAGAAAGCGAAAATAAATTGGGTCAGCTGGGATCGTGTGACTACTCCGAAGGATGCAGGTGGGTTGGGTCTCGTACCGCTGGGCCATGTTAATATATGTTTCTTGGCGAAGTGGTGGTGGAGGTTTGGGGCTGAACCGGATGGTCTTTGGCGTAAGGTTGTAGTGGGGCTTCATGGGCCTCCAAGGGGGATGATGCCCATCCCGGTTAAAACCTCTCTGACTGGTGTTTGGCGTAATGTGGGGCGGGCCAACGACACCTTCCGAAAGCATAACATTGACCTGATCCAGATTTGCAACGGAAATGGGGGTTTAGCGCAAAATGCTTTCACTGTGAAGGGGCTGAAGGAGTTGATCCGGAATGCGGTGGCCACCCAGGATTCTGCCTTTACGTGGAATCGTTTGGTGCCGTTAAAGGTGAACATATTTTTATGGAGGGCTAGAATGGATAGAATTGCTACTTTTGATAGCTTGGCTAAACGGAATGTGATCGTGGGAGATGGGTTGTGTCCGCTGTGTAGAGATGCACCGGAATCTGCGGAGCACCTTTTGATGTTGTGTGAATTGTCGTCCATGGTGTGGACCGTCATCTCGGCTTGGTGCAGGTTACCTCCGATCTATGCCTTCTCATTGTCCGATTTGTGTTCTTTGCATTCTACGATGAAGATGGAGGAGACTAAGAGGAGAGTGATCCAGGCGGTAATTTTTACAACCTGTTGGGTAATCTGGTCGGTTAGAAATGAGGCTGTTTTTTGTAACAAAGCTCCTAACATTTCTAGTATTATTAAAGATATAAAAAGTCTAGTGGGGCTTTGGGTGGGGAACAGGTCTAAGGTAGAGAAGGGTATTCTTTTTGTCATGGGTTGATGTTGTATGCTGGTGGTGGGTTTTTCCTCTCCAGCTCCTTGCTGGGGGGTCCCCTCTGTCTTTGGTGAATAAAATTTGTTGCTGTTCAAAAAAAACTTGAACTTAAATTTAATCTAATTTGGCGTCGACGAAAGTTATAGTTTTCCTTATTTTTGTTATTATTTTACCCTATTTAATCAGAAATTAAGTTAATTATCTTATGTGAAAGTCAAAACTTTGGAATAAAGCTAAAAGTTAATTTGAAATAGAACGTGTCTGATGACGAATTTTACGGATTAAATTTGAGCGGCAATTTGGATTTCGGAGTTCATTTACAATTTTACCCTTTTAGTTACAAATTATATGTTATATAACACGTGGTCTAAAATGATTCTCGCAGTTCTCGTATTTTTTTAGTTCTCTTATATATATATATATATATATATATATATAGTGAAAAGTTCATTGTAGACACCCCCATAAGTGTAGACAGGTAGACACCCTTTTTCACCATTAGATCTCTTGATCTAATGGTTGTGATTAATTTTCTTTTTTCTTTTTTCTCATTAATTAGAAACTTTCACATGTGAAAAGAGCTATTTCACATGCGAAAGTGTCTACAATGAAATATATATATATATATATATATATATATATATATATATATATATATATATATATAGGGAGAGGATCATTTGAGAACCAATTGGGTTTGAGAACTTTTGAGAAACTATTCTGAGCCACAAGTTATATATAAGGAAATCCCCCCATGAATTTGAATGCTTCCCCCCTGAAAATTAGTGGCTTAGAATGGTTCTCAAAAGTTCTCAAAGAACTTTTTCAGGGGGGACCACTAGAATTTGAATGCCACAAGTTATATATAGGGTTAGGTTCAAATGAGAACTTTTTGTTTTGAGAACTTTTGAGAACTAAATCTCAACCACAAATTTCAGGGGGACCACTACAATTCATGGGAGGGGGATACATGTAAATAAACGTGTGGCTCAAATTAGTTCTTTTTAGTTCTCAAACCCAATTGGTTCTCAAATGATCATCTCCATATATATATATATATATATATATATATATATATATATATATATATATATATAGGGAGAGGATCATTTGAGAACTAATTGGGTTTGAGAACTAAAAAGAACTAATCTTAGCCACTAGTTTATATATATGGAAAACCCCCCCATGAATTTGAATGCTCCCCCCTTGAAAATTAGTGGCCCAAATTGGTTCTCAAAAGTTCTCAAAAGAAAAAGTTCTCATTTGAACCTAACCCTATATATATATATATATATAACTTGTTATATATATATTTTTTATTCCGTTGCGTTTTATAATTAATTATATATTAATTCGGTAAACTCTTTTCTAAACTATTAATCTGTCGGTCACGTAAATTTTAAATATGTCACCGGACGACCCGAATACCACTGTCAAATCCTAACAGTGACAACTGGTCCTAAGAAAAAGATACATGTCTCAATTGTTATAGCGTGTCACACCCCAACCAACAGCGGAAACGTTGGGGCACGATGATTGCCCAGATGCTCGTGACAACTAGATAGTTACCAAGTTTAAACATGCCATTCATTATTGATATACAAATAATGTCATACAATTCAATCCAAATAAATGCAAACAAATCATGATACTAATTATAAATTTTAAAGTCATTCTAGGTCCATAAGCAAGCCCTAAGTGTCATCACTGCAACTTCAGTCATTTCCTGCAACATGTACAACATATAAAGTCAACTACTAGAGTTGGTGAGTAAACATAGGTTTTAAATAGCCTAAGTAAAAAAAATAGCGATTCATGTGACAAGTGAAATTCATAGATTATGTGTAACATGTTATAAAGGTGTTGTGTAACCAAACCTAGACATTTAGGAAATCAATCACCCATTGAAAATAAGAATACATTTTCAATATAGTTGGTGGGTTGTCGACCAATAGCTATTATTGACCCATAGGCTTCCAAACAATCGTTAATGGTACACAAGCGATTAATGACTAGCGACAAGCGACAAACGAATACAACATATAGATTCAACACGTATTACATATCAAGAATACACATGCACAACATGGAATCGCATAATAATGTAGATAGAATAATGATTAAAGATTTTGGAATAAGATACAATGTTGCACCCCAAATAATGAAAACGAAAACAGGGCTATGATTACTCACCTGATAAGCAAAGCAAGTCAAGTAGCGAGAGAAAAACAACGAACACGAGGAAAAGCTAACCCTGATGAAAACCTAAAGAATTCGAAGAATCGACAATTGTAACAACCGATACGATTACCAAAGATTAATTGGAGATATATTTATTATTTATGTTAAGAATATTTTATTTAATAGTTATTGTTACTAAAAGACCCTTTTATGACCAAAAATACCACTTTTGACAATTAATCAAAGTTTAGGGTTAAAACTATAATTTCTCAAACTTAGGGGTTAATTATGTCAATTCAACAAAGTATTAAAAATATAATTTTTCCAGAATTTAGGTTTATTACTAAAACATCACAACAATTCTGAAAAATTCATACTTTTAGTAAAGTTACACTTTTTACCCCTTAAGTTTCAATAATTACATAAATGGCCCAAAAGTTGTAATATTTTGCGGGGGTCATATTTAGACTTATGAAAACCCTAACATATGTTTATTAACATCCCAGAAGTGGGTTAGTAAGTTTCATTCACTACAAAATTGTTAGATTAGAAAACTATGTGATAAAACACTTACTTTAACGGGTTAAAACGCATAACTCTTAGGTTTTTGATAAAAAATCAGTTTTGATGGTTTGAAAACATCACAATATACTTAAAAGATTATTTAGGACAGATTACAACCCTTGGTAAATGGTGATTGTGATTTTTGGTAGTTTTTCCCCAATTAAAGTGTGCGTTTAAGGTTTGACTTTTGATACAGAGGACTTTTGGTCAAAACCAGCAATGAGGTATTGTAAAGCACACAAAAACAAGAAACTTTGATGAAGAAACTTACTCGTGAAAGTCGAATGAAGCTGGTCAAATCGGAAGGTCAAACTGATGGACTTTGACTTTTCAAAACGCAAACCGTTGGACAAGGCACGAAATTGAGGCTTCAAGAAGCTTGAGGGATGTTCATAGGAGCAATACCAACTGGTATTTATAGGATAGAGGGTCGTTTAGGGTTTTAATTGAGCATAAGTGTGATTTTGGTAAGTCTTGGAGAAAAAGTCAATATTTTCAAGTATGGAAATGAATCAAATTGATTAATGAATTCGGAGTAAATATTGAATTGACTTGGAGAATAATTTAGGGGACATTTAGATGAAATTACAGGAGAAAACGGATCGAAAAACGGATAAAAAATGAAGTTTCTAGGCCCAAAATAGTGAAGAAAAATAAGCTAGTCGCGATCAGGTCGCGTTAAGTATGCTATATAATTACAAAAAACCTGATACAGTTCACAAAAGTGATCATGCTGCAATGGATAGGGCGTTGATCTCAGACCCGGAGGTCTGGGGTTCAAATCCTGGCAGCCTCAACCTTTTTGTTCTTCTTTCTTCTTTACTATCTTTTATTTTTCTTTTTGCTTCAACTTTTTCGTTACATATCGGATTAAGCCCAAATTTGAAACACAACTATACAAGACCCAAAAGAACATGTTGAAATTAAAAAAAAATTGATTTTGAACTTTTACAAGTCTCTCGATTCACGAACCAAAAACGCATAAATATCGCGAATCAATAATTTTCTCGTTTTAACTCGAATTGACCCCAAATTTTACGAGGAGCTATATTAGTCATATAAATACATCATGTAATGTAAAAATATGATTTTTGAGACTCACAGGTCGTCCGTTTAATATCGAAGTTGCGAAAACCAAAAAAAATCGTTTTACTTGCGTTCTACGCGTATTGTTTGTCTAAAAATCAAACGATTAATTCATTTAACTTGGAAAATGATCATGAGCATTTAAATTCATCATTTGAACATGTAAGCTAATAAGTGTATGAACTTCCTTTGTTTATCGATAAAATGAATCCCGAACGGGCGTTTGATTGCGAAATAAATTTATTCATTTGCTTGAAAACAATCCTAATTATTTAACCATCTTATTAACGTAAAAATGATTTTTGGATTATGAAAAATGGTGCCAAAGTTTAATCCCTAGTTTGAAATGTTTTGATGGACTTCCAATTCGGACGGTGAACTTGAAACGGGTTGGGTTTTGCTAACGGGTCGGAGGCGGATGTTACATAGCGTATTAGTGAAAGTGTCCGGAGACGTTTGAGTCAATCCTATGATAAGAAATATCATCTTAGCCATATACTATACACTCATATGAAATTGTTTTTTTTTCATTGTTATTTTATGGTTCTGTTACAAGTTATGTGATGACGTATGTTTGTAAGTTCTATGATTTCACACAATTTGTTCTCCGGATTTTATATTCGTCTAAAACTAAAATAACTTGAATTAAGTAGAAACTTGAAAGGGGAAAAAACAAGTAGTTTGACCAAACATGGTGTTAGAAGGGTTCATTGGTGCGTGATTATCAATTTCCCATCTTATTTTTCTGCCCAGTCAGTCTTTATTCACAGCAGGGGTTACGTTTTTCAACTCAAAATTTTTCTGTGATATTGCCAACAAAGACAATTTAGTTTATGACACTCAATTAAGCAAAACATGCTTTAGTTTAGAATCATGGTTGAACATCACTTTACACACCTACTGTTTTCGAATTACTGGGGCTGTTTGGTATACCTCTTAATGAGGTCTGAATGATAAATTGTCTGAATCGCACAGATTCAGACTGTTTGTTTGGAACCTCTGAATGGTAAAAACGTCTGAATCGCTAAGAGATTTACCTTAAAAAATATCTTATTCATCCAGCCTTCTACACAAGTCTTTACCATCCAGACACTTATTCATCCAGCACCTAATGAAACAGATTGAACCAAAAAGCCCCTAATTTTCAAAATGAATCGAATTGAGTTTCGAGTTTTTGAGCCCGAGATTACCAAAAACCGAGCCCAATAAAAAGGAGGCCCATACAGCGCCAGATCATCAGATGACACAAATCCACTCTCTCTTACCCCTGACCGACCACCATTGAATTTCGATCATAAAAATCTAGGGTTTCAGAAATTCGCTGCTTCCAACATGAGTCTCACCCAATTCTCAATGGTAAAGTGTACTTCTTCATGTCTCTCTTACCTAGAATTGATGTTTCATGTTTCTAATTTGTTAATTTGTTTAGCAGTCTATGTTTTAGTTTGCAGTAACTTATAATTCTGTTCTTAGCAATTTGATCGTATGAACCAGTAGACAACTTGCAATCTGCATTTTTATGACATTATGTTTCTAATTTGTTTAACAGCTCCTTTTACCATAATAATAGTAACATGATATAGTCATTATGGATTTATGTCAGAATAACAAGACAGAATTATCATGTGTAGTCTTACATATGTCAACATTATGACAAGCGTTACAGATAATATTGCACATGGCAGACTATTCAATCTGTTGACATTAACTTTTGTTTGAGCCTCTTTTGTGCGACATCTTGTTTTCATGATCCTTGGTGTCCAATAAGCTGGACTTAACACTTTTGAGAGGACTTGTTTGTATATTTCTATCCATGAATAATGTTATATGATATTTTGTTAATAATAACAAGTAAAGGGTGGACAGCGGGATGCTACAAATGACTGTACGATATCTTGGTTATCACCTAACGTTTAGACTTGTGCTTGTTACAACTCTACAGTCTAGATCAACTCCATATGTCTAATTCAAGTTACCAAGTTGGTTCTAAATCTGTTGGTCAACTTTAATGAATAAAATTCTACTGGATCTCTTATCTAGTCATTAAATTCGTCAGGTGAGCAGTTTAAGAACTTTGTATAGCATAGCTGCATAGGAATCTACCTTAATAAGTTTGGGATAGAACTATTTATTACATTTAATGAGTCTTTTCTGTTGTGTACTAATACCTCCTCTATCTAAGAGTAAATGTGTTTATTTTCTTGTTACAATGTCCTTGACTAATCTTAACCTACCGTGTTTTGGTAATTTCCAGTCAGTGGTTATCTTTTATCTAATTAGTGACCTTTAGACAATATTTATAGCATCCTTTTTGGTTTGCAAGATTTGTTTAATTTCAGTTATGTGGGGTTGCTTTTGATGTTTGATTAATAGTCAAAAGACTCCAATTAAACTATGCACAAGTCAAATATTTCATCCTTTTTAGGACAAAATCGTTATTTTTTGTTCATTGGACATTTTTTTTGGTTTCAATATGTTAAAATAAATTCTCACTTGATTCTAAAATTTCATTGTGACAGCTGTAGTTGTAGTTCTACAGTTATTGATTTTGGTGGTTTTGGATGTATGCTCTTGCAGTATTGATTTTAGTTGTTTTGGAGGCTATCCATTAGTTTTTTCTATTGCCCTTCTCAAAGGATGTGATATTTTTAAGAAAATGTTACATCTGAAAGTAGCTTTGAGTGATCCATCACTTCATCTTATATCCGCCATCCAAAATTTGCTATGTTTTTAAGCTAACATAAGATTCGGCAGATGTACTTGATGTTGAGTTGTTTAATGTCCAAGAACATAGGTACTATTCCTGTTTTGTACTTTTTTTTTTCTCTTGTTTTGTTAAATGGTTCTTTTGTTTGTTGTTTTTGTTCTCAATATGTGCATAAATAACATGTTATTTAATTAAGAACATAGGCTATAATCTAATTGATATATGAAGAAAGAAAATATTCATTCGGATATATTTGTGTGTCTGAAGTGCATAACAAAAGTGCAGGTTGAAGAATTAGCATTTCTTGTAAAGGACAATCTTCCTTGCAAGCACCTTGTTCTCTCTATGGAAGATATGCTTGTTGAATTTCTTCAGAATGAAACAAGGTCTGTTTTCTTCCTTTCAACATGTAATGAGATACCCTTGCTTCTCTTCATTGGAGTGTTCTTGGGACGTTTAACCGGTAGTTGAACCTTTTTCTTGAACTTTGTGCTGATCAGAAGTTGCGTTCTATTAGTTACATTTTCAGTAACTGTACATCCTCCCAAATATCCTTCTAGTTGACAATCAAAAGAGTAATTGATATTGAGTTGAATAGGACAATAGGTGTATGAATCTCTTCCAAGTTTTCATCACGAGAGTTTTGAGGAAAAAGTTTTAGGTGGGTTTAGCATTCACATCAATTATTAAATTCAAAAGTAGTTGAAACTTAATTTGGATTCTTATGGAGCACAGGGAGTATGGTATAGTGGTTAGCTATATTGCTATAAACTTAGATTGGTATGATTCTCTTGATAATGGGTGGGTTCTGTAATACTTATTATTGTCAGTGGTGATTTGTATTTAGTGCTTCTTACACTAATATACTCATTTAGATGTTTTCCAGAATTACTTCTGATATACAAAGAGCTGAGCAAAACTAAACTATGCTGTGTTGCAGTTTAAACAAGGTGTTGGAATTGGAGCCAATGAACCCCTACAATCGTCTCCTTTTACACCGCCTTGCTGATATATTCGGGTATCTTCCATTTTGAAATTTCTTATGTTTGACTGGCATCATTGTTTTTAGAGGTGGCAGTTTGAACACCCCTACTTATGAATGGGTTGATTTGGGTGATGTGTATTTCCAGAAGATCAAATGCGTAGGATCAAATCCTAAAGTTAAAAAGGAAATGGGTCATATGTGTTGCTTAGGTTACTGTCCTTATAATACTGTTCTTGTATTAATTGTGTATCCAAATTATTTAGAAAGGACAGAAATTGTTTTCAGTCAACCCAACCTGAACCTATTAAACCTGTACTAAAAGCTGCTCGTTCTGACCTGCTACTTGCCTGACCCTAATCATCTACCACGTTTACTATTTTTCATGTTCCATTGTGTGATTATTTAACAAAATTTTCTTTTTTGTATGCAAGATTTTGTCACCAATCTATCGGTGAAGGAGATGACCGGCATCTCGTGTTAAAGCGTTGTGAGGACACATCAATGTCTGTCTGAAAGACTTTAACTTGAAATTGTGCTTGTTGGATTTTTTTATTGTTTTTTCTTCATAGGCGTTTTTAATAAATATTTTTATCTTCAATCATTCTGTTTACAAAGTAGATTGATAACCAGTCATCTGTTTAAACTGTTTGTTGGTTTTTTGAGCTTTTAAGATTCTGATAGACCTTTGTTTTAAATTTCAGACCATCCATTCTCGTTGCAGATTTGTTATGGGAACATGACGACTATCAGTCTCCATTTACATCACAGCTTCTAACACGACCTGAGGATGGTTCTGCTGGTAATGTTTTCTTCTTAGCCAAGTATGTTTCAGGAGTGTTGCTTTTGTTTGCATTTATGGATGGATGGTAAAATGGGCAAGTCCCTTGTGGGGTGGGATGACTGAGTTATATAACCGGGTTTGGTGAGGGTTGACCTGCACACCTAGATTTTTTATTATTAAAGTACAGGCCTTTTTAGTATAGTAATATACTGGTTAACAGGTCAAAACTGGTAGTTCTTCTACGGGTTGAGATGGGCAAGTTTTATCCGTAACACCTTTTGTCAAATTTGTTATAAGTAACCAATGTGTAAAATCCTATTACAAAAGTTATATTATTATTCAATAATAGCATATACACTTTGGGTGACTGCGAAGGTAATATGTTGGTTTCATCGGCTTGACCCTAATCACCCTATAAAGATAAAACATAACCGAATCGACCATCCTAAAGTGAGGGGTCCCATTTTATCAGGGATAAAGGTAGAAACATTATCTGCTAGAGTTTCTCTAGAGGACAGAGAGGCAGCCTACTTGGCAGCTCGGAAACGGATTTTTTCAACAGGAAATGATGACATGGAGTCGCTCGCAAAAGAGAGGCCTAGAAACAATCCTGCTGTCGCCCAACGTATGATTGCTCATGCATTAGGCCAGAGAGTTAAACAATCTAATGAAGGGATTTGCAACAAAGATGCCACAGGATACCGCCGTAAACCTTCTAACGAGGTGAAAAATCAGTCAAACAGTCAAACAAGCTTGCAAGCTCGTCAAAAGTCAAATGGTCAGCAACTTTTAAGTCGGAAGGTGACTCAAAACCTTGAAACTGAAGCATCAACTAACGTTACTACTGTCTCGAGTGCAAAAAAACGTGATACGAATGTCCCACAGCATAATTTGAAAGAGGAACGTATTGGAGCTGCAAAGCGGATGTTTGCTAATGCCTTGAGAATGCATCCGGCAAAAGACACCATTCTTTCAAAGAGGGATCAAATAATGCAAACTGATAAATCTTAGGGGTGGCGTTTGCCTGCCTTTTTATTTTTTTTTTATTTTTTTATAATTTATCACAGTTCTGCTCCATCCAACTAAAGACAACATGAACCTTTCAGTCGATTCTCACGAGAAGAAGCTGAAGTTCATTTCATCTGAGAAGTTTTGCAATTGGTCTCGTATGTCGGGTTTCTTGATCAAGGTAACAGTGAAGTGCAAAGCATAGGGCATAGAGTTTGAAGAAAAGTGTACAGTTGTTGAGTGTGTTTCTAGTAAATCATGTTTCAAGAAAACATAGGTATCAATACGGTTTCCAATCTGGGCATTTGGCTGCTTGCTTTTGTTGCACGCATAGTGTTAAACTCTACTACTGTTTTTAAGCATATTATTGATAAACATGAATCTAAAATAGTCAACAAGTGTTTATTTACTTTTTTTTTTTTTTTTTTTTTTTTGAACAGCAAAGAAGTATTATTAGAATCACTAGTGAGGAACTAGTGAAAGTGAAAGGGTAGTATAGTTACAGAGCATAAAGGGCAAAACATTTGAATGCCAACCAATCTAGATTGCTAATCTTAGCCTTATTACTAAACCAGTGAAATACTTCCGTTTTAATCTCATCTAAAATTCTATTGGGAGGTATGTTTTTGTCTTCAAATTCTTTTGCATTTCGTGCCTTCCAAATTATCCATAGAGTTGCAGAGACAATGGTGATGAGAGATTTTGTTACCCGCGAGTCAAGCTTTTGGGCTTTTATATGTGTGAAAATTTGAGCTGGAGAACCGGAAGTGAAAAAATCAAATTTGCACCATTCGCGAAGGTGTTTCCAGATCTGGTAGGTCCTTTCACATTGTAGCAGCGAGTGTGAGACCGTTTCATCGGCTCGAAAACAGCCCAGACATGAGTTAACCGTAATAGGAATGCCCCTTTTAATCAATTCGTGTTTTATCGGTAGCCTATCTAAGGCGGCTTTCCAGGTGAAGAAGGCGACTTTGCTTGGCACCCAACTGATCCAGGGATGGATATATGAGAACCCTTCGCGGCTGGCTTCAATGTTTTTCCTGATATCTCGCGAGTGAAATTGTTGATCATTGGAGCTTAGCCAAATCCATTTGTCAAGGCCTGGCCTGAATGTGTAGTTGTTGAGAAGATGAGATATTTGGGCAATTTGGGCAGCTTCAGATTGGGTAGGCGGATGCTTCCACTCCCATATGAAGGAAAGATCATTGGAGGACAAGGTTAATCTTGAGCTAACTTTGCAGGATTTATTCTTCTCGAGTGCAAAAAGATCAGGGAAGAGGTCTGAGAGGGGGTTGTGATTTAACCATGAATCGAGCCAGAAAAGTACCGTTTCCCCGTTACCGACCAACGGGCGCAGGTCAGACCAGAAATCTACTTGATAGTTGGGTAGTTCCTCAATTGTTTGGCAAATTGATTTCCAGCAACCCGGGAGAGTTTTTTTAAGTGGAAGCCGGCGGTGTACCCGGGTGGATGTATGAATTGCGCATATTACCTTCACCCATAAACTGGAGCTATCATTCTTAAATCTCCATCCCCATTTTGAGATTAGGGCTGTGTTATGATCTTGCAGACATCCTATCCCAGCGCCACCCATATCTTTAGGGGACGAAACTCGATCCCAGGAGATCCATGGTATCTTGTGAATATCTTCACATCCGCCCCAAAAGAACTTCCGTCTGATCGTTTCAAGTTTTTTGATGACAGCAGCAGGAGCCTTAAAAAGGGAGAGGTAGTATTGTGGGAGGCTGCCAAGGACTGATTTGATTAATACAGCCCTGCCTCCTTGGGACAATTGACGAGCTTTCCACCCATTGAGTCTGGTTTCAAGTTTTTTGATTACTGGATCCCAGCTTTTTATCCGGCGCATATTGGCTCCTACTTGTATCCCTAGATAAGTGAATGGAAGCTTCTCAAGTTTACAATTCAGGATCGAATGGAGCTCAATGATGTTGGAGTCGTTAGGCCCGATATTGAACAATTTGCTTTTTCCAAAATTTATTTTCAAACCTGAGGAGAGATGGAAACATCTCAGGAGCCGCGTGAGGAATTTGGCATTCGATTTTGTTCTCTCTCCCAGAAAGATTACATCGTATTGTTTAACCTGTTTAATTAAACGGATGCGTTGAGGTTGACATGTTCAAACTATTTAACTTATGGATTTTCTAACATGTGCCCTTAGGGCACATGTAAGAAGCATTAAATATCTAGTATATTCTTATTGAAATTGCCATTTCACATTAACTTTACATTAACTACATTAAATTAATACTCCTATATCAAATTTGCCCTTTTATTATTCCCTCCTAAACCTTCCATCCAATATTTATTCACATATACTTTCCCTTTTAATGTCATTCACATATATTTTTACTGTCATATTATTTCAATATATAGGGTAAAATGAAAACTCTCCCGAGTTGAGAAAACTTTGAAAACTCTTCAAAAACGGGGTCAAAAAGTTTTTTTTTTCCCTTCAATTTTTTATGGTGATTCTTTACGTTATAGGCTTTCCATAGATGGAAAAAAATCAATACGGATGCGTTATAGGCTTTCCATAGATCAGTTGTGTCCCGTGGTCTATCTTTCTCAGAAACTAGTTCCTTTCCCATTGGTACTCCTAAAATTTCACTCACTTCAAGAGGAGTTACACTAATCTTCTCGGTTCCAATGTTCAAAGTGTTATTCTTTGCATCATAGTTCTTAACTAACCAGAAACCTAAACCCGTAGGAACCATGTTAAGTGAAAATGACAAAACAGATCCAAAACCTATGTTTTCTATTGCTTTTTTTTGTTCTTCACTTAGGGATTCCAGCATAGTTACAAACTTTCCAACACATGTGCGACATTGTAACGTATCACCACTATATGCTACATATGCTCTCTCTTCATTTTCATGTTCAACATCAGGTGCTTTATCAAAGAAAACAGAAGTTTAAAACTCAGTCAGAATATAGTTATTTAAAGCTCAATAAGTATTTTAAAACTCAGTCTTATTATATTTAAAACTCAATAAGCATTTCAAAACTCAGTAAGAATAATCTTAACAAATTTTCACATAAATTTCTCTAACCTATAAAACTCTGTAACAACCAATCAGTTTAATAAAAATTAAAATATATACTACAATTCAGTTATAAAAATTTCTTAAAAATTTAAATCAAATTTTCTAACTTATAATAATCTTTAAAAAATAATCAGTTTAATAAAACTCAGAACATATTATATATTGCAATTCAATTAAAATAGAATTTTAAAATTTCTTACATGATATTTTCTTCAACTTTTTCTTTGGTTGTTTTTCTTTTTTTGTAATCTTCCTTGCTGGTATGGTTTTCTTCCTTCCCTTTAGAACATTTCCAGTTCCCTTTTTGTCTTTTGGTTCTTTCTTTGGCACTTGGAAATCATCATCTGAGTTTTCAGCCTTTGCAACCTCTTTTTTCTCATTTTCTGTCTTGTTTTGTTCTTCAAAATTCAAATTTAAGTATCAGTTACATTATATTAATATTATAAATATAATTAAATCTCACTTGAAGATATAAAACTCAATGAAAATATTAAACTCACCTGTTTCTACTTCTTCTATCAAAACTTTTTTTTCCTTCTTTTTTTGGTCTTTTTCTTTGACTATTTTTTTCAAAGCTTCTACAAGAAATTAGCATATTATAATTAATTAAACTATAATAATCTTGAAATATTATTTTAAGCAAATTAAAATATTTATCATTATTGAGTTTAAACAACTATCTTAGATCATTTTTATACTAACCTTGCGCTTCATCATCACAATCTATTTTAACTGGATTTCGAATATCATTTTTGAATTTACTAAAACTTGTATTTAATGCAATTCTCCAACTCTTTCTTGTTCCTACAAACATGATCATATTAAACTCACTGAACCATATTTGTTTAATTCTACTGTTTAAAATGAAATTTAAAATCTTTAAACAAATATTTATAAGTAATAAGTTTTATTTATAAGTAATAAGTTTTATTCAGTGAGTTTAAGCAATATTATTATAAGATAAAGCTTTGATTACCTTTTTTTTTCAATGATGATGCATCTAATATAATATAATTAATTACCTGCTTTCTTTTTTGGAGCTGATTCCTGCTTCTTTTTCATCTTTGCATCTACATTAACAATAAATAATGATTAAAAGACTTTAAATTAAACTCAACATTGACATATTAAAAGACTTTAAATATACAAGTAGATTAAAAAAATTTGATATCAAATTATCAAAATTACCTTTTATCAACATTGAACCAGTAGGATTTGCATCCTTTGCAAGTTTTTCCACTTCAGATTCTAGATTTTCACCTTCTTTTGTTAAAACTCAAATAACAGAAAATAAGTATTTATTAAAACTCAACATAATATCAAAATTAAGCTAGAAATTGCATTCTATAATCAATTTTTGTAAATTTTGAATATTTTTTTAGAACTCATTAAAATTAAAAGTAAAAGTATATTTTTTTATTACCTTCTTTCTTGTTACTTTTCCCAGTAGATGTTGATGGCTTTTTAGTAGATGATGGTCTCTTCAATTTGAGTATAATTTTTTTTGAAGTTTTTTGTGATACTTTTACATCTAAAAAATTTCCAACTTGATCTTTTTTAACTTTATCTGCCTCACTCAAATCTACATTAATAAAAATCATTATAAATTTAGATTTTAAACTTATTATATAAGTAAAACTCAATGGAGTTTTTTTTTTTAAACTCAATGAAAATTATTTAACTTATAAAACTCTTTAAAATCAATCTGTCTATAAAACTCAAAAACTATTCTATATTATGATTAACTAATATTTTTAAAACTAGAATCAAACTAGTATACTATCTCAAAAATTGATTATTGAATTATTATAAAGTAAATATTAACCACTGACTAGTTTTTATTGAGTTTTAGATAATTTTCAATATAACATAAAATATTTTGATGACCTTTTTTCTTTTCTTCTTCTACATCTGCAATATCTTCAGATTCTAAGATAAAAGATAATCATTTTAATAAAACTCAATGCATACACATAAGTGAAACTCAATGAATATTTCCTATCTTATAAAAATAATTAAAAAAATAAGTTTACCTTTGTTCTTCTTACTCTGTCCAGGAGATTCTTGCTTCTCTTCATTAGTTGATGTCTTCTTTGATTCTTTTTCACCTACATTTTTTTCCAAATTATCTTCTTTAACAGTATCACCCAAAACTAAATCTACATTAAAAAAATAAATATAATTTCAGAATTTAACTATTAATTTTGCTTAAAACTCATTCAAACTAAATGTAGAACTTCATAGTTTTTTTACCCTTTTTGTTTTTACTCTGCCCAGGAGAGTTTTGCTGCATTTTAGAAGGTCGAGGTAGCTTCAATTTAAGTTTTTTAACTTGTGTTGTTTTCTTTTCCTCAGCATCTAAGGAAGAATCTAATTTCATTGCTGCTTTCTCCTTTTCATTTCTTGAGTCTATTTTAGGATTAGATTCAGCTTCCTTTAACTCTGGATTTCCAACACATACACATAAGAAAAGATTTTATTTTTTTATAAAACTCAGTTTCAAATTGATTATCTTACAAAACTCTTTTAAACATAATCAGTCTAATAAAACTCAAACAGAGTGCATATAAGAATTACATAATTTAATGCAGATTCCTAATTTTATTATACAAAAATCTTTAAAACTTAATTCATATGACCAATATCTATTCTCTTAAACTCTGTATTAGACAATCATTTTAATAAAACTCAATTTATACTCATAAGTAAAACTGAATGTACTGTTTTTTATAAAACTCAATAAATATTACATATCTTATAAAACTCATTAAAACAATCAGTTTACCTTTGTTAATGTTTATCATTCCTGGAGATGATGGCTGCTCTTCACTAATAGGATCAGTCAAAACTATATCTACATTATCAAAAATAATTATAATTTCAGAAATTAAGTAGACAATTTATATTTGTTTAATCTAATCACAAATTTATATTTTTATTATATTATTCCTTTTGATTACCTTTAGAAGTTGAAGTTCCAAATGATTGTAATCCTGTATTTTGTGCAACAGTTGAGTCTAATTTAACTTCCTGTTCAGCTTTCTTTGACTCTGTATTCACAACACATATACATAACCAAATAAAGATATGTTTAATAAAACTCATATTCAAATTCAGCTTCAAATTCAATAATTGATTACTCTGTCCAGGAGACATTTGCTGCACTTTAGAAGGTGAAGGTATGTTCAACTTAAGATTTTTAAATGGAGATGTTTTCTTTGCTTCAGCTTCTAAAGAAGAATCTAATTTACTTGCTGATTTCTCCTTTCCATTTGTTGAGTCTATTGTAGGATTAGACTCAGCTTCCATTAGCTCTGCATTTACATTAACATATTTAAAACTTAATTTCATTTAAAACTCAATAAATATTACCTATGTTATAAAACTCAATAAAAATATAAGTTTACCTTTGTTCTTTTTTATCTTTCCCGGAGATGATCTCTGATCTTGATTAATTGTATCAGAGAAAACTAGATCTACATTATCAAAAATATTTATAATTTCAGAAACTAAGAAGAAATTTTATATTTGTTTAAACTAATCCCAAATTTATATTTTTTCTATATTAATACTTTTGAGTACCTTTAGAATTTGAGTCTAATTTATCTTCCCTTTCAGGTTGCTTTGAATCTGTATTCCCAACATATATACATAAGTAAATATTGATATGTTTAATAGATCTCATATTCAAATTCAACATTAATTTCTATAAGTATTAAAGTTCAAATTACTCATATTCTCTGTATCTATCCTATAAAAATCTTTAACAGTTTAAAACTCAAGACAAAATTCTATTTCAGACTCAAGTTCTTAATACCTATAATATAAAACTCAACAGCATTCCACATTAACAATAAAACTCCAGAAACTACCCCTTCACAATTCCTATAGTTAAAAGTCAACAGCATTCTACATGATCCATAAAACTCAAGAGATT
The DNA here is from genome assembly GCA_039602395.1 of Deinandra increscens subsp. villosa. Lineage (NCBI taxonomy): Eukaryota > Viridiplantae > Streptophyta > Magnoliopsida > Asterales > Asteraceae > Deinandra > Deinandra increscens. The sequence continues at coordinate 26,873,177 of JBCNJP010000025.1, forward strand.
ATGCATATGGAAGTTACCAAAATCAATTTCAGACTCAACTTCACAATTCCTATAGCTAAAACTCAACAGCATTCAAAATAATCCATAAAACTCAAGAGATTATGCATATGTCAGTTACAAAATTCAATTTCAGACTCAACTTCACAATTCCTATAGTTAAAACTCAACAGCATTCTACATGATCCATAAAACTCAAGAGTTTATCCATATGTCAGTTACAAAATTCAATTTCAGACTCAACTTCACAATTCCTATAGTTAAAACTCAACAGCATTCAAAATAATCCATAATACTCAAGAGATTATGCATATGGAAGTTACCAAAATCAATTTCAGACTCAACTTCACAATTCCTATAGTTAAAACTCAACAGCATTCTACATGATCCATAAAACTCAAGTGTTTATCCATATGTCAGTTACCAAAATCAATTTTAGACTCAACTTCACAATTCCTATAGTTAAAACTCAACAGCATTCAAAATAATCCATAAAACTCAAGAGATTATGCATATGGAAGTTACCAAAATCAATTTCAGACTCAACTTCACAATTCCTATAGTTAAAACTCAACAGCATTCTACATGATCCATAAAACTCAAGAGATTATGCATATGTCAGTTACAAAATTGAATTTCAGACTCAAATTCTCAACTCATATAATATAAAACTCAACAGCATTCAAAATAATCCATAAAACTCAAGAGATTATGCATATGTCAGTTACAAAATTGAATTTCAGACTCAAATTCTCAACTCATATAATATAAAACTCAACAGCATTCAAAATAATCCATAAAACTCAAGAGATTATGCATATGTCAGTTACAAAATTGAATTTCAGACTCAAATTCTCAACTCATATAATATAAAACTCAACAGCATTCAAAATAATCCATAAAACTCAAGAGATTATGCATATGTCAGTTACAAAATTCAATTTCAGACTCAAATTCTCAACTCATATCATATAAAACGCAACAGCATTCGAAATAATCAATATAACTCAATAGATTATGCATATTATAATCACCTAATTTTTTTTATAATTATAAAACCCTAGAAATTGATTTACCTTCTTTTTTTTCTTCTGTATTTGATGTATTGACTGTTGGAGAAGATTTTTTTCCTAATCCGACGACAGATGCTAACCGTTTTAACATCGAAGGAGTTTGTTTATCTTCATTTGCAAGAGCATATTCTTCTCTGATGTCCATTGTCGATTAATATCTGATGTAGACGTAGATTGATTGCATTTTTGATGATCGGTTTTCGGAATGGTGGTAGATCTCGGACGATTAATATCTGATGTAGACGTAGATTGATTGCATTTTTATTGAGTTTTAAATGAAATTAAGTTTTAAATATGTTAATGTAAATGCAGAGCTAATGGAAGCTGAGTCTAATCCTACAATAGACTCAACAAATGGAAAGGAGAAATCAACAAGTAAATTAGATTCTTCTTTAGAAGCTGAAGCAAAGAAAACATCTCCATTTAAAAATCTTAAGTTGAACATACCTTCACCTTCTAAAGTGCAGCAAATGTCTCCTGGACAGAGTAATCAATTATTGAATTTGAAGCTGAATTTGAATATGAGTTTTATTAAACATATCTTTATTTGGTTATGTATATGTGTTGTGAATACAGAGTCAAAGAAAGCTGAACAGGAAGTTAAATTAGACTCAACTGTTGCACAAAATACAGGATTACAATCATTTGGAAATTTACAAAAACTGATTATAGAATGCAATTTCTAGCTTAATTTTGATATTATGCTGAGTTTTAATAAATACTTATTTTCTGTTATTTGAGTTTTAACAAAAGAAGGTGAAAATCTAGAATCTGAAGTGGAAAAACTTGCAAAGGATGCAAATCCTACTGGTTCAATGTTGATAAAAGGTAATTTTGATAATTTGATATCAAATATTTTTAATCTACTTGTATATTTAAAGTCTTTTAATATGTCAATGTTGAGTTTAATTTAAAGTCTTTTAATCATTATTTATTGTTAATGTAGATGCAAAGATGAAAAAGAAGCAGGAATCAGCTCCAAAAAAGAAAGCAGGTAATTAATTATATTATATTAGATGCATCATCATTGAAAAAAAAAGGTAATCAAAGCTTTATCTTATAATAATATTGCTTAAACTCACTGAATAAAACTTATTACTTATAAATAAAACTTATTACTTATAAATATTTGTTTAAAGATTTTAAATTTCATTTTAAACAGTAGAATTAAACAAATATGGTTCAGTGAGTTTAATATGATCATGTTTGTAGGAACAAGAAAGAGTTGGAGAATTGCATTAAATACAAGTTTTAGTAAATTCAAAAATGATATTCGAAATCCAGTTAAAATAGATTGTGATGATGAAGCGCAAGGTTAGTATAAAAATGATCTAAGATAGTTGTTTAAACTCAATAATGATAAATATTTTAATTTGCTTAAAATAATATTTCAAGATTATTATAGTTTAATTAATTATAATATGCTAATTTCTTGTAGAAGCTTTGAAAAAAATAGTCAAAGAAAAAGACCAAAAAAGAAGGAAAAAAAAAGTTTTGATAGAAGAAGTAGAAACAGGTGAGTTTAATATTTTCATTGAGTTTTATATCTTCAAGTGAGATTTAATTATATTTATAATATTAATATAATGTAACTGATACTTAAATTTGAATTTTGAAGAACAAAACAAGACAAAAAATGAGAAAAAAGAGGTTGCAAAGGCTGAAAACTCAGATGATGATTTCCAAGTGCCAAAGAAAGAACCAAAAGACAAAAAGGGAACTGGAAATGTTCTAAAGGGAAGGAAGAAAACCATACCAGCAAGGAAGATTACAAAAAAAGAAAAACAACCAAAGAAAAAGTTGAAGAAAATATCATATAAGAAATTTTAAAATTCTATTTTAATTGAATTGCAATATATAATATGTTCTGAGTTTTATTAAACTGATTATTTTTTAAAGATTATTATAAGTTAGAAAATTTGATTTAAATTTTTAAGAAATTTTTATAACTGAATTGTAGTATATATTTTAATTTTTATTAAACTGATTGGTTGTTACAGAGTTTTATAGGTTAGAGAAATTTATGTGAAAATTTGTTAAGATTATTCTTACTGAGTTTTAAAATGCTTATTGAGTTTTAAATATAATAAGACTGAGTTTTAAAATACTTATTGAGCTTTAAATAACTATATTCTGACTGAGTTTTAAACTTCTGTTTTCTTTGATAAAGCACCTGATGTTGAACATGAAAATGAAGAGAGAGCATATGTAGCATATAGTGGTGATACGTTACAATGTCGCACATGTGTTGGAAAGTTTGTAACTATGCTGGAATCCCTAAGTGAAGAACAAAAAAAGCAATAGAAAACATAGGCTTTGGATCTGTTTTGTCATTTTCACTTAACATGGTTCCTACGGGTTTAGATTTCTGGTTAGTTAAGAACTATGATGCAAAGAATAACACTTTGAACATTGGAACCGAGAAGATTAGTGTAACTCCTCTTGAAGTGAGTGAAATTTTAGGAGTACCAATGGGAAAGGAACTAGTTTCTGAGAAAGAGAGACCACGGGACACAACTGATGAAGTTCTTGCTGAGTTCAAGGGACAATTTACAGAAGCAATAGCTAAAAGAATTAAGCTAGGTGATGTTTTAGGAATAATAGAATCCCAAAAAGAAGGTGGATGGGTGTTTATTTTAAACTTCTTGGTAGTGTTCAACACAGTTTTTGGGGTGACGATGAGAAATAGCACGGTGAATAAAAGATTTTTAAGCTGTATAACCGAAGATGTGGATGTAAAGAACTTTAATTGGTGTGAATATGTTATTAGAAACTTGAAAAGAGAAATGCAAGAATGGAAAGGGGATGATTCATTTTGTGGACCTGTGGTCATACTTGCGGTATGTTATCTAATATTCTAATTTTTTTATTTCATATTTGTATATATTATAAAAAAACTCAGAAACTCAGTTTGTTAAAACTAAATTATGAACTGAAATGATTAAAACTCAATTAAAACTCAATAAGAAGTGAATTTGACTCACTGAGTCTTATTCATTTTTTGAGTTTAAATAAACTGAGTTTTAAAAATTATGAACTGAGTTTGATTCACTGAGTCTTAATCATTGACTGAGTTTTAATAAAAATCAAACTGAGTTTTAATAAACTGAGTTTAAAAATTATGAACTGAAATGGTTGATTTTTCTCCACAGATGCTTCTAGCACAGAAATTGAATACCAGCTCCAAATGTAACACAATTCCTATGATTGTCAATTCCAGTAAATGAAACAAAAGCCATATCATACCTACAACACAACAAATATGTTTATAAAACTCAAAACATAATAAAACTCAGAACAGATTAAAACTCAAACATAATAAAACTCAATTAAAATAAACTTTAATTTGAATAAAACTCAAAACAGAATTAATACTTACTTATTTGTGTCATATGTGGCATCAAATGACATAATTTCTCCAAATTCTTGATAATTTAATTTTGCTACTTGATCAGCCCAAAAAAATCTTGATAACTCACCACCGTCATCTACATGATACTTGAATGTAAAATCATTGGAATGCCTTGCTCTCTCTTCCATTGAGTCAACTAGCATTTGAGCATCATTTTCACCAATGGCAAGATTCAAATCCCTACTATAGTTCTTAAAATCAACAGTGGTTCCCTTAACAAATTGATGAGAGCCTCTTAGAGTACTTAAAACTTGATGAGCTTTTGTGGCACCAATTTTTGAAGTTCCAAGTTTCCTTACAAAATCTCGTTCAATAAAACCTAATTCCCTATTATCTTTTAACAAATGACTATAAGAGGGGGGGGGGGGGGGGACTAATTCATGGTTATGGCCTTCCTCAAAAGTTCTAACAAACCACATCTTAGACACCGAATCCAACGAAAAAATAACTTTAGCCTTACAATCAGTTTTTTGTATACTAACTTTCCTAGGTTTCTGTCCACTAGTAACTTCATCAATTTTGCTTTTGGACGGTACATGTTTATAAGCTCTACTGCACATAACATACTTCTTGACAACCAAATTATACTTGTTATGCTTATTTGATGAAAGCTTGGTATTAAAACCAGATTTCCTAGCATAAGTTTTATACATTTGGATTCCATCTTCTAAAGTAGGAAATTGGGTTCCAACAATTGGTTTTTCAATATCTGGAATATTTGGGTAAAAAAGCTTTGAACCACCAGGACTATCTGCTTCAAAACTGTAGAATGACTCACTAGTAGACATGTTATTTGAAGCTGCAAAGAAAAATATGAATAAAACTCAATGACAAAAATAAAACTCAATGAAAAGAAATAAGTGAAATAAACTCAGTGAATAACAAAGAAAAATAAGAATAAAACTAATTGAAATCTTAATGATTTAAAAACACACTTATTAACTCACTGATAAACAAAATAAAAAAAAAAGAATAAAACTGAATGAAATGTCATTAAGATTTAAAACTCAATGAACTGTAAATGATAAACATACCCCCATCTTCTACTTGTTTACCCTTTCCATCTTGATGATGAAGATTCTCAGAACTGTTTTCCTCCATACCTAAATGCAAAATGCCTAAAAAAATGATATTATAGAATGATAACAAGCTTCTAAAACTCAAAAACATAAGTAAAAAAGCATAAAAAATCGCTAACCTATAAATATGAAAGAGGCGAAGGATAATGCTTCAACTGTCTCTAGACATTCATCCCTCAGCTATCTTGCTTCATTTCAACAATGGTGCTGGCACAAATCGAATGTTAACAAATGAAAGGATTAAAAATCGGAGGCAAGAATCGTCGGAATCGTGACCAAAAGAAGCTGGATTCGCGATTATACCTGTAGTCATCAGCTTTTCGTTGTTCTTGTGGAAATCGTTTTGCAGATAGTGACCAAGAGAAGCTCTCACGCGATTTAGGGTTTTTTTGCTTTTGACGGAGAAGAAAGCTGACGTGAAAAGTGTTTATAAACGACAAGGTAAAAAGACGATCCTACCCCTCCGCGTTTTTCTTTAAAAATCTCATTAAACTGAAATCTGATCTCAGCCATTGATCTAATTTAATCCAATGGTGGATTTTGGGGTCTACGGGGTCTACAAAAAAGAAGGGGTCTACACGGATCTTTTACCTATATATATATATATATATATATATATATATATATATATATATATATATAGCTAATCTTAAGTTTTCTATATATCCTTATTTAATGATATTTCACTAATTGCATAGTTTACTCCTTACAATTATACTATTTTTTTTTTAATTTTATTAGATCAAATAACCTAATCTTAGTGAACAAAATCTTTGATAGCTTTCTCCGTTGTCACTTAATTGAACGGCTTTGATTGATCCATCATTCTTCAACAATGATTGAGTTTTTCTGTTGTCACTTAATTGAACGGCTTTGATTGATCCATCATTCTTCAAAAATGATTGAGTTTTTCTTCTCGTTCATAAGATTATGCAGTGTAGAATATATTATAAATCTTTTTTGAAACATATTGGTGAACTAAAAGTGTGAAATGAAGCGAATCAAATTTGTTTTCTAAACAATCTCATGGAATTGAAATAATAAGGATTAAAAACTCATATTACACACTCCTCTATAATAATACTAATGACAGTATTTCATGTGTATTTACTTGTATTTTGGCTTCTATTCAAATGGCAGATAATCCAAACGAATTTTTGTTACTTATTACAAACCATAACAAAAGATGGTACATAAAAACTTTGATAAAGATTCTTTTTGATCATTTTTACAAACATATAACTAATACAAAATATTAGTAAACTACCCCTAATAACAGGGGAAAAGATACAAATGGTTTGATGGAACAAACCTAAATAACTCTCCAGACCCAAAATAGCACCCAACTTGGACTCCTGAGATAAACAAATGTCTAACGTCTCCATTACCATGCTAAAAAATGTGGTTGAAATTCCTGTGTATACAAACAAGTAATCACAAAACACAACATATGAGATTCAATCGTGTTAAAAAAGAATCAACCAACTTAATATACTTGAAAATATTTAAGTTCATCGAAAAATAAAGAACATATATACCATGACCAACAATAATGCAAAATAGTTTTAGCTTGTAAATTACCATAAAAAACAATATTGCAAAGCCATCATGTTGTATAGATAAAGTCTTGGTCTTTTTTTAATTACTAAAATTAGATAAACATATTTCAACCTCATAGAAAAGTCATGATCAACAATATTACAAAGCCATCCTGATGCATATATAAAGTCTTGGCATCTTGATTCTCTAATATAGCAAAAAAAAACTTCAAAAAAGTGAGAAAAAAATACCGAATGAAATCTAAGCCCCTGCTTTTTTGGAATTTGTGTGTGACCTCTATAAGTGAAAATAACAAAGCATTTACTATAATATAGAGCTGTGGTGACCCTTGAAACCCTTGTAAATCCTATAAAATAAACCAAAAGAAAAGTATTACCTTTGAAGCACCTATAATAGTTCATGGTTAAGAATTTTAAGAAAAAAAAACTTAATATGTTTATACCTTAACAGAAACAGCAACCGGCAAAACTACACGTTTGTTTTGAAGCACCTGCAATAATAATCCATCCTTCCTAAACTGTTTGAACAATAATCTGCAAAGCTTTCTAAATGATGATTAAGAATCAAGTAGAAACTTACCATCATAAAAGCAAAGGTCACCTTTTCCATAATGTTAAAATCATGAACAGAAATCATGTCATATAAAATCACATGATGCTTCTTTTAAAATAGATCACAGTAAATTTGATGGCTATTATAGATTTACTGAAAATCCTATTTTGTTAACATCAAACAAAACTTTTTATAAAGACAAAAACTAAGTGATAGAACCTGAGTCTTCATTTATATAAAGACAAATGATATATTTTGACATTTAAAGTCAAAATGGACTTTTTAATCACCTTATTTGTAATGTCCTTGGGCTTATATCTTGCAATATGAGGGCTGCTGATGGTTCAGTGTATGTCCTCAAGGATACCCTTTGTTGACCAAGGACGTAGATCAAGCCATATATGTTGGATAACTTCTAACCAATACTAACCATTTATGTAGTAGCTATCTTTTGTCTTCTAATTTTACGCATTAGTAGTAATATACTAATATATGACTCAAACTGATACAATTTTAGGATTGCATTTGCAAATAGATCCAATCATGTTTGCTATATCGCACATAAAGATGATAGTAATCCTGAAAGTATATATAATTTCATTTAATGTGTAGAGCAAGAACATACCATAAGGGAACTATTTGTTTCTTCTCCATTGAATGTCAATGCGATCCTTTGGTCTCAGATCTAAACAGTAGATAAATAACTAATTCTATCTAAACAGTCAAATTACAACGTGTTTAATATTTAAAGAAACACGTTGTGATTCATGAAAAAAACTATGTAAGTAGAAAGAAACAACAATTAGACAGGCATAAACTAACATAAGCACACAAATTGACCCGTAGTCAAGCTGTGGTACCTCACAAATTATGCACGATAGAAATAAGATCATATTTCACATAAGACCTCTTCAAAGTTGAAAAGGAGTAAATGACATTTACGTTGTGATCTTCCCACGTATTTATGCCTTTTGGCCACGCCGCATTAAATAGATTGAACATAAATTTTCAACACAATGTTATAACCAACAATAAGAAAGATACTGGATGCCATGATTTGTCCTTTTCAACTTGTCCATAGTTTTGGTGATGCCTTCTACGACTGGTTCTCCTGTAATATTCATTTAATAAAATATCTTTTATGGAAATAACTAAAACTTATGGAAATAACAAAAACTTATGCTTTGAGGTAGCTCATACCAGGTTCCTTAGCTGTACACAATACACAATGAATGAAAACAGTAGGTACGTGTTTTAGGTTGGTTAATAGAACTCACATGACTTAAATAAATGAATGTAATGGTGCAAACCTGAAAATGAAGGATCGTAGGCTTCACTTCTCTTGATATGCAATTAACTTCCTCATGAGAAACTCACCCAAAGGAAACATAGCAAATGAAGCCCAACTCTAAAGACAAAATTCATAAATTTAATTTTGGTAAATTCCAACCAAATCATCCATTTACAATAAAGAATCTAAAAAAAAACAAAGCACACACAAACAATTAATGAAACAAAAAATAGTATCTTACACTGGGGCACAAAAACAAACAGTTGGTGTACATGATATCTTACAAACTTAAAACTTTTTGGTTTCCAAAACATTTTATAGGCTAAATAAACATCTACAAAATTTTGTTACATTTTAGAGCAAAAACTTTTGAAGCAGTTAATATATCAACAACACTGATAAAAGCATGAGAACGAACCTCTTGTGGACTGTTTTTCAGGGGCGTTTTTGGTGTTTCATCCTCTTTAGCGATTAGTGTGCTTGTACAGAGAATCAGGTATAAGGACGTTAAACATCCGAGGTGGGCTGGTGGCAGCAGCTTCAAATGGCAGTGAGTTTGTGGTGGATGATTGGTAAGGGAGAGGCATTTGTATTATACAAGTTTATCATACAAAATAAGATATATGACTATCTATGGGTGAGGTTCATGTGATCAAATAATAATGATAACAATAGACGGAGTAAAAACATTAAAAACGGCTCCATAGGCTGCCTGAAGATTTGGCATTCCCTCAAACGACATCCTATCATTCATGGTGCTATATCCACGTAGAATACCAAATCCTATGTTGCTTCTGCTATCCAAATTTCAAAAATCCAAAGCTTTAAGTTTATAAAAGCTCATGAATATCTACACGGATAGAGAGCTCATGAATTTTAGAAAACTTGTAAGATCAAATTTCCTAATAAAACTTATCAAATCTTAGAAGGATCCTTGACAACTACAACTCGCAATAAAAAACATTCAACAATTTCCATATTTATTATACCATTTACTAAAACACTACAACCTAAATTATTATACCAGATTTCTTATACCAGTTTCTAAAACCATAACAATAGTTTGGCTTTAGGGAGCTTTTATAGCGTTTCTAATAGAATCCTATCAGCAGTTGCAGGACATAAATAATAACCCGCAAAATTTAAACATACAGAATTTTCATCTGCCTCCTTAGATATATCAGCATCCTTCCCTCTAAAATTATGTCAAAATAAAGAAGAAAACAAAAATTAGGTCAAAATAAAAAAGAAAATGCACCTGTTAAATTGCAAGCCCAAGAACAACGATTATACCTCAAATTGCCACCCGAAGATAGTAGATGGAAGACGAAAAGAAATCTGCAATTAAATTAAAGCATCGGTGTTTTAGGGTTTAGCCAAATGACGAAGAGAGTGAACTCTACCAACCTGTACTCTACCTATGATGTCGAAGATAGTTCTTTGTGGTTACCTCAATCGCATGACCCAACAACAACGTAAAACCCCATAAAACGCAGGAAAAGGGGATCGATGGAAGAAGTTGAGAAATTGGAGAGAAATCTTCAATCGTAGAAAGAGGGACTGAAGGTACACACAGATTTGAGCAGTTAGAGAAAGTACTGTATTTGAATTTCAAATATTTTTGAATTAGGATGGAGGTCGGATTCAAGGTCGAGAGAAAAGGGTCATATCTAGATCGAAAGAAAAGAGGTTAAAAGACAGTGACAGAATTGAATTTCATTACCTATTTTGGTCCTGTAAGTCTGCGATTTCAGAAGGATTTTGAATTAGGGCTTCATTGGGTATGGATGTATGACTGATCTCCTGATGCTCATCTGAATAACAGATGAACCCTGACTCCTAACCCCTTTGGGTGCTGCGATTTTTGTTTCTATGTGATAAAGTCGTCGTGATTTCTGTTCAAAAGGGAGACTCCCTACGTTCAAAGAGAACAGAGAGAAAAGTGTTTGTGAATGCTTTGGCTAGTTGTACATTGTCCTTTTTCACTTATACGCGTCTTAAAATTAAGATGCCTATATTATGAAAATGCCATTTTGATCAATACTCATTATATAGTAGTATAGATTATTGGGTCCCATAAGGGCTCTTTAACAATATAGGCACATTTTGATTTAAACGGATAATAATGTTACAAATATAATAAATCAAACTAAAAGACCACATTTCATAAAAAGGTTTTTCTATATATCTCAAATGTAAAATATGGTTTACACAGGTTTATAGTATGTATGTGAATCAACAGTATGAACTTTTCTATAAGAGTATGTGTTTAGCACTTGAGAAGCTTGTGAACTATGAGTGAATGTCTTGGTTATCTTGGTGAAGATTGTTTGCTATTTATATCAAGTCGTAAAGAAATAAAGTGGTTAAGGTCGGTTGAATTTAGAGTGTGTCAGAGCAGATAGAGATAAATTGAGGGCATTCAATTTATCTCTTTTCAACCGTCTTCAACTATATTTTCATTTAATGTCAAGTGGATCTTCCTTTACTTGGTCTTCACTCATATCCTTCTTTACTTCTCATAATCTTCATCTTCTGTTAATCTTGAACTCCTTCAAGATTCTTTGTTGAAGACGTTGGATTGCTTCCCATGAGAAGCCTAATCATGTGAAAAATATGTTTCACAGATGAACTACATAATTTTTGTAGTTGATATGTGAAATCACAGAATCTGAAGTTTTATGAGATTCTATTATCTTTTCTCTTTATCTGATGGTTATATTGTTTCTTCTAATACTTGACTTGGTTTATTACATAGGAGTGTCCTACCACTTCCTAAGTGAATACACACCATTTGATATCAGAGCCAAACTGATATGTTTTGACTCACCATTTTTTGCTCATATTCTTTCTGCAACAATCCCAAATTATATCCCCTTAGATGGAAGGCAACAAAAACACCCTTGAACAAAAATTTAGAATGTTGCAGGAACTAAGTTTGTGACCTTTCTCTTATCATGTATAAGCAACGACACCATCAACGGTCTCCCCGTTGCCACCACTCTGATGATGAAGATGCTGGTAGTTAATCGGAGTGGGAGATTTCAACTCATATGGTTGACAAACTTCAGCTAGTCGTTACCACAGTGATATCAAGGTTGACCATTCTCGAATAGCATATCTCGATGTGTTTGTTCAATGCCTTCGAATGGTGGAACACATTTTTTGTTACCAGCTAAGACTCAAAGGACGCAAAGTGAAGGATGTCACCTTTTAATAAAGAAGTATGTTTTTACATGGTGGACTAATGTGTGGTCCAAAGAGGAACAACATGATGAAAACAAGGTGAGAAGCTGGTACAAGATGAAGTTAGTAAGGCTATCCGTAATGGGGCTCCATGGGGGCGCCATGGAGCCCCATAGCGCCCCTATAGCGCCCTTCACCGCCCCCCGGGGCGCCATCTTAGAAAAATCAGCAACGGGCGTTTTGTACATGGCGCCGGACAAATTTGTTTTCCCCAAAAAACTAGCCGTTGAACGGCTAGTTTCAATCCTTTTTTTTTTTTTTTTTAAACCATTCATATATATATATATACACACACAACATTCTTTCAATATTTTACACACAACACTCTCCATCTACATATATATTCTTCCATTTTTTAAAAAAAAATGAGCTCTCCACAATCAAGTTCTTCTTCTATTTTCTACGATTTCGACGATGAGATAGAAGACGAGATCGTTTCGTACGTGATGCAAATGGAACCACCTCCCATTCCTCGTCCCGTTATACGTAGAACGCAAGTTGAACGCGATCGTGAGGCGGCAAATAGGAACTTGATGAACGACTATTTTTCCGTCAGACCTACATACCGAAGTGCTGCGACGTTCTTCAATCGTTTCCGGATGAGTAAACGAATGTTCTTACGTATTGTAAACGATCTTGAACGAGAGTTTCCGTATTTTCAACAACGTTGTGACGCACGCGGGAAACTTGGATTTACAGCTATTCAGAAGGTTACCTCCGCATTACGTGTCTTGGCGTACGGGACAACGACCGACATCAACGACGAATATTTAAAAATGGCGGAAAAGACGACACGAGATACGTTGGAACACTTTGCAAAAGGTATTTTTTTAAATTGTTATTGTTTTTTTTTTTAAATTGTTGTAGTTTTATTTTAAATGTTAAATATAATTATTCTTTAAAATTGTTCTACCAATTTTTAATTTTTACATCATATATTATTTTTAAATTGTGCTAGGAATGCGTATATTGTACGGTCCACGTTATTTAAGAAAACCGACGTGGAATGATCTACAATTGCTGTATGACCGACATGATAAGAAGTATGGTCTACCGGGAATGATCGGAAGTATCGACTGCAAGCATTGGCAATGGGATAATTGTCCTACGGCATGGAAAGGTCAATACACACGAGGAGATCAAAAGGGTCCGACTGTTATTCTTCAAGCCGTGGCATCGTGCGATCAATGGATTTGGCACGCACATTTTGGGGTAGCCGGTTCGAACAATGACATCAATGTCTTGCAAGGGTCCGAAATCATCGAGGATTACGTATCGGGTAAAGGTGCCAAAGCTTCTTTTTATGCAAACGGTAACTATTATCCACATGGTTATCTATTGGGTGATGGTATATACCCAGAATATTCTTTCATGGTGAAGACCTACAAGGATCCTATTGATGAGAAAAGAAAGCGCTTCAAAAAGATTCAAGAAGCGGCAAGAAAGGGTATCGAGTGTACGTTCGGCACATTGGTAACGAAATGGCACTTCATTAAAAATCCTTGCCGACTTTGGACGCTTGATAAAATGAAAGATTGCATGCGTAGCATCATCATCATGCACAACATGGTGAAGGAGGACAGAGGCATGGCGATCTGTTCCTACTACGATCCCGAACACCGAGTTGTTGTGCCCGAAGCATCCATGGAAGAACGCATTCAAAATTCGGCGGAGATGCGGTCTAGAGAACAACATAACGCACTAATGGCAGACTTGGTGGAGCATACTTGGTCAAATCGTCATGAATATGCGGATGTCGGTGAAAATAACAATGATGATGATGATGATGATGGTGTTTTCTCTGATGATGATGACGATGATGATGATGATGATGATGGTGATGACGATGAAGACGCCGGCCATGGTTCCAACAACGACGAGGATGAGGCGTATGATGATGTTCAAGACGATGATTAGTTTTTTTTTAGTTGTCATGTTTTTTTTTTTAAGAATGTTGTAAGTTTGTTTTTTTTTTTTTTAAATCTTCTAGTTTTTATGTCTTGTTTTTTTTTAATTTTAGTTTTTAATATGTTTAATATTATATTATATAAAAAATGATTAAATAAATAATTAGGTAATGATTGGTAGGGGGGTTATACATGGAGCCCCACTACACCACTTTTGCCATGGAGCCCCTCATGCTGACGTGGACGCCACATGGCGCATAACGCCCACAAGGGGCTCCATCCACTACACTTAGCCTAAAGGAGAAGTTTATTTCTGCCTATTATTTGCAAGAGTTTTTTTAAACACCTTATAATCTAACTCTTAAATCCATCTACCCTGCCTTCTGCAGACTTAAAATCCCTGACCTCTCAAAGGAGGATCACACCTTATACCAGCTAAGATAAGTCCTAGTAGTGTAAGAGAGTTTTTCTAAACTCTACTTATTAGACTAGGTTATTATGTATACAGGGCCGGCCCTGGGCCTGGGCCAGCTGGGCTACGGCCCAGAGCATCATATTGGAAGGGGCATCACTCAGCAGCCCAGTAAGGTTTATACTTTTATTGTTTTAAGCCCAATTAGTGGCATGTGGGCTGTGGGCAATGGGCTGTTCAGGCCGATCAAAAAAAAAATTGTAAATAACGTGAAACATGAAACGTCGCCTCAAATCCAGGAGCTGATTACGATTCCAAATCCAAACGTCACACAAAATCACGATCGCAAAAACTGCTCTCCTCTTTCATCAATTACGATCAACTGCTCTCCACTCTCTTCTCCTTCATCGCAAACCAGACCCTTATCTCCATTGCTAAACAAAAATCGAAGGCTGCAGGGCCGCTACACGAGTTCTACTACATCGCATCACGCATCTGTCCCAGGTATTTCTCCCCTTTGCGGTTCCTGTATTCAAACCCTAAATGAGTTGATCTCCGGTTCTCGTTCTTCACCATTCTGATTCCTCAGGCGATTCCAAATCCAACTTTGTGTTGTAGTATTTAAAGTTTTTAACAGGGGGCATATTTTCGACTCGCGCCCTGAGCATCCAAATTCTCAGGACCGGCCCTGTATGTATATTTGTAATTATCTTATATATGATGATCATAGACGTAATATTTGTACCTATATATATTCGATTGCTATTGCTATATATGAGAAGGGAAAGAAATTACATTCGTATCACCCTAAATCGATCCTCTTCTACTAACCCTATTTTTTACGAACCTCCCCTTCTGCCGTCAAACGTTCTTGTTCAACGTTTTCTTCTCCATAATTCAGTCTATTTACATTTTACTCTTGTTGTTGCCCCAACATTCTTGGATGTTAGAGATTCTTTTCTCTTAAATGCGTTTCCAACGAAGGAAAATATTTCTTTCATGTGGTGAATTAATATTTTTTTTCTTGAAGTAACAATCTTTTTTTCTTCACATCATCGATCAACAGTGGTGAATTATTCTCTCACAACTCACAGAATTTGCCTACACTTGGATAAAGACCCATTTTTTAAGTTGGTGGATTATTATTCTTGTGTCAATCATCATGCAACAATGGCAATCGGGTATTCTACTATCACCGTCACCGGGCATTCTCGGTTCTCACCCTCAAGCCTATCATACTTATGAGCATTACCACCCCCACCCCGGCAACATTGGTCAGGTCATGAATATGATGTTATGAATATGATGTCATGAATATGTTGACCCGGAACTCAAACCCTACATGATACATGGATACCGGAGCCACCACTAACATAACTCACACGTTAGGTACACTCTCTAATTATATCAATAATAAGAGGTCGAATCATATTGGGGATAGACTATTCGTACCCTCGTGATTTATATTATTAGGCCCTATTGGTTCATTGTTTTAGTATGTATGAATGTGAAGTTTAAGTGGTTGATGGATGAAGATGTAGAGTTACAGGAGTTGGAGGAGATATAATGGGAAAGAAGACATAAATAAAAATGAAAAAGAAAAACAAAAAAAATAGAAGTTCAGTAGTGTCTAACAAAAAGTCAAGTAGCAATAGACTACTTTTCAAACTTATAACCTTTTTAGTTTCTAGGTTTTTGTTTATTTTTATTCTTTATTTTATTTTATTTCGATTCTGTTATAATCTATTTTTTTTAACTTCATAATATAACATGAAATTAATTAGTTAATATATTAAGTTATATATTATATAGTTATTAATTAAGTTGTATTAAATTTTAATTTTAATTTATAGATTAAAAATTTTCTATATCTATCTTCTATATAATATATATATGAAAAGATTGGATGCCACATGGCATCATCAGGCTACCCGTAATGGATAAGGCCCCATAAGGCCCCGAATGGGGCATTATCCGCCATGTGGACGGTGACTGAACAATGTGCTTTATGGGGCTTTATGGTGTAGTGGATAATGCCCCCATAACGCCCCACAATCATTTGATTTCTCCCCTCTCTCGGCGTTACCTGGCTAACGCCCTGGAATTTTTTTCGTCCATAACGCCCCATAACGCCTAAGCGTAGTGGGGCGGGGCGTTATAAGGGGCGTTATGGGGCGTTATGGAGCCCAAAAACGCCCCATTACGAATAGCCCTCACAACAATCCCTTTTATGGTTTTCCCGCTCAAATGTTCTCCCAATGAATTCCCAATGAATGACCACTTGCGTGATAATGGACTTCGGATCCGTTTAACAAACCCTACAGTTTTTCTCATCCGCCTTTTTTATATCGTCAATCCTAATCCCCAAATTTTACTCCATCAACATCGCTTGAAGTCTACTCCAACGCCGTTGATTAACGGGCCGGTGATTAACAAGGTTGAATGATTTCTTTTTTCCGATTTATTCGAGATCGCACCATTTTGATTGATCTCCTACATAGCGAGTTAGGGTTCATTCCTGATTTCATACCCCCCATCATTCCAGATTTAGGTTCGACCGATCTTCTTTCCGGTATGATTTTTAAGTTTTAAAGCAACGAGTTTCATTTTTGTATGATTTCGGTTGTTGGTTTACCTATTTGCAATTACATTTTATTTAGGTGATTTTCTTTGAAGTTAACTTGGTGTGCATTTTGTGTGTGAAGGAAACCAAAATCCAAGTTTTGGTGATTTTCTTAATTATGTGATAAGTTTGTTCTCAACTCCTGTTTGATCTATTTCGGAACTATGATATTAAACCTAGCAACCTTACTTTTTCTTTATAGAGTTCTTGATTGAATCCTGCTTTCAATAAACTATAATTTATCATCGACGATTGCTTGAACCTATAAAACCTAATTGTTAGATATACTGTTATTCTTTGTTACGGCTTCTGGTTGAAGAAGAGGTAACATATGGTCCTCTGTTGTTTAATTAAATTATAGATTATGTTTCATTCAAACACACATGATTGGTTCTTCAGTTTAACAACACTGGTTTCAATTTTTGTTATTGTGACATTTTGTCAATTCAATGATAATTTTCATTGTCTTTTTTATTATATTTTATTTGTTAAACTGACATAGGTAAGATAATGCTTTATAATTAAGCTATCTCAAATCCGACCCATCTATTTTACCAATCATTTTCAGTCTCTAGAAAAATTAGAATCTAGGATTTTCTACCAAAACGGTTTTTGTATTGAACTAAAAGTTTTTAATGTTGTCTCTAGGACTTTGAAGATGATGTTGACTCACCTGATGAGCTTTACTTAAAGGTACTATCTTCCAAATAAGACACAAGTAATATGGTACAGTAGAAAAATAGAATATGTGCTTCAATATTAAAATTTGTTTTCATTTAGTTATTTTAAACTATTTTTTTTACAGGTGATGGCATTCATTGAATGTGTTTTTCTGATACATTTGTTTCTTTTGTTACACAGGCTATTGAGAAACAGTCCCACTGAAGCATAATATGTTTGGTAAGGGTTTCTTTTGTTACGTTGAGTGTTGAGAAAGAATCTTACAATAACACAAGCTCTTTGTTTCACAGCCCTGTTATAGGAATTGATTTGAAAGTTATGAACTGATATTTGGTTTATCATTTCACCAAAAAATACTGTTTTGATGACTGTAGGTGAAACATTAAGCTATTAAGCTTGAGTAATGTAGTGTGTGGCTGTGTGTATTTGTTTTTTTTTAGGTAAGCTTGAATAAAGAAGCATGAGTTATAAAAAGGGAGATATTGCATAAAGAAGTTATAGAAAGAAAAGTGAGATAATATATATCTCCATGATAAACTTGATTTACGTTTCATATACTTGAGACTAGAATTGGGTTGCAAATGAAATCACTTATTTACAAACAGAAACTATTATTGGAAGTTATTATTGGATTGTTTTTTTATTAGATTTGTATTTGCTCTCAATTTGTATTTGACCCAAAAAATTGATTTTATAGTTTAATTCATGTGTTTTATCCCCTATTAGTGTCAATGCCCATCTGCTCCAACGGTATTCGGTGGCAAGGAATCCGACGACTTTGAACAACAAATTCCAATTGATTTCCTGAAATTGGATTGCAAATGAAATCACTTATTATCATCAAGACCTCTAATATTTGTTCTTTAAGGCTATGATATAGGTTTTAGCTTAGATTTTTTTCTACCTACAGTGAGATGAGAGAGGAGTTCAGCTTCAGAAACTTCAAAATCAGAGAGTTATGGTCAGGTAAACTCCCTATATGATTGTTACTAGAAATTTGTTACTAGATAGTGTTCTTTTTTATGCATATTATATATGAATAATATTCTTGAAAACTGGTATTGTCCATTCTATGATGATGGTACTTAAAGAAAATCAAATTGCAAAATGTTAACTAACAAGCAAGTGAGTTTTAACTTTTAGTCTAAACAAGTTATCAAGTATATTGTATACACATGTGAGGTTATACTTTGATGAAATCTTATTGTATTAATATGAAATAGTTTTATTCCATTCAGCTTACTAAGATGAAGAAGGAGACCTTAGCTTTCTTCTTCTTCGCTACGTATGCCACTTATCTCCCTTTTGCTATCTTTGTTGGAAATAGTTGACTGTTTTAGATTACGTTTATTTCTATACATGCCTATTTTTGTCTCTTATTGTAAGCATATTAGATGTGTCACTACAAGCTTATCCAATAAAATATGTAATCAAAGAAAATATTACATGGTAACGAATCCTTTTGTTTGAGTCAACATATTTCAAATGATAACGGTTTGCACGATGTATACACATGGACATGAGCCTTGATGGGTTTTTTGTTGGTTCATGTCTGAGCAAGGCATATTATTTCCCATCCCACTGCTTTTCTTTACCTGATTTCTTCCTTTTTTTCATTGTCAAAATTTTGATTTTTTATGTAAATTGATTTTTCAGATTTTCTTGGTAAATTGAATTTTCAATTTTTTCTCTATCTCAGAGGAGTGGGTGGTGCCTTAAATGAAGCCACATTTCCAACATTCTAATGTCTGTTTGGTTTTCTACAAAAAGACTTTTATGTTTCCTAATTAGAATTATGCTTCTAATTATATTGCAAATATATTTTTTTGTTGATTTTAAGTTACCAAGAGTCCATTTCCTTGGTGTTAAATGTTATGTTTCAGGTTTAGATCTTGGAATATTATGG
The DNA here is from genome assembly GCA_039602395.1 of Deinandra increscens subsp. villosa. Taxonomy (NCBI): domain Eukaryota; kingdom Viridiplantae; phylum Streptophyta; class Magnoliopsida; order Asterales; family Asteraceae; genus Deinandra; species Deinandra increscens. The sequence continues at coordinate 26,892,916 of JBCNJP010000025.1, forward strand.
CATGTTAGGTGGAATAGTAGCATTCTTGAGATTTCTGTTCATCTATGATGATTGATATATTTTATTTGACGAACGTTATGTGATTCATAGTTGTTATGCCTATGGGCTATTGATTAATAAAATTTATTGTTTAGATGCATGATGGAAGGTTTCGGCATGTTTCCAAACTCAACATCAGTTCTCAACTAATCTACGTGTCAAGAATTAGCTATCAACTACAAGGAGAAGCACATACATACTTCATGATTTGTTATTTTGGTTCTAAATGTATCAAGGTAGCGTTTGGTATGCAGCAATGGAGGGTGGAATGGAATGATTCATTACGGCGGAATAAAAAATGATATGTTTGGTAGCATATTGGAATGGAATAGATCATTATATAAGGAATGAGATTCCTTCCTTTTTTGAAGTATTTTATTCCATGGGGAAAGAGTGTTTTTTTTCCGATTCCCTCAAGGAATGGAATTAAAAAGAAATTTTCGATTCGATTTCTTCTTAAATTTTTTATGAAAAAAAATAAAGAATAAAAAGTAAAAAAAAATAAAAAAACAAGTAACATAAAAAATAAAAATATAAACCGAAAATGAAAAAATAAACAAATATAAAATAAAAATAAATTAATAAATGAAAAAAATTAAAAATAAACATAAATTAGAAATAAAACATAAAAAAATAAAATATAAATATAAATAAATTAAATAATTTAATTAAATTAATAAAAAATAAAACGTAAAAAAATATAAATATAAAACAAATATATTAATTTTAAATGGAAATATTAGAAAAATTGTATTCGATTACTTCGTTTGTATTGTCATCAAACAATGCGAATCAATGATTTATCTCATTCCCACATGATAACCAAACATTACGATGGAATGGTAATAATCCATTTCATTTCCTCGACCATTCTATTCCCTCACTCATTCCAATCCATCGTTCATTCCATTACCTCATACCAAACAGACCCTAAGTCTAATATAATTTAGGTACCTTTTTTTTATAATATTTAACTGCGTCCTTGGCGTACATTATTCAAAACATATTGGTGCAAGCTCCAAGATGACAAGATTATTGTTCAAAAGATAATGTTATTTTTACTTGATGCTCTTCTTTAATTCTAATTATCGAATTAAATTTACTATAGTATGTTATTATAATTATATTTTCTAATCTACCCTTGCGATGCACGGGTAAATAAAAAAATTCTATTTAAATTCAATAGGAGACCGTTTTCGATTGCGGTAGTTTAGGATTGATAGTTAATTAAAATAGATTGCGATATGTTTGAGATTGACAATTAATTAAAACCAAGGTCATTCATTTTAAAGAGTTGGACTTTATTTAAAAAATCCATGCTTTATTTATGGTTAACTTTACGTTGCATTATCAAGGGTTAAGAGTAGAGATGGACTAAAACTTCTCATATTAGACTAAGATGGAAAAGTGACAAACAAAACATCAAATGTTGTTTGTAAGTCTGTATTTTCAAGTTTGTAATTTTTTTATATTGTCGAATGTTCGCCTTTTTCTTTAATTCCAATTGTCGAATTACATTTATTATAAGATTGAATGCCACATGGCATCACCACAACAATCCTTTTTTTTCATTTTCCCGCTCAAATGGTTTACCTTATTTATATTTTTCTAATTGGTTTTAATAATTGACAAAGTCATTAACTAATTTTTAAAAAAGTAATTGACAATAAATGCATATCTCATATATCCTAATTTAAAAACTAAAATTAAATGAAATTGATTCATAATAAATGAGGATATGAATATATTTTTTTTTAATTTATAACTTTTTATATTGTCGAATGTTAATTTTTTTCTTTAATTCAAATTATCGAATTACATTTTTATAACATGTTAATTTTTGTATTCGTTTTTTAAAACCGCCCGTGCGTCGCACGGGTATCAAAAACTAGTATATATATATATATTTATATTCTATATTTTCTTTTGATAATTGGGAATTAAAAAACTATAAATATTAATTAGAATTAGTTTATAGTTAGAGGAGTGTGTTGTCTAACTAAAACTAGAAAGCAATCCTAGTATGAGCCTAGGATAGTTTCATATACGACCAACTAATTAGCAATTACCTTCTCTAGTGCTAATGTTAGGCTAGTTTTGTATAGAAAATGAAAGTTAGAATACTATCGGGTGTAAAATGTTTGATTTTTCCTCGCATAATCATTTGATTGGTGTAACACTACATAGAGATTTTGGTTATTTGTAGGTTAGAATATATTTAAGGTTACAACAACTACTACTACGTGTCTACATATTGTGTAAAAGTGAAAATTTTGAAAAATAATACTATATAATTTCATAAAAACATTTGTTTTTTAAGAATTATAATGCTAATTGTTATTTAATATTTTGTGATATGCATAATTGAATGAAACTATCTTCAAACCTCATATGAACAAAAAAAAATGATATGACCCGGCCCGATAACTCTTATTATACTATATAACTACTTTTAATAATTCATTGTCTTTTATTGTTTCTCCATTTGATTTATTCATATTGACTTGTGGACAACCCCAAGCCCATTCTCGGGAGGAACCGTTATTATATATTATTTCTTGATGACTATATCAAATTTCTTTGACTTCTCACTTAGCTAATAAATCCTCCGTATTCTCAATCTTTTAAGATTTTCACACACTAATTCAATCTCAATTTCAAATAAATATCAAATGTTTTTAATGCGACAATGGAGCTGAATATAATAACTCCTCTTTTTATCATTTATGCTTAATAAATAGCATGCAACTTTTCTTCTTTTATCCCTACACATCCCCTCAAAATGGTAAACCTGAACGTTTTGATCTATAAATAAAATAATCCGAACCCTTCTCACACATGCTTCTCTTCCGCCCTCGTTTTGGCTTCATGCCTTCCAAATGGCCACCTACCTTCTCAACATTCTCCCTTCTAAAATCAAACTTAACTACACTCTCACTCATTTTCTCTCTCAATCTCATCCATCCTAAAATCATCTTCTTGTTTTTTGTTGTCTTTGTTACCCACTTCTAATGTCTATCTCAATCGTCTTCGTAGTTTGAATGATTTGATATTGAGTTCAGTTTGTTTTGATAGGTAAAAGCTTGTTCCGATGGATAACAGTTTGCGTTCAAAGATAATCACTTTGACATAGGCAAGATAATTGAGATAATATTAATACCATGAACCTCAAATCCAAAAACTAACTAATAGATTACCCACTCTTAACACATTGTTCAAGGATGTCGTTAGACAATAAACTTTCATGTACCCACTGACTTGCAATGTCAGGATTGGAGTGACCAATCAAAGGCAGGGGCGTTAACCCAAATAGTACTTTTTACAAAGTCTCTTTCACAGCATGAATTAATTCAGATTCGACTAATAGTGGGATTTAATCATAACATGAATCAACATGTACGATAATGTCAAACGAAAAGCTCATGTAATCAATACGTATTAAAATTATCTATAATGTCACACCCCGGCCCTTGGGAGGCCGAGATGACCGATATCGTATCCGTTTAACAAGCCAAAATGAACACATTCTATTAAAATTTAAACGTACAAGTTTACAACTAAGGAAATGAAATATAATATTTTTAAATTTGGGTCTAGTCTATGGCGGAAGCCATAAGTCTTCTAAGGTTCTCTTCATGTGCGCACGAGCGGATCTACGATTGATCTTCTAATTCCAAGTCTTCCAAAGCTTAGGTACCTGATACATACTCAAAAAGATTTTTTGTCAACTAAAAAGTTGAGTGTGTTTACAAGTTTAGTCAAAAGTAATCGTTGTACATAAATGAGTTTCTTTGTTTGTCAAAAGTATAATCGTAGTTGTGTTTTATCAAAAATGAGCTTGTGTGTTAAGTAAAACGTGGTTATTGTTGTGTTTGCCAAAAATAAGATTTTATCTTACGCGTGTCAAGGAGTATGTTTTCATCGTACATTATCAAAATAGTAATCAATTCAATGGCCTGTCGACCAAGGGATGCTATGGCATCAAAATGAATATAGTTCCACAATCAACCATCCTCTATCCGTCGTGGTCAATACCCGATTGTTTTATGTGTGACCAACCGCCAATAGAATCTTCCCGTAAAATATAAATTTTGAACCTAACCATGGGTTTGCGATGTATCAAAGGCCAAAATGTCGTCCCTAGTGAGGGTGTCCCGAAATACATGGGCACAAGGATGTGGGGGCATTATCCCCAAATAGCGCTACTTATGTTATACACATTTCTATACCAAGAACTAAGATTGTGTATGTGCGCTACTAGCCGGGGTAAGTACCACTAATCCAAACATATGCATTATCATGTATCGAGCATCCAATATAGAATCAAATACGATAAATTAAATAAAAGAGAGTACGATAATGAAATAAATAAACATTGAGTCAAACGGAATATGTATCATCCCAAAATAACTAAAAAGGAAAATGAGGAGAGATAAGTGAAAACTCACCTATACGTTTGCATGTCTAAAGTTATTTGAGTTTCTTCCATTGCCTTGCACCTAACGTAATGATTTGACCATTTAAGTTATAGTTTCGGGTGGATAATCATAGTTTTTGTGTCCATGTTCAATTGAGATTCTAGTTAGTTTTGTAAACGAGTGATTGTGCTAATATGGCGATAAGTGTTTCTAGTTCATATGTGTTTCTAATGGATATTTTCAAATATTGTGACATTGTGTTTAAAAATACGGTTTTGGGTTTCTAATTTATTGGTGGCTCACTATCCAGTTTCATATTGTCAAGTTTTGGGTTGTAGGCCCAAAAGGGGTTTGGGTTGGTCTTTGGTTTAATGATTCGTTTTAGTTTCGAAAAATGGTCTTTAATATATTTTCTTATCACAAAATTTTATTAATATTTATATATATACAAGAAAAGCGACCCGCGCAATTGCTCTATTGAATGTTACATTCTATATTAATTTTCAGTTTACAATTACGTGTTTATATGCAATTACGTGTTTATATGACTGTTGTAATGTAACTTTCGTTAATATTATATGGGTCTTGTAATTTATCTTTTGTATAAAAAAGACAAATAATAAGTATGATAAAAAAGATAGTCATATTAAATTAAAAGAAAAGAGCACTTCTATTTACTTTAATAAGTGAAGATATCATTTGCCAAGTGTCATTCTCCTGATACCTCCTTACTTTTATTTTGGCGCCACTCCTCAGCCACACAGGCTCCCTTCCCCCTTCTTCCAAAACCTAAATCTCATTCAATTTCTCAGTTATACTTCAGTTACTAAATTTCGAATTTCAATCGCATCATTCAATTGGAGATTTCAATTGCCGCACGAGATGAATTATTCACCTACTAAATTGCTCAATCGCAGCCTGGGATTCTAATCGCAACCTTCAAGTTTAGTATCGCGGAACTCGTCAATCAAATCAACGAATTCTATATGAATCGAATTTTACTACGTATGATGATTTTACCAATTCAATGTTCGAATCATGTTTAGGGTTCATTCCAGTAACCGTCCACCAACATTCAGTTCAATCGACGTCCACAATTTCAACTGCTTAGAAACTGTCGCAGTCTCTAACCTTCATCACAAACCGGCACTCACCGCCGTAATACCGTTTAGACTTCCGTCACATCGGTTCTCTCATAACCACCGAGTCACGTTCAACCCTATAAATAACATCGGTGACGCCATTCATATTCTTACGCGGTCTACCCTACAGGGCAGGGCTACAAGTATCTTCCTTCGCTTCCCCCTTTTTGCTTATATGTTCTTAATAACCTCCTATCCTTATGTTTCGTATTTCATTTGTTCGTTTTGTTTTTAAATTTCTTCAACAGATGTACGTTGGTTTACTATGTATTTCAATCGGATTGACTACTTCTGCACTTATGGTTTTAGATTTTGATTGTTTATTAATTTTTTTCCTTTTTGCGATTGATTTTTGGAATTCTGTTTTGTTATTAGTTTTTTTCGATTGTTGAATCTTCCTTTTAGGTTTTGAGTTAGATTTGTTTTTGAAATTGTTGAATCTTCCTTTAGGCTTTGACTGAGATATGCATACCAGTTTGAATTTCTCTATAATCAGATTCATATTCTATTTCTTATCGTTGTTGGAGACGACCACTGATTGGATGGAATACGTACTCATACTACCATTACAAAGAGTTTAAGCAAATCTTTCTATAGCTACAGTTAAAACATATTCACTCATTGTTAGGTCGTTTAGTTTGCAGGTGCTCCATGGGAGTGAATGTTGTCGGGTTTGCAAAAAGGATGTGCTCTGGCCTATCAATTAGCTACAAGATATCATTCCAAACCCATTCCGTTGCTACATTCATTTTGTAATGGATCAGGTAAGTTTCTGGATTTGATCATGTGTTTTTACCTTTACACATCAGTAATTAGATTTAAGGTGTGTTTCTTAAAAAAAATAGCTCTTGAAGCCACAGGAGCAAATGAAAGGCATATAACTGATTTGATTAAAAAGGTTTGTCTCTAAATTTTCTCATTCTATTATCATTTACAATCTGTTTCATATATGTATGCTTTAGACTACATAAATCAAGATTATTTAAAAACTTCAAATTTGTGTAATGCAATTACATTATTTTAATTTAAATCGAATAGGCATAGGGTAGAACAAGAACAATCGATCATGAAATGCGTGACCACCAATGTCTTCAGCATGGGAGGCTGATACACATTTACAAATCCTTGCCTTTTCTTGACAAATACGAGAATGATCAATTTCTACTTATCTCCATGATCAGACCACTGAGTTTTGTTCGTATATGCCAAGACCATTTCTCCTTTAATTCCCTTTGCTAGGGTTATATCAATTCCTTCACTCATTCTCACGGTAAGGTAATCATAGATCATCGAATTGCTTTCTTTAGTTTTTTGTTTGATCGATTTAACTTGAATCAGTTTTTTTTTTTCAATTGGAAATAGAGTTTCAAATGACTATGTCGCAATTTGTTGTTCTGTTTGTTATTTATAGGCAGTAATTTTTGTTTATGTTATATTTACATTGTTTTTTTTGCTTTTTCATAATGAGTCAGTTTGAAGTGAGGAGGGGTATGCAATTGTAGATTTGAAGGGAGCCATTGTCTTCGCGACTCCAATTATCAGATTGCGCCTCGGTTCTTTAGAGGCTTAAGATTGATTCATTTGATTTCCCCTTAACATGTGTGTCCAGTGACTAATTTAAATTTATATTTCACATATGCTGATGCTTTTATTTTAATTTCATTGACAAAATTTCTTCTATTAATTGGTTTGCTTCCTCTCAATATTTGATTTATTTGGCTCAACTGCACTATGGTTTAAGGTTAAATTTACTACACCAAAAGGCTCCACTAATTATAATCTGCCATCACCAAGTGAACAAATATCTATGAAATGGTCAAGCTTAATTATTTTATGCAATATGTAAAACACTGGTGTACTAGATTTTAACTTTTTATTTGTGGTTGAAGTATGATATGGGCTAGATGTCAGGGGAAGGGGGTAGTGGTTAAGGATCTACAAAAATAAGGTGTCAATTTTATTTTACAGTGATAGACAACACACATACACACACACAGATATATATATATATATATATATATATATATATATATATATATATATAGGGAGAGGATCATTTGAGAACCAATTTGGTTTGAGAACTAAAAAGAACTAATTTGAGCCACATGTTTATTACATGTATCCCCCTCCCATGAATTATAGTGGTCCCCCCTGAAATTTGTGGTTGAGATTTAGTTCTCAAAAGTTCTCAAAATAAAAAGTTCTCATTTGAACCTAACCATATATATATATATATATATATATATATATATATATATATATATATATATATATAGGTAAAAGATCAATGTAGACCCCTTGTTTTTTGTAGACCCGGTAGACCCCAAAAATAACCATTGGATTAGATTAGATCAAGGGCTAAGATTAGATTTGAGGATTTAAATGAGATTTTGGCTGAAAAAACGCGGAGGGGTATATTCGTAATTTTTCAGCGTCATTTAAAAGTTGCAGTGAGTTTTATATTCTGTACTGAGTTTTATATTCTGTACTGAGTTTTATATTTTGTACTGAGTTTTATTTTTTGTATTGAGTTTATACTCAACATTGAGTTTTATACTCAACATTGAGTTTTATAACTTGGTGACTTATATAAAACTCACTAATAAAACTCAGTGAGTTTTATAAATCACTGAGTTTTAACTGAAGGGTGATAATGATAATGATAATCAGTGAGTTTTAAAACTTAGTGAGTTTTAACTAAATTTTATAACTCACAACATAACTTGGTGACTTATATAAAACTCACTAATAAAACTCAGTGAGTTTTACAAATCACTGAGTTTTAACTGAAGGGAGATAATGATAATGATAATCAGTGAGTTTTAAAACTCAGTGAGTTTTAACTAAATTCTACTATTGAGTTCCAAAACAACAAATCTAATAAAAATCAATCAAATCCATATAAAACTCACTGGAATTAAACTCACTACTGAGTTTTAACTAAAGGTGAGTTTTATAACTCACTGAGTTTTAACTGAAAGTGAGTTTTATAACTGAAAGTAAATTTTATAACTGAAAGTGAGTTTTATAACTTAGTGAGTTTTAACTGAGTTTTCGGTGAGTGTTATTTTATTTTAAACTCACTGAGTTTTAATGAGTTTTATAACTTGTTTTAACTGAAAGTAAGTTTTATAACTCAGTGAGTTTTAACAGAATGTGAGTTTTATAACTCAGTGAGTTTTATATGTCACTGAGTTTTCAGTGAGTTTTATAAGTTAAATCATTGAATTTTAACTGAAGGTGAGTTTTATAACTCACTGTGTTTTAACTGAAAGTGAGTTTTATAACTGAAAGTGAGTTTTATAACTGAAAGTGAGTTTTATAACTCGGTGAGTTTTAACTGAGTTTTCGGTGAGTGTTATTTTATTTAAAACTCACTGAGTTTTAAATGAGTTTATAACTCATTGAGTTTTAAATGAGTTTATAACTCGTTATAACTAATAGTGAGTCTTATAACTTAGTGAGTTTTATAACTTAGTGAGTTTTATAAGTCACTGAGTTTTTCAGTGAGTTTTATAAGTTAAATCACTAAGTTTTAACTGAAGGTGAGTTTTATAACTCACTGAGTTGCGTAAAACTCATGATATGTATCAACAACAATCATAACCTCCAAATTAAGTGGTAATCAATACTTGTGCAGCAAAACCATCACATATGGTTTTAGTTTTGTTCATTGACGTCAAACATACTGGTATTATAGCACAAACTCAAATCTTATCATCTTCACATACTTTGTTCCTTCATTGGGCATTATACACAAATTATTTATAAATAAAAAACTAAAACAAAAGTTGCTTTTAAGGTGTAAAAAAACGACAATTATTGGATGTAAAAGTTTTTTCATATACAATTTACAAGTACCGACCATCTTAGATGTAGCATAACTTTATGAACTCTATTTCAGTATCATAGAGATCAAATAGTACTTCAATCGAATCGCGATCTGAGTCAAGGAAACCTCAAGTTGATTAAACCTGGGAAAACAAAAAACAAAAAACAAAAAAGAGAAAAAAAAGATTACAAAAAGATTATATATGTATATAAATAAAACCATTAAATAATAGACGAGTCAAGTTCAAGTTTGGAAAACTATTCACAAGCCGAGCTCGACTTTGGATATAGTGCTCAAAACAAGTCAAGAACCATGCTCAAGGTTAGCCGAGTTTGAGCTTGTCTGTCTCATTTACATCCGTAGTTAGTCCAACATGACCCAATGTGTTTTGACTGTAGTGAACATTACACGTTATACTTTACATATTAAAACCAGAGCCCGCTTTGACCCATTACTCAACCCGAACAAATTTTCATGCCTAATCTTTCTTAAACATATATTAGAAACTCAAAAGTCAAAACTGACCTGATGAGCCCATGATGATATAAGACGATGAACAAACATGGGCACAAGCTCCCGACTTTCAACATTGAAATCTGCAGCAAGATTTTGACCTTTTTCCACCCCTTTGCAGATTTGGTCAACTTTTGATGCAGCTTTTTTTTGTGCTTTTTCATATTCGGTTAAAGTCAACGCTCTCTTCACTTCTTCCCTACTGTGCCACTTTAGCATCTATGCAAATTAAGAACAGAAGAGATCATTCATTGAAAATGATTATGCAGATTAGGTTAAAAAGGGTAAATAAGTAAATTTAGTTCGCCCTTGTACAATTAGGTTTGTTGCACTAGCCATGAAACTAATTATTTTGACCCAATAATTCAAACTTCGTTTTAAAAAGCACGAGGATCTCAAACACATCAATGACTTTTAACAATGAGTTTTAAACTCACTAATTATGAACAACCATGTATCTTGTTAAAACTCACTGGAATTAAACTCACTACTGATTTTTAACTGAAGGTGAGTTTTATAACTGAAAGTCAGTTTTATAACTGAAAGTGAGTTTTATAACTCAGTGAGTTTTAACTGGGTTTTATTTTATTTAAAACTCACTGAGTTTTAAATGAGTTTTTATAACTCGTTTTAACTGAAAGTGAGCTTTATAACTCAGTGAGTTTTAACTGAAAGTGAATTTTATAACTCAATGAGTTTTATAAGTCACTGAGTTTTCAGTGAGTTTTATAAGTTAAATCACTGAGTTTTAACTGAAGGTGAGTTTTATAACTCACTGAGTTTTATGACCGAAAGTGAGTTTTGTAACTGAAAGTGAGTTTTATAACTCACTAAGTTTTAACTAAATGTGAGTTTTATAACTGAGTGAGTTTAATTTATAGTTAAAGACTTGCTTTCATTATTTTGATAAAATAACTGTTATTTACCACAATTAATTAGATTTCTTACCTTCAAGTACTTGGATGATGTATATTCAACTGCAACTGTTGAATGCTCCTTTAATATCGAATAATCACAATAACGAGAACAAATTAGTAAAATTATAATAGACTATTTATTACATAGGACAAAAAGAGGATCAACGGTAGAAAATAGAAGTCAAAAGATTGATATATGGTCTTACATGTTGCTGCTGAAGTTCTAAAGCTCTCTGGAGTCTTAAGTGTATTTGATTCATGTTTGGACGTTGCGATCGCTGCTCTTCTATGCAACAATATGTTGTTTCAATGAAGATGTTGAATGATTCCAAGTTCACCTGTATTCGAAGATCTGGGTCTATCAAATCATCTAGTTTCCCCTCTTCACAATGTGATCTTGCCAATCGAACAAAAATACTCTTCCAAACAAGACTTTAAACAACAAGACACCAAAGGAGAAGACATCCGACTTATTAGTCAAACCACCTGAGTCTTCAAAAGCAGGGTCCATATATTGTAATGTGCCACGATACTCGCTAGTAAGAAGGAGATGATGCTTTTTTACTCTAGCAGCAAACACAAAACCATGTAGCTTGGGTTCCCAATTCTGATCTATAAAAAATAACAAAATAATAGATTTAGACAATACAAAAAATTAAACAAAGAACAATTGAAAGAACAATTGGCTTACAACAAATAAAACTCACTGCAAACTATAATGAAGTATCTTCCTACCATCTCAAACTATAATGAAGTATCTTCCTACCATCATTTTTTCGACAGTACCAAGTGTTTTGCCTTACAACAAATAAAACTCACTGCAAACTATAATGAAGTTTCTTGCTACCATCATTTTTTCGACAGTAGACCGTGTTTCCGGGTCAAGGTCAGCTAGTTTACTGTTCTCGGGTTCTAATTTCTGAGTGTCAATTTCAGGTTCAGCCTTGATTAAAAACTTCCACCATTCCATTTGATCTTGTTTTATTAAAAGTACAGCAACAACTTTTTTATCCTCTAAAAGAAACAAGATTTGACCATGTAAGGAAAATGCAACGAAACAAATCATTAAAAAAACTAACTAAAGGTAGTAAAAAGGAGATTACCTAGACTCCAGAAACAACAGTCATTAACCTTGACAGACTTGTACAACTCCCCCTATACATAAATACACATTTATAAAAAAATTAAAATCTTCTATTAAGATGTTAAATGCATCTTAACACACTTACTTCAAGAATTTGAGGCTGACCCTTGAGTCCAACTTTCAGATGATGACTTTTCTTCACCTCACATACTATAAATAGTGACTTGGTTCCAGGAGGAATTGAATTGTTAACATTGACCTCTTGCAAAGACTGAACCCAAGAATAGTTCTCCATATCCAGTCCATTCCCTTTATTAGGAGCTGCACGTAAATTCAAAGGGGGTTAAATAACCGTTCTAAAAAAGGAAAAGATTTCATACAAAAGTAAATAGTAGAATAATACAATATGACTCATCAACATAATTATGAACTTGATTTGCCAAAATCAGCTAATTGTTGTATAATCATCATGAAATAAACAAAAAACTCACTGAGTTTTAGGGGAATAAAATAAAAGTCACTACAAAACTATTAAGGGCCGAGAGAAGATAAATTGCAGTTAAGTGCGATGGGAAGGCACTAAGTCTATGAACAACATATCTAATTGCAATCTAAATCGAAGAGGCTACCTAAGCATTGAGAGATGATAAGTATGAATCAAGATTAGCGGAATCAAATAAAACTCGAGAGGTGTATTATGATAACAGTTTAAGAAAGCATTTGGGAATACCCAATTCAGTTAAAAAATTAGAGAAATTTCACTGGTGATTTCTGTACTTTCCTTTGAATTTTCATGTAACCATAAAATGTGAAGATAACTCTGTTACTGAGCTTAAAATCATGGGAGATAAGCTTCCAAAGGTCAGTCTTTTTTCATGGTTTTGCAATTCAAAACCAAACACTATCCAAAAATATGAGTTTAACAACTAACTGTTGACTACTTGAGAAACATAAATTCATCGAGAAGCATACAATATATGCATTTAAAACATAAATTATGTTTAAGGGTAAACATAAATTCACAGAGTAGGTAGCGTTCCTACATATATGTTGATTTTAGTAAACAAATCGAGAAGGAGATCAAATTTCCTCAAATTATCATACAATCTACAGATTTCGTGAGTGAAGCTACAATTTTTAGCCTTGAATTTAAATTAGGGTTTAAGAAATTGCAGTAAGAGTTTGATTACCTTTTCTTATCATTCAATCCTGAGTTTTATGTATTTTTGAACATCCTTCTTGATCTGAATCCATTCGACGGTGGTTCTCTGGTGTAGACGGGGTTACGCCGGTGTGTGTGATCGGCTCTCCTGCGGTTCTCCGGTTGATTGATTTGGGGCTTTATCGATCTCCAGTCTGTGTTTCAAGTAAATAAGAGGCGTGATTTAGTGAATGATTTGTGACGATCGTACCCCTCACGTGAACAATCGGTGTTTCAAGATCTGACGGTTTAAAATAGGGTCTACGGGGTCTATGTTTTTTAAGGGGTCTACAATGAACCCTTCCCTATATATATATATATATATATATATATATATATATATATATATATATATATATATATATATATGGGGAGGTTCATTGTAGACACTTTCGCATGTGAAATCACTCTTTTTCACATGTGAAAGTTTCTGATTAATAAGAAAAAAGAAAAAGAGAAAAAATAAAATTAATCACAACCATTAGATCAAGAGATCTAATGGTGAAAGAAGGTGTCTACCTGTCTACACTTATAAGGGTGTCTACAATGAACTTTTCACTATATATATATATATATACATATATATATATATATATATATATATAAATATATATTACATTATTTACATAAACTTCCAGTCAAATTGTCTTACTTATAAAGTCAATTATGCTACTTTTTAATTTCCACAAGTTGGTTCTTGTTTTATCTGAAATCGTTAGTTTTTAGTATTGATCCTTAAACTTAGCACTCATGTATTAGTTTTTATTGGTGGTTGAATATGATATAGGTTGAATTTAGGGGAGGGGGGTAGTTGTTAGAACTACAAATTTGGGTTGGGGTTATAACAGTTTAATGTTGGGTATATATATACCAATATTAGTGCTAGATGGATTACATAGACCATGAATAATAAAAGGATTTATTAACGTAGCACTAAGATTGGAGACCTATTTAGGTGGATAATTTCAACCATTATTAAGTATGAAGAGCTATGTGGATGATTTTTTGGATATGGAAAATACTTAAAAATA
>JBCNJP010000025.1:26907592-26997200 GCA_039602395.1 Deinandra increscens subsp. villosa
TATTAGATGCACTAAAATGACCGGTTACACGATAACTAACCCACTTGCTCTTCTTCATGCAGACAACCCCTGCAGTCATACCAAGAACAGCGAAGCCTATTCATCTCCCACGTACAAGGTACGGAACCAAGATTCTGTATTTCGTTTCGTGAAACATATTTTGGGATGCATGCAACTTTGCATGTCACTAATCCCAATCTTACAAATCAGATACATGAAATTAGCGGTTTAATAACCGTATACCTTTATGTTATCTTTAATAAAACACTTACATTGAAACATCAAGGCTATCACACACTGGTGATCCCTTACATTGCAGTCTTCATCTGATGCATGTAGCCATAAGAAATTTCTAAAATTTAAATGAACATAAACACAATTAATCTGTGTAGGCAACTGTAATCATGGACAGTACATAAGCTTTCTGCTTTCCTATCTTTCTGTTATACACAAAGTTCTAATTTCAATACAATCCATATTATCTGCTTTCTAAATTATTGTCCGTTAACGAATATTTATCTTTTAAAACATCTCCTTTGAACCCACACTGTCATTTCTCTACAACATGTTAAATAGGACTATGTTATTACGGAGAAAATAATTCAATGTTTGTTGGTACAAGCAATTTTACAACCTACTTCATGAGTCACTTTTAGGTTACCAATTTGAACAGGATGAGCATGATAACAATAATAATAGGATATGACTGAAAAAAGGTTAGTGAATGTATGCATCAGGAGGTCCTCAAAATTCATCTTACGATCAGACATACTCATGACTCACAGATTCTACGTACATGTCTACACATGTATCTATGCTCTGTAATGCTGTTTTACTATTTTATGCACGTTTTTGTATTTAGGAAATGGAAGACTATGTCCGTAACTTCTTCATCGCCAGCCACAATGAGACAATCGCTGAACTGTCAGCCGTGATATTTGTGGTTGAAAGGTTGCTCACAGAAAACAGACAAACGCTGGAGACTGTTCTTAACCTTGAACCCTCTCCCTTCCGTTATGCTGCTGCATCCATGCTAAATGATGCGATTCATACCAAACAGACACTGCTACGGAGACTACGGTCCGTGCGTAGGGATGCCGAGGCAGCAGCACGTGATATCGACAACCGGATGGAACACAGCTTCCGCTCGAACTTCTAACCGTTATTCACAGTTTTACTTTGAACACACGATGTTCAACGAATGGTGCTTCGACACCCTTTCAAACTTTAAACCTACTAATATCTAATGAATCTTTCTTACTTTATAATTGTTTGTTGTCTACGATTATGGCTCATTACACGTAACTACCATGAATTTTTTATACTCTTTATATTACGTATGCCGAATAGCAATGGTAGTTTGATTGGTTTTACACACTGCACCTGTGTCAAGAGTTGGAGTATGTTTGCTTCCATGGTCCATTCTGTTGGATTGTCATAGCATGTAAAGGGAAAAACATAAAGAACATCGCTTATGGTTTTAACCCAATTATTATCTCAAGTTAACACACATGCGGATCCTACCCGATTCATTATGGTTTTAACTCGTAATCGTAACGCTATTTGCATAGAGAAACATACACTACCATAAATTTAACGCGGATCCTACCCGACTCATGTTTGTAATAACCCGTGTCTGACTTTTAAAATTTGACAGTGAAGTCCATCTGAGACAACAACAAAACAATTTTAATTTTATGAACAAATGAAATCAGAAAAGAGGTGGACGAGTCACCTACAATAATTAAGAGAAAACGCAAATCATATCCGGCCCATCTTGGTAATAACCCGTGATCCAGTGGGTATTAAATTGCAAAGGGAAAACTATGTGTTTCACGCGGATCCTATTTGGCCCGGAATTGTTTATAACCCGTCTTTTATAACCCGTAATCCAATTACTCTAAGGATTAGGAGTAAACGCGGATCATATCCGGCCCATTTTGGTATTAACCCGTAATCCGGCGGGTATTAAATTACAAATGCAAAGATATAATTTTCACGCGGACCCTATAACCCATCTCTTATAACCCGTTAATTGCGTCGTAACAGGAGATAGATATTATGCATTTAATTTTCCCAACTACATGTTATCCACACAATGGGCTTTGGCCCGGTTGCAACTGAAACGACAGGCAATTGAACGGACATGCGGATGCAACTGAAACGATAGGCGGTTATCCAGGCGACCATTTAAATCAACACTTCTATCTCCTATCTACACAACCGACAGAAAAACAGCCGTCAATTCCATCACGTCGGCGAAAGGTAAACCTTCCGTTAACAATTGTTACATGCTCTAAAATCACCGATTACATGATAAGTAACATTGTTCGTCTTCTTCGTGCAGACAACGCTTACAGTAATACAGAGACCACCGAAGGCCGTCCATCTCCCCGGTAAAAGGTACAAAACCAACATTATGTATTTCGTTTTATCAAAGTTATTTTGGGATGCACACAATTTTGCATGTCACGTATCTCAAAGATACAAAACAGATTCATGAAATTCTCCACTTTTTAAGCATATGCCTTTATGTTTTCTTTAATAAAGAAATTAAATTGAAACATGAAGGCCGTCATATACTCATTGTCCCTTACATTGCATTGTTCTTCTGCTGCATATAGCCATAAGAAATTTCTACAACTTAAATGAACACTACACCAATTAATCTACGTACGCAACTGTAAGCATAGACACTTACATATGTTTTCTGATTTTCTATTCTTCCTCCTATACATAAAGTTCTAATTTGCAAATGATTGGTCTTACCTGATTTTTTAATTACTGTCCGTTAACTAATATTTGTGTTTTGTTACATCTGCTTTGAATGCACAATGTTGTTAATGATTGTATGGATCAGGTGGTACTCAAAATTCATCTTAGGATAAAACACAATTTCAATTTATAACAATTATCTATGTTCACTTTAATGAATCATAATAGAAATAAAAACATATTAACAACTCATGAGTCACAGCCTCTACCTACACGTCTACGCCTCTATCTATACTTTGTAATGTTGTTTTATTATTTTACACATGTTGTTTATAATTAGGAAATGGAAGACCATGTCTGTAACTTCTTTATCGCCAGCCACAATGAGGTAAACGCTGAACTATCAGCCGTGATTATGGTGGTAGAAAGGCTGCTGGCAGAAAACAGACAAGCACTGAACGCGGTGCTTAGCCTTGATACCTTTCCCTTCCAGTGTGATGCCGCCTTCATGCTGGATGATGCGATTCGTACCAAACAGTCACTGTTACGAAGTCTACGGAGAATGCGCAGGAATGCCGAGGCAGCAGCACGTGATATTGGCAACTGGGTGGACTCCAGTTTCACCCCGGATATGTAACCGTTATTTGTAGTTTTATTTTATTTGGTGCTTAGGACACCAACAAGCTTTGAAACTACTAATATTAAATAAATCTATCTTACTTTATAATTGTTTGTTGTCTCCAATTATGGCGCCTAACACCTAACTTGATGACTCTTTTATACACTTGATATTACATACGCTAATTAGCAATGGTAGGTTGATTTGTTTTAAACGCATTACTCTTGGCCATCCTTAATCTCAGATTCTTTACCTATTCACAATCACCAGCGACCTAAAAAACAGTTTCACGTACATAATGATAATGTTAGCGTCGGCCAAAGTTCCCCCCCCCCTTTTGCCCATAAAATTAATTATCATCATAAATGCATTTATGCTTAAACCATACTAATTCATTCATACATTGAAAAAGAATCGGTCATACAATCATCCACTGGTGTGCTCAAAACCATTTCACATATACAAACACACTGAGCATGTTAGGGTCGGCCAAAGTTCCCCCCGGCCGTGCATCGCACGGGCCTGCACACTAGTATAATTTCAGAAAAGGGACGAGAAAAATAAATTGGTGAAAACCGACTTTATGAATCGCAATTAATTTTGACGGGATTATTACTTTGGGAAGGCAATACGAAGGCTACAAGTTGTTATGGGCTGCTCTTAAATTTAGATCCAAATAAATGTTGGAGTGGATCATAGTCAAAAGATGGAGCATACAGAGGAATATATATAAAAAAAGGGACTTTCGAAAGAAGAAAAAAAAGAGAGGAACCCTATGTATATAATTGCGGCGGCAACTGGGGGTTCAAAAAGGAAATAATTCGGAGGAAGAAAGGAAGTTAGACAACAACGAGAAGAAAACCTACGTCCGGAGTGAAAAGAATTCGAAGCAACCAGGCTACCAAGGAAGCACGTTAAAAATTCAAATTATTTATTAAGCAAGCAAACAGGTAGGTTGGTAACTGGATTAATTTATTTTCTTTTGCGATGAACAATATCCTTGACATCATTTTTGTTCGTGTTTCTGTTCGAACCATGATGCTTGGCTAATTTAATTGGTGCTACTTAGACTGTTATGAAGACTATTTAACGTTTATGATTTTATTCGGTTTATGGATTTCATATGCTTGGTTGATATTCTTGTAAAAGACTATTAATTTACAGATTAATGCGTATGAATGCTTGAATTAGAGTTGTAATTAATTATCTAAACTACTCAATCTGCGAATGTCTTTCGGTTTGGGTTGGGTAATCAATTGCATGACTTTATGTTGGTAGTTGGTATGGTTAGCAAATTAGTTAATCATTGTATAGGTTGTTAGTGAAATTCTTGATTCTTGTGTTCTGCTAGGTTTAGATAAGCCGGGAAGTGATAAACCTATTGGGTAGTTGGGGTTCTTAGGGTTTTAGGTTAAATTGCCTCGGGAGAGGGATTCCCTTTTAATTCTAATTTTACCTGCTATTCCATGTTAATTCTGTAAGTTAGTTGTTACTCCTTTCATCGTTAGGTGTCTAGGATAGGGACAAGTTGGAAGGTAACCTGTCTGTTCGAGTACTAGAGTATCCGTTAGAAACAAGCCGGAAGGTGACTTAACCAATCAGTGTGCTTCTTCGATTCTTAGGATTTCCTACTGTGTAACACCCGGTAAATTATCTGGGGTCCACTAGGGTTTTCTTAGAGTTGTCATTAAGATCCTGATTCCACCATAGATTTCCATAGTCGAATAAGATTGCAAGTGTTAAATAGGATTCTAGGTCTAGGTAGTACTTCTCTCTCGTCTGTTAGTTTCCTTTACTTTTCTAGTTTTGGTTGCTCGTAGTCAAGTTAGTTAATCTAGTTAAGTGAATCTTTAAAACCCAAATTACTCAGTATTTCCATTTCATTAGGTCCTAGGTTGAGTCCAGCTACATAGTGTCCTTAGGTTCGATATCCGGTCTTCCGAAAGCTATTCTGCAATCCGACAGGTACACTTGCCTTTAGGGTTCGGTTAAATTTAGGAAATTCGGTAAATTAGGTGTGTCTAGGTGGTCTAGGTTAGGTCTAGGTTCAATAACCATTTTTTACGTACACCTTCGAACACATCACTTATTCATGGATCATTTTCCCGTTTCAAGTTGTCAAGTTTTGGGCCGTAGGCCCAAAGGGGTTTGGGTTGGTCTTTTGTTTACTGATTCGTTTTAGTTTCAAGAAATGGTTTTTAATATATTAGCTTATCACGAATTTTATAAACAATTATCCAAAAATTATATATATGACAAATTATAAAAATATTATAAACGAATGTTACCAAAGCGATATAAAAACGTAAAAATGGGATGTCGGGTATAACCTGTGAGGTTATTGGGCCTACAACCGAGACTCGAATGCTTAACAGTGGTGGATATGGGCCTGTCCAGTATCGCGACCCAAACTGTTATGGACAGGGCTTCCGTTGAGCGAACCAGTGGCCTAACAGCGCTAACTAGTGGCCTGGCCCAACAGTTAAGAAATCAGGATCGCAACTCTAGGCTCAAACACCTTATCCGACAGGTCGAGTCCACTATTGGTGGGTCATCCAGTTATGGTTGGGTCATGAACCCGACCTAATTGTTTTTATGGACTCAGCCCAACCCGATGTTAGGTCTGACTTGATTTGTAATGACCTGACCTGGGGTGCCCGGTTCGTTGTCTTCGTTTGGTGGGGTTAATTGGGCCCGGTCTAGTTTGGGGATCTTTGTGCTTCCAGTTTGCATGCATGCATGCAAGCATTGCGTTTACCTTTACTTGAGCCACAACCACTATAGGTTAGTGGAGCGGCTCGGGCCGTGCACATTCTAGGATCCAATAACCGGGATTTCTTTAGGTTAACCTGGTTGGTAGTGTGGTTCGATCTGTTTCTCTTTAATGATCCAAAAACGATTTTGTGGCTTTTATGCGTTTAAGAAACTTGTTTTTAAGTGGTAGGACGTATAAAGGTCATTTTGGATAGTAGAGGTTAGTTTTAGATAAACACTTGGGTTTGATGACTTATTATATAGAAATTATTTGGGTTGTGTAAATATTTGCGTGTGTTTTCGTTTATAGTTGAGAAAATCATTAGGTGACTTGTGTTCAAAATCTCAAATGAAGAGTGATACGCAACGAGTGGGTGTATAATGTATTGAAACTAAATATTGAACAAAGATTTGTACCTCTAGTGAGTGTCGTACGAAGTTGATGTCCAAGTGATTGACGTCGGGGCCTCGTGTCGTCTCCTTGTGACACCTTGACGATATGGAATGTAGTAAGGTATCGCGAGATATGATTAGATAGAGATTAGGAAATGAGTGAAATGGAGAAACTTACGAGGAAAGATACCAAGGTGACAGACGGGTGAACTGTGCCCTTCTTTGATGTAGCATCCATGGATTGATGGGTGACAGGTTCATGTTGGTGGTTGATGGTGGTCGTATAAGATGATGATAGTGATCCATGTGGTGGTGACCCGATGATTTTACCCGGTGGTGTCTTGGTGGTTGAGCGGTGGTAAGGTTTTGGTTTGCGATGGTTTGGAGACCAGAGGGAGAGAGAGATCGGGTGAGTGGGTGTGTAAGTTTGTGAACTGAAATGAGAGGGGAGGAGCTTGTAGTCGTCTTCTAGGCTTGAGCCACCCTCTATTTCTAATGAGAGTGGAGGTAATGTTACTTAGAGCCAATGATGGAAGGGGTCCATGAATGTGTGTTGATTGGGTGTAGGAGATTTAGTTTGAGATTTATAAGCAAGCTCTACAATTGGTCACTCTTAAATGCATGTAATTCTGTTGGTTGATGTGGGTGGCGGCACTTACAAGTTTAGTCCCTTGGGTTTGGTTTGGTTTCAAAGTTGGATCAAGGAATCCTAGGGCAGACGGTTTGGCAATGACCCGAATCGGGTTTATGTGTGTGCTCGGGCCCAAAGGTTAAAACCATCGGGTTGCATGGCCCAAATGGTTTCCTTATTCGGGTTTGATTAATCCTTGCCATGGCCAATCCGAAATTACTTAATTGGGCTTGGCTTAAACCGGTTATGCTAGTTAGGCCTACTAAGTTATATGGCACAGCCCAAGTAATTCGGTTACTAGCCTATGGCCCAAATCAAAGTTTAATGGTCTTTGGTGATCCGTAGGCTCTTTATGGGCTTATTGGGCTTACCAAAGGTTTAATGGGCTAGCTAGATGCATAATGGGCTTACTAGATGTCTATTGGGCTTGAACATATTGTATCGGTGTGAAAGACGGACTTTACGAGATGATTCAAATAACGATAGGAATTGGAATTGGAAATGGGTTGAGATACTACACGGGTTATTATGGATATTTATATAGTTATCTGATTGTTTTGTAAAGGTGGCCATGGACCATGGTTTACTTATACTATTTCCGATTATGGTTCTTCCATTAATATAACATGTTGCATACTTGTTTATTAAAACGGCGTGAAAAATTTACCATGAAATTTATATAATATGGGGGTTTTGTTGGTGTGGGTGTTACATATAGTGTCAAGCATAATTATTGTTGTTGCATGAACTCTTCTCCAAAAGCATTTAAAAACAGTTTAAAAGATAAGGGTCGTGAGACTCACCTGAACTAAGGTGCTCTAATATGATAATGATGGTGATAAGTAACTTAGTCGTGTCCTAAAATGATAAAACACCTTAAGGTACGATAAATTTGGTCGACATCTATGTCACCCGATAGGTTTGGTGAAATCTTGATATTCATAAGCCGTTGTATTAGTGGAAACTGTTTGTTCAGAAAGTATATATATTCGCAAAAAAATACAGATGTTTTACTTGTGTGCGTATATAATGGTATATACATTTTATCAATTTTTACAAGATATCCGAAAAGTGATTCATTATAAAAGATAATATTTAAATTATTAAATATTATTAGTTTAGGATACCTCAAATAGTATTTCTAAATTATATTTAGAGAATAATATTTTAGTAATAAAATATTAAAAATGAGATATTAGTCTTGTAATATTTCTAACACTTTAGAAACATATGTTTCATAAAGATAAATTTTTTTATATCATGATAGTCTTAAAATATAACACTTTATATGTTATGTCCAGTGTCCGGTTTAGTTGTCCTCGAGTCGGTTTTGTCCAATAAATCACATTATGACAATTTTGGTTCTGATGTGTCGTAAGTCTTTTATATTTAAAAAACACTCATAACTTATAGTGTAGTCATGATTTAAACTCCCAAAATCATTTAACAAAAATGAAGTGTCACAAAATTAGGGTTTACAAGGTCATAATTTCCCGTTTGCAACATGAAAACCGTCGTTTTAGCCAAAGTGACTTTATAATATATGTTTGTAACTTATCTAAAGTAGAGCTTTAGTGCTAAAATATACACAAGTCCAAGTTCATGAAACCATCATGCACTTAGGGCTTTAGCTAGTTTTTTCAATCATAACAAAGACATATCGAACTTCACAAATCCTTTAATAAAAAGTAGCAATTTACTCGTAAAACACTACACATGATCATATGATATGGTTTTGTTTTAAACACAAGAGTTCTAGTAACAAAGTTCGGTTCATTTTCACCATAGATTATCTTTTTAGGTTAGGAAAACGTCAAGACTTTTATGGATGAACATATTTGTCAACACTTATGAACTAGATGATCATATGAAATAAAGAAATTAGAGATATTATATGATTCTCACAATGAGCAACGAGGAGAAGGAAGTGAAGATGAGGTTTAATCCACGTTATGATCACTTGATCTTAGATGATTCTTGCACTTGAACTTGG
Organism: Deinandra increscens subsp. villosa; assembly: GCA_039602395.1. Classification (NCBI taxonomy): domain Eukaryota; kingdom Viridiplantae; phylum Streptophyta; class Magnoliopsida; order Asterales; family Asteraceae; genus Deinandra; species Deinandra increscens. The sequence continues at coordinate 26,916,698 of JBCNJP010000025.1, forward strand.
AAGATGATGAGTTTCAGTGTAAGGTTCTAGAGAGAGAAATCGGTTCTTAGAGAAAGGAAGGAGAGAAATTGTGGTTTGTGTTCTTAAAGAAATGAGATAAATGACTAAAGAGGAGATTCAATCGACTCATGGGCTCGAACCGAAGAAAGAGAGATATATAGAGAGAGAGTGAGACCGAGAGGGAGAGATGATAGTGGTTAGGTTCTTGGTTTGAGTTTCTCCTAAGTTTCAAAAGGTGAGGGTTGGTTAGGTTGGTCAGCCTTGGGTCGATTTTAGAAAGAAGCAGAAAGGGAGAGAGAGAGAGAGGGGGGGGGGGGGGGGGGAGATAAGGGAGAGAGGGAAGTGTAACACCCACACTAATAAATACCCATATATTATTTACAGTAATTTTTTTCGCGGCATTTTATTGATAAACATATCATCCATCATAAGGACATAAGAACCATAATTGATAACAAATCCAAACAATGTATATAAATATATATACACAAACACATTTACACACATGATCACCCGTCTAGAAATCTCAACCACTCTTAATTCCAACTTTCAACATTATCTATCTTTCACCTCTCAAGCCCAATAGCTCAACCTTAAGCCCATTAAGCCCAATCAAACACTTGCGGGCCACCAAGGCCCAATATGTAATCTATGGACTACATAGCCCATTGGATTGGTTTACTACTATAACTAGGCTGTAAAAGCCCAATGAGCCCAATTAGAGTCTACGGGTCACCAAGGCCCAATAAAACTCTACATTTGGACCAAACACTTATATTAAAGTATATGGGCCTTATCCAAACCCACATTGGGCCGTAACCATCAAAGTAGTCGTATTGGGCCCAAACCCTTTGGGCCCGCTATATAATTTGAACCCGATAACTATTTGTGTCTCAAACCGATTACAACCCACATCTCATATACCCTTAGGACCCAATCCAACCCATTTGTGTGGTCACCAAGGGACTGGTTCAGGTCCAATCCCAACCGAATCCTCCTTGGATTCTCTTAAGGACCAAACTAGTAAGTTTAGTATATAGTGAGGGACTATAAGTGTAACATTGCCACCCAATTGGACCAATGGGATCACTTGCATGGCCAACTCCCAATGGGGAGGCTTCTTTGTAAATCCATGTAAATCCCTCCATCACCTAATAGGATTGCATGTACCTAACACACCTCTCATAGGCTAGTTGTCAAATCAAGACCACCAATTTGCTAACCAAGGGCGGTTGTAACGATTCCAAGAACTTCCACTGGTTATAACCACCTCTCACCACCCTCAAGCCCTCATTTGCACACCACTCTCCACCCTTCTTTCTTGAAGCCAGGGATCCACTCACCACCTCATCTCCACCGCACACCATTTACACACCAATATCACTACTCTCCCATAGGATAGATGACCAAGAAGGCAGCGGTACTACCCCCACCAGCGTTGCAACCCATGGTCACGGACTCCACCAAAGCCGCCAATGTGCTCATGGATCTCTTCAAGACCGATGCAAGGCTACCAATCACTTCACACTGACAACCTCCCAAGGTATTATCGTCCTCTCCTTCCTTTTTCTAATCCTTGTTTGCTAATCCACTTAATCCGGTTGAGAGCTACAATGATCAAACATCACATGCACCCACATGCACTAGCAAATATTTACATGCATGCAACTAGTAATGACTATGTAATGATACACATGCATGCCATGCTCCTTCTAAAACTAAATAATTTACATAACTATAAGTAAATATATACAATTCTATAACATTGAGCTAATCAAGCTAGGAACATAGTTTCAAACCCATATTGTTGGATCGTGGTTAGAACTAACTAACCAAACAAGTTACTTAAAGGTATCAAACAAGAAAGGCAGAATCAGACTTGTTTGTGTTTATGTTTGGATGTCTTTGATCGATAACAGTAACCGATAAACAAGAAGTAAAGTAGTAGAATACAAGATGTAAATTCCAAGCACCACAATATTATTACTTATCCGATGTTTACAACGAGTTACAGCTGATGAACATGAAAGAACTGATCGATAATTAAACAAGAGAAATACAAGTAATATATATAGTGCAACGAGGAAATAAAAGATATTATTTTATTTCCATTTAGCTACTAGGCTAAATAAACTAATCATATCTACTCCAAAAGTTGTTGTACCAACAAGCATGGGCGCTGTGACAATTGAGCGACTATATCGGTGAACAGTGTAAAGCATGGCGGAAAGTAAACTTCTCTCTGACAGCTTTACTGCATTGAAACTTGAACCGAGAGAGAAGTCAAACTTCCGGAGTAACAAAGGAAGAGTTCCGGAGGAACTACTTAGAGAACCAAAAGTTCCGGAGAAACTTCTTTCGGAATTCTGACTTAGAGAATTTCAGCCAAACTGAACATTCCCAACACGTATATATATATATATATATATATAGGGTGCGGTTCGCATGCATACATGCATTTTGCCTAAGTTCCGTGCAGACATGGGCAATCCAGTAAATGTCCATATCCCTTCCCCCATTTGTATTTTTGGAAGTTACTCATTTTCCTTCACGTTTTTCAAACGGCCATAACTTTTTCATAGGACATTATTTTTCAAAATAAATTTCACCATGATTCTATTCGCGTTTTTATCTTTAATTTGAGACTATGTTTGCTCGATTTGGAGGAAAAAATTAACGTTTTTTAGCGTTTTTCCAGTACACCAGCATAGCAACATAAAAACGCAAACATATCAGCACACTAGCACAAAACTAGCACAGAAAACACAAACACACTAGCATAGAACCAGCACAGAATCATACACACACCAGCACAGAACAAAAAAAAATGCTGGTTTTTTTTAGTTTTTTATAAGTTTTTAAAGTTGTGCTTGTATAAATATATGCTAGCCTCGTGCTTATGTAAATATCAAGCAGTACCAGCACTAAAACAATGTCTAACAAACATGAAAAACCAAACACAAGCACAATCAACATAAAAAAAATACCAGCACAGTGTATAAAAATAATTAAAAAAATAAAAAAGATAGTTTATGCTTCGAATTAAGGTCTGAAATTCAGCATAATCCTAAATCGCTACTATAACATCCTAAAAAAACTGATCTGGAAACACCGTAAAAACATCAAAAAACAAAATTTCTCCAAATCGAACAAAACTAGTCTCAAATTAAAGATAAAAACGCGACTAGAATTATGGTGATTTTTAAAAAAAAAATAACGTCATATGAAAAAGTTATGGTCGTTTTAAAAATGGGGAGAAATTTAAAAAAAAGTCAACAAATGTTCTCTCCCTATTTTGCCATTCCATCCTTAATTTACGTTTTATCTCCCTTTCCCCTATCTCCTTTAATGTCATTCATCCAACTAAATGATCTAATGGTTCAAGATTGTCACTTAATTAACTATTAGGATTTGTCCTAGTGGTTACTGGCGATGAGCGAAGACTTGGACTTAGAGGTCACATGCTCGATCCCTGAGCTCTCAAGTTTTACCACCCGGTCGCTTGCGGAGGTAGATTTTTCCTGGAATAAGCTCAACTGGTGTAAATACTGTTGATTCAATTCAATTAAATAATATACTAATTTAACATGTAGATTGAAATACCGGTAGGGATTGAGATTATATATGATGATGACGATGTCATAGCGAAGACGTTCTCTTCCCTTTAGAGGTCTTATATTGATGAGTTTTGCGATTGGAGAGAATAGTGTATGTATGGTGTTTTTGTTTTCCCTAAATGATTTATTTTATTAGACATCAAAGGGCAAGAGACGCTTCATACTATGTCATTATTCCCATCAAATAATGACTACATTAATAAGGACTTTATATAATATATTAATAAGGACTTTATGTCTCTTTATGTCACTTTCGTCATTGCTAAGAAATGATCGTAAAGGACACATGTAGGAATATTTTCAACATTCTACCACTTGTCCGAGTAATCATTTATGATGAGCATTTCTAAACTTTGGCCAAGTTAATAACACTCATCAGATTTCAAATCTTAAACTCTAGTAGAAAAATACATTCATTGAGTTATTCTAATCTCAAGACCCCCATTAATCATACCACAATCTCAAAACAAAACTAAGGAATTAAGGACTAAAATGACTGGATTGATGCCCCTTCGTGCACAATAGTTATTTGTGCAAATTTATCAAATGTGTGTATAATATTAGGCGCGCATATACATTTTATAGACAAATAAATATTCAAGGAAATTTTATTAATTGTTAAAGCACATGCTATTACATAAGGTCTCTACTAAAACCCATTCTTAGTACGAGATCTTGAAAACATTTTTTTGGAAGACCTTTACTCATCGGATCCGCAAACATATCTTTTGTGCTAATACTCTCAATACAAAGATTGTTTTCCTCCACTCGTTCTCGTACAAACAAGAACCTTGTATCGAGATATAATTCGGCTCAACTCGAACTGTTACTGTTCGAAAAACTAACGGCAGCTAAATTATCATAGTAAATCTTCAATGGTCTTGATATGGAGTTTACAACTTTGAGCCCGACAATAAGATTCCTTAACAACATCCCTTGGCAAACAGCAACGTATTCTGCCATCATGGTTGAGGTTGTTGTCAATAATTTTTATGGCTCCTCCATGAAATAGGTCCGCCTGCTAACATAAAAATATACCCTGAAATTGATTTCTTATTATCTTTGAATTTAGCAAAGTCAGAATCAGAATAGCCTATCACTTCTAAATCATCACTTCTTCTATATGTCAACTTGTATTCTTTTGTTCCTTGAAGGTATCGTAACACTTTCTTTGCTTCTTTCAATGATCTAAGCCAGGACTAAATTGATAACGGCCTAGCATTCCAACAATATATGCAATATCCAGACGAGTACAGACTTAAGCATACATCAAGCTTCCAACTACTGAAGCATAAGTTATCAATCTCATCTGCTCCTTTTCAACCTTGGTTATGGACATTAGAAAGAACCAAAAACATCTCCTTTAACTACTAAAGCAACTGAAGGAGAGAAATTTTGCATGTTATAACGTGTTAGACCACGTTCAATATAAGCTTTCTGAGACAGCCCTAAAGTCCCATTAGCTCGATCTCGGTGTATTTCGATGCCTATTACATAAGAAACATTTCCAAGATCCTTCATGTCAAAATTACATGAAAGTAATCGTTTTGACTCATGCAACATATCTAAGTTATTACTTGCCAGTAAATACAGGATAAGTATAACAAAATTGATCCCACTCATTTTGAGGTAAGTGCATTGATCCACTTGATTTTTATTGAAACCTTAATTCTTAATTACTTCATCAAACTTTACATACCACTGACGCGATTCTTGTTTTAACCCGTATATGGATTTCTTTAACCTGCATACTAAGTTTTCTTTCCCTTTAGGTTTGAAGCCTTCAGGTTGATTGATAAACACTTCTTCATGTAAGTCACCATTAAGGAAAGCAGTTTTAACATCCATCTGATGTAACTCTAACTCAAAATGAGCTACTAGGGCCATAACGATCCTTAAGGAATCCTTTCATGATACAAATGAGAAAGTTTTCCTGATAATCAGTCCCCTCCTTTTGAGTGTAGCCTTTACCAACCAATCGTGCTTTATAGCGTTCAACGTTTCCATATGGGTCTAATTTTATTTTAAAGACCCATTTACATCCTACGAGTTTTGCACTCTTAGGTAATTCAACCAATTCCCACACACTATTCTTATGCATGGAATAAAGCTCATTAGTCATAGCTTTATTCAATTAAGACGATTGATCACTACTGATAGCTTCATTATAAGAGGCATGATTGTTAATCTCTCCTATATCGAGATCATTTTCGTTAAAGTAGGTTACATAATCATCAAAGTTAGTAGGCCTGCTAGGCCGTGATGACCTCTTTGGCTGATTGTCGGGTTCATCAGTAGTTGTCTCAGGGACTTACTCTTGTGCATTTGATGAGCCTTCGTTTACAGGGGTGATCGGAGCAACATGGTTTTCTAATGGTGTAGTGTTCTGTAATGGTGCAGTGTCATGTACAAGAGGTGTAATAGGCAGTAAGTGTAGAGAGAGCCATTTCCCCCTCCTCTTGTACTTCATGTAAGTCAAAGTTTTGATTTTCACTGCTCCCACTGACCTTAGAATCCTCATGGAATTTGATTCAGGATATCCGATTAAGGAATAACTGATAGTTTTCATGTCAATCTTTTTCTCATGAGGGTTATAAAGCTTTAGCTTCGGCAGGACAACCCCATTGTTTCATATACTTCAAGCTTGGCTTCCTCCCAGTACAGACTTCAAAAGGAGTCTTAGGAACATATTTTGAAGGAACCCTATTTATTATATGAACAATTGTCCTTTAGGCCTTCGTCCATAAGAATTGAGGTAGTTCTAAATTGGCTAACATACTTCTGACCATATTCATGAGTATCATGTTCCTTCTTTCAGTAACGTCGTTCTCCCGAGGAGTACCAGGAATGGTATTTTGGTTCACAATCCCTTGTTCTTTACAGAATTTAAAGAACATGCCGGGAGCCTGTCCTATATCAGTATATTGCCCATAATATTCACCTCCTTTATGTGATCTCACTACCTTTATTTTACATTTGTGTTGATTTTCAACTTCAGCTTTAAAGGTTTTAAACATATCAAGTGATTCATATTTTTCTTTTATTGAATACATGTACATATAACGTGAGTGATCATCTATGAAAGTAATAAATGAATTATGTCCAGTTATTCCTTCAAGAAAAGGTCCACAAATGTCATTATGTATGAGTTCTAGTAAACTAGAGCTCCTTGTAGCACCTCGCTTATTTCCCTTAGTCATTTTACCTTTAAGACATTTAACACGTGTTTCAAAATCAGATAAATCAAGACTTGGCAATATCCCATCCTTCACAAGTCTTAACATTTTGTCTCGCGAGATGTGGCCTAAACGTTGATGCCACAACATGGATGAGGTTTTCGTGCCTCGTTTTCTTTAAGTTACATTATCATTGATATTATATGATAATAGTGATTTTGAAAATTGGTCATCTAGTTCTAATTTATAATGATTTCCTTCCAGATAGTCACAACAACAAACATGAGAGTTTAAAGTAATAGTGACTTTGCTTTGGCCATGCAAAATTTCATAACCATCATTGTCTAACTTTGGTATTGATACTAGATTCCGAGTTATCCTGGGTACATATAATGTATCATAAAATTTAATATAATGACCAGTTTTCATTATTAGTTGCATAGTGCCTACGGCTTCAACATTAAATTCCTCACCATCTCCCACTTTAATTGTTCGTTGGTTTCTTCCCAACTTCCGGATTGTAAGGAATCCCTAAGTAGAATTTGTAACATGTACCATAGAACCAGAATCAACCACCAAGTGTTAATTGAAACATTTATGTTAAAGGACTCAAATATCATAAAAAGATGATAACCTTTCTTAGTTAGCCACTCCTTGAACTTAAGGCAATCTCGCTGTCGGTGCCCTTTTCCATGGTAGAATTTGCAGTGAGGTTTACCTGAGGAGGTTTTGGGGACATAAACGTTGCTTGTACTAACCTTTTGAACCTTAGAGCTTTCCCTTTTAATGGATTTTCGCTATCTTTTCTTTGGGTCAATGGTGGTGACATGAACAACAACCGGTTTTTCTAGTTTTAGGCGTTCCTCCTCCTGCAATCACATTACTATCAATTCAGTCATTGTCCACTTATCTTTCTGAGTGTTATAACTGATCCTGAAAGCATCAAAACGTACAGAAAGGGAGGTCATAATAAAATGCACCAGATAAGTGTCGGGTCAGGACACCCATTATCCAACAATCTCCCTTTCTGAGTGTTTGAATTAATTAACATTTAATTAATTAAATGTTCGTTGACTCCGGTGTAACTCTTCCGGGTCGAAACCGGGTCGGTTACGATAAGTGTCGGGTCAGGACACCCATTATCCAACAATCTCCCACTTGGATTGATCGCGACACTTTAGCGTTGTAGTCAGAGGCACTCTAGCTAGCATGGCTACATTGTCACACCCCAACCGACGGCGGAAACGTCGGGACATGATTAGATTGCCCATAAGCTCATGACAACTAATTTAGTGACAATAGTTAAATAACGAATTTCATTGATAATGTTGAAAGATAAAACAATACACCACATATTGATAACAAATACAATTTATTTATTAGACTAGGTCCAAAAGCCCTATGTGATAGCATCTTGAAACATCAACATCATAGCCTGCAACATGTATAAAATAAAAGGGGTCAACTATAAATAGTTGGTGAGTAACCACAAGTTTGATACATAACATATATTTGAAAAACATGCGTTACGTGTCATATGATAGAATAAGTGAAATATAACATGCTAGAAGATATTGACAACATGAAAGACTAGGCATAACCAAAATTGCAGGTATAAAATGACAACATGAAATACTAGGCATAAACAAACCTCATTGACATATGAAAGTTTCCCTAACCCGCAGGTTAGACTATATGAAATAATGAAATAGGCTCCAAACACCCAACGCCGAATCGGTCAAGTTGAGTGGGTTGTCAACCGGTAGATCTACCTTTGTTACCCCAGGCCTTACGTTAATGTTTATGCCCAATGAAAGACATGACAGACATGACAACCATGACATACTTGACACCCAATAACATGAAATCCTTAGAAAATCACATATTGACAAATCATGCTAGAAGTCACTAACACATAATTCACACATATATCACATACGCATGGTAAATGATAAACTTGAAAGACAACACTTTGAAATAGGATACATGTTGCAACCCCAAAAATGAGAAAATGAGAAAAGGGGCAAGGATTACTCACTTGGATTAGAAGTTAAGTCCACGAAGCGAAAAGTGAAGGTGAAATGATTAGTCCCGAAGATTCATCCTAAAAGAATAGAAAGGAACGACATGAATATTGGAATGTGGGATTCTAAGCACTTATGCATTTGGGGAATGGGTTTTAATATTATAAATTGAAGTTTGAAAACATGTTAACTTTTAAGAGTAACAATACCTTAAACGTTACTAGAAATGCTTTGGCCTAATAGGTTATTTCACGCTCATCGGGGCATCCCAGGTAAGCATCCAGGTCCGACTATGGGATTTATGCGAACACTTATCCTTTGACAGAGACCCCAACTACCGGTGTTTTCACCCTTCCAGTTACTACATGTCATTCGCGTCTCAAATATCATCCCTAAATATGTTGTTAAACAAAGATCGATTTCTAAGTTATTTAAAATTCTTAAAAATGAGTTTATGTTCTCAACCTGAATTACATATTAGAATGATTAAGAATTAGTTTAATTGCTGATATGTGAATAACAAGCCTTAATCCCCAATTTGTTCATGCATAAAAACGTTGAGTTTTGGATTAGAAGAATATAGATGAAATTGGACATGATAGTTTAGACTCGTTGGGCCTAGCGAGCCTCTACAAGGCTACAACAAGCCCAAATCGGCCTGAGCGAGGCATCACGTCCTAATGACGTGCCTTTGCAAAGCTAGGCCGTCCAAAGGACAAGCCTTAGCAATGCTAGGCGTTCTAAGAACGAGCCTTCACAAGGCTACCTAAACGAGCCTAAAGCACCTAACTAAGAACCTAAACTAAACTAATTAATTAAACTAATAAAGCAATAAATAAACGAATAACGAAAGGAAGAAAAGAAAGGAAACAAAGAAAGAAAAAGAAGAAGAATTACCTCAAAGAAGCTTTTCAAACGAGACGAGCTTGAAGGGCAGCACCTCCTCGACGAGAGCATAAAAAAAACACTAAGCACGACACCCAAAGAGGTATTGTAGTTGTGAAAACACCAAAACTTGGTTTTTCCACTTGTTTATATCAAACTAGGAGTTGCAAGCTATTAGGGAACTAACAAGGGTATTTATAGGTGTGAAATGATGGAAAATATTGTATTAAGGGCGATGTGGGATGAGTTTTGAAGGGAAAACGCGTCTTTGCAATCAACAACTAACACCAAACTTGTTTTTGCGATTCCCGCTTCGTTATAACTCGGTTTTGCACGCGGTTTTCGCCCACGTTCACCATTTTCAGAGTACTATTATAAGGAAGATAGTAATCTACCATTTATGGTGTTTAGAATTAGGTTTAAATCTTGGATCTTGATGTGGATCGAGTTTCCGGGTTATTGAAACATACGGATGTTACAGTCTCCCCTACTTTAGGAAATTTCGTCCCGAAATTCAGTTAGTAGAGACTGTAGGAAACAGCAATGAGGATAATTAAATGTTTTACTGAAAAGTACACTTATACTTCAAAAATTAATTGTAAAGGTTTCCTTTGAAATAGTGATACAAACTTGTGACACGAATTTTGACACACGACCAGGGCCGACTCTCGGTTCGACACCTAGCTCACTTTTAAAGCACCACCCAATGCTTATATATAGGGTGTACCGCAGCTAACCCACCACGTCATTGCTACTTCAAAAGCATGCTAGTTGCCTACAGAGAGACTCCCTCACACAAAACAAAAAGCACGATAAAGGTTTTGATAAGGGAATACTTGATAACGTAAGATCCAGACGAAAAAAAATATAGCATGTGATACATTTGACAATGACATGGTTAATGGCATACATGCATGGAATGAGTACCATGCCGAGAATCAAAGGGCATAGATGATTCGAAGACAAGAATGCATGATTTGACCAAACAACTTGATTAGTAAAGTGAAAGCCACAGACTCCCCTACTTTAGGATATCCAAATGAGGAGAGGCAGAGGATAGAATAAGAGGTTGGGGGTTTAACATGTATCCATTTGAAAGTGATAACTTGACTAATTAAAATCAGTGTAAGTGAATGCATCCATCAAAACTGAAATCAATGTAACTGACAAAACAATTTTGGATTTTAAACAAGAGAACGTGTTCGATTCTGGCGAACTAGATGTGTCGCGACTCACACCCGGTCCACCTTTCTCGAGACACGAGGTCTAGACGGAATCCAAAAGAAATTCCTTGCTAATACGACAAGACCTCACGGCTATGACCCGAAATCAATCGCATGGTTAACTGGTATTACATACAATTGACGGTTATAGTTCGTACGAGTCTTAGTTAGCAAGATTGGTAAAACATGTGATAGTGAAAACACGTGATAATGAAAACATGCAATAGTGAAAACATGTGATAAGGTGGTCATGTGATAATGAAAGCGTGTAAGTTGTAGCAATGATGGCATGAAATAGTGGAAACATGTGGTAATGATAAATATTAAAATTTGTGATAATCAAAATTTGAGGTAGTGAAAACATGAAAGCATGAGATAGTGAAAACATTTGATCATAAAAACATGGGATAACGATAGCACAACGCCTAATCATGATAAGCGAACGGTCTACAAGTGGTATGTCAAATGGCATGGTTCGAATGAATGAATTAATTTAAATCGAATGACATGAATTTGGAAGTTGAATATCAATTAAGCATAAGCATGTAAGTTTGAAAACGTGAATTGAAAGTTGAAACAAGCAAGTTTGAATTTTGAAATACACGAATTGAACTGGATGTTTGAATCTACACATCGAATTTAGAAATCTTCAAACTGAGAGTTAAAAATTGTAAACCAAGAGTTGAACTCGCGAGCCGAGAGTTGAATACCGCAAGCCAAGCGTTGAAAATCACAACCGAATTCACCATCTGTGAGTCGAAAATCACAACCGAACTCACTAATCAGATTTTTTGAATAATGTGAGTTATAAACTATTGAATAAACACGCCATGTGTTGACACCACGAGTTTGAATCCATAGATCAACATTAGAAACTGTGAATTGAGCCCACACATTGAGTATTGAATAAAGAGAGTTTGGAACTCATACACCGAGCATGGAAAACCACAGTTTGAGGTTGAAACATTGAATAACGTGAACATTAAAAAAAATTACAATTTGTATCGAAATGAGGAATAACGCGAGTCTTCCCAAAGATTATTGTTTGGGCCAAAATTTCATGAAAATTTTGAAAATAGGATTTGAGTAAATTCGAACATCGCCAACGAAGGCGATAACGAATTTATCCAGGTAAGAGCTACAAAAGAATCCAGGTGTGCTTAGTTAGCCAAAAGAAGCTCATGGCTAAGCACAACCAAGGATTCGAAGGTAATGTTGATTATAACTGAGAAGTATCTATACTATATAAGTAGTACATATACGGTGATATCGTCATCATGAATGCGATAAGAGACTAAATGGGAGCAGTGTAAAAACGAGAAACGATCTTACTACTGCGTGTATCAATCAATCATAGTAACAACGAATGTAAATAAGAGAAATCTTATTGATCACTTGAAGATACAAAGAAGACTCTCTAGTTTCTCTCTCTAGAAACACACACAGAAAGGTGTAGAATGACAGAAGTGTTTCCATTGGTTACCATGCACATTCTAACACACCCTATTTATAGTAAGTGACTAACTCCCCAACGTACCAACTGGTACGCCGGACCACATGGTCCGCCGGACCATGTGGTACGCCACTAACCAAATAGCCACTACAATCCATTCTAAGACTCGCTCACATAGATACAATACACGAGACACTCATAGCATAGGGATATGCTCTAACAAACTCCCCCTTAACGTGTAGTGTATCTATTCTCTAACTAAACTTCAGTCATCAATCTTCAACACCGCTGCATCCGATCTTTGACTTGAAATCTTGTCAGAAATAGAGCTCGCATGGCTGGATCACTCTTGAACTATCGTTGAACTTCAAGATCCAATTATGAAAGATACTTCATACTCCCCCTTTCACCATGCTTGAGTCTTTGAAACATATAACCTGCAATTTCAGAAGACAGAAACGCGGTTTCCTTTTCTTTTGAAAATTAATTTAATCTTGGTGCAAAACTTCTCTTCGAGAATCCAAGATAGATTTTCAAATTTCAATTTCGTATCACATGTCGATCGGTCGAAAACAAATAAGAAACAAAATCTTTTTGGCTTTTTGAAACTTTACATCAAAACACACCGAAAATCTTTTTGGACTTTTCAGATATGAAACATAAATGCAATACTGAATCAGACACTATTTTTGTCTTTTGCAAGAAAGATCACAACTTGGGATCATATTAGTCATATCATGCTGAACTACACTTCAATTTCAATTACTTCAGCACACAAGTCATGTCGATTACTGGTATAATTTGTCCATCTTAAACTCAGGCACAATCATACTCATAACATCTGGATATGTTATTGATTGATTTAGCTTGCTTTGACCAGTGTACTCCACACTATCAGACATACTCAGATACGTTTTTGCTTTTTATATCACATTTGTGATATCATTTGTGATTTAATCACATAATGATTGTATTCATGATTTAGTCAACTGTGTTCCATGCAAAAAGAAATAAGAACGTTAAATCGTCTACCTTAAGGTCGATCTTTCGATACGCAGATAAGGCCTCGGATTTAACAAAATAAGAAAATAAAACAAGTTGAAATTGTATAACCCAACAACAATCAGGTCGGTACTCCCGTACACACAGAGAAAGTCCGATGAGTTACACGAAACACCAAAGAAAATAAAGCAGAACGTCAAACGAACAACAATCAGGTCGATCTTTCGATACGCAAAGAAAGTCCGATCGTTTGACAAAATAAAGAAAATCAAACAAGTTTAAATCTTTGCAAAATGAACACATGTATACACAGTGACTTCTCATTTTCTTTTTCACATATCTTTTCCCTGATATCATGAGACATGCATCAAGATGTTGTCCACTTGGTCAAGCATTAGTATTTAATGTGTTTATCACATCTGTATACTTTCTGATTTAATGCCGAGCCTACCAAGTACTTCAAACAATGATCTTATGGCTTTTTCATCTATTTTATCCATGAGTCAGACACGTACGCCAATGTACCATCATTTCCCAATCACGTTGGATACAATTTCTCATTTTTCAATGTTTTTGAATTTTTCTATTTTTTTTCAATGTTTTTGTATTTTCTGTTTTTCTCCCCCTTAAAATGAAAACTCTATTTTTGGATTTTCATTTTAATACCAACAAAAACACACAGACGCTATTTTTGGTTTTCAATTTTCTCCCCCTAAACTACATACGAAATATAAAAGAAAGAAAATTGACCTTTCGACATGAATACCTTTCAAGTTTAGCTTTCAGAAAAATTTCAGTTTTGAAATTTGATATCACATGTAATATAAGTTAAATCAGCAGAATACTTCTCCACCAGTAACTTTGCAATCACCAACGGGCCTTCTAGAATACCTGCACACTGGTCAAACACATCAGTTTATAAATGACCCGAAGCGAATTGCTTCTGGTCGACCAGTATCTTGATTTCCTTCCGAAACCACTTTAGGTTTCCAGTATTGTTGTTTTGGTAAATCAGTATTTGATGAACCAGTCCCACTTGATTGTGACGAACAACCTACATATGGAACATTTTGAAAACGAGGAATAAATCTTCCTTGAGTTTTAAAAAATGTAGGTTGTGGGTATTCATCAAATACTCTGCCCTTTTCATCAATGAATCGTTGTTTGGCAGCTTTACCAACAAATGGAACCTTTCCTTTCCTTGAACTAGAAGCAGCAGAAACCGGACAATCTTGTGCCAGATGCCCTTTTTGTCGGCAATTGTAACACAAGCGATTGTGTACATTTCTTTGTTTTGGAACCTGCATAGCTTCACAAACATATTCATCTCCAAAATGATCATAAAAATTATCATATACCTGAAATTGATGATCATGAACCCATTTGGATGTCGGGCTCTTTGGAGTAGAATTGGATCCTCCAGAAGAATATTTAGCACCGTGTTGCTTCTTGGTCTTTGAATCAACATTCGTCACAAAAACTTCAGCAACTTTCCGAGCATCTACACAATGTAGCGGAAATTCATTATCAGAAAATATTTGTTCCGAACCCTTGAGTTTGTAGAACCTCTCGGGTTGAACTTTGTCAGCTTTAAAAACTTCTTTCTTTACTTGCTTCAGATTAACTTTCTTCAAATGATGTTGCTGTTGAACCTTTGAAACACTCACATCAACCTGTTTCTTTTGAAATCCCAAACCTGTATATTTTCCAGAAACTTTCTCTTCTGAATCAGATGATTTATGCCCGGTCTTTGCAAGACGAGAAAATTCAGCTTTAACTTTCTTGATATCTTTTGGAGCATTGATAATTGTTTCATCAATGTCAGCTTTTGAAGACGAAGACCCAGACACAACCTTTTGAGCTTCAGAAGCTTCAATACTTTTGCCTTTTTCCTTTTGCTTTTCTTCAGCAGATTTGGAACCAACAAACTCAGAATAATCACCAATCTCACCCTTGTCTTTCAAATCATGAACGCCTTCCTTGAGACTTCCTGGTGGCGAGACTGTCTTGTTAAACATCTTCTCAAAATTTTCATCTTTAGCCAGAAAACTTGTAAAAGATTGTGAGTTAGTAACATTGTTCAAAAGACGTTTTGAATCAATGACTTCAATCTTTAATTCAGAAATTCTTTGATTAGCTTCAGCCAACTCCTTTTCTGATGCAATTAGCTTCTTTGCCACTTTATTAGTTTCATACTTTTGCAATCTCAACTCATCTAGAGCGGCCAACAACTCCTTCTCAAGTTTATCTTCATTTCTTTTCTGAATATCCAAATTTGCATTTTGCAACTTGTTTACTCTTGCCAGTTCTCGCTTCTCATCTAACAACTTCTCCATATCAAGCTGATATACTTCAATTTTAGCAACCGAATCATCAGAAGCCTTGGTAAGTAAATCAAGTTTAATCTTGGACTTTTCAAACAAATTATTAAAATCATTGGCAGCATCCTCAGCTTCTGCCTTCCATTTTGCAACTTCCTTGACTAAGTCAGCCTTTTCTTCAGATAATTTTGTAAATTTCTTTTCAAATTCCTGCTCAACACCTTGAAACTGCAACTCTTTTTCAATTAACTCTGTCTGAAAAACTGAAAACTTTTCTTTTTGAGATTCTAACTCTTGGATCATACCTTCCAACTTTTCTCTATCAGCAACCAAATCTTCTTTTTCCTTAACTAAACCTTGAATCATTTTATCTTTTTGAGAACAAAACTCACAGACAGATTCATAACCACTATTTCCATAACTACTAACATCTGAATCAGAATCTGTTATCTCTTCTTCGTCATCACTGTGAACAATCTGAGCAACAAAACAAGACTCATCAGGAAAATCAGCATCCCAATCATATCCTTCATTCGATGTTTGTTCTTTTGACGCAGAAGAAATAGCAGTCAAAGCAATTTGAGGTGAAACAGTTTTATCAGCTGTCTGAACAACCTTTTCTTTTGCGGGACACTCACGAGAAAAATGACCATATTTGGAACATTTGAAACATTTGATCTGTGACTTATTCAAACCAAGTTTGTCTCCTTGAAAAATAGATGTCGTTCCATGTTTCTTAATAAATCTTCTACCTCTTTCAGTTAGCATAGCAAACTGCCACTCCAAATCTAATTTGTTCAACTGATCTTCATCCATATGATCTAAATCCTCTCTATATAGACAAGAGTTACCAATTTGACTAAATATATCGCCAGAAGAAGATGATATGAATCCAGATAACAACGCAACTAAATCTTCAGCTGACTTCCCATTAATCGAACTAGCAGATGATCTATCAGGAGTAGTGAAACTGCACCTCCTTGATGAACTTTCATACTTTCCTGATCCATGATCAGCAACAAATGCTGTTTGAGGTGGATTTGATGTATCATAACCAGATGATTTAGATTTTGCATTGATACTTGCAGAATTTTGTCCATGATATAACTCAGGATTTTGTAATTGAACAGTGGACTTGTTTGAATTCATCATTTCCATTTCTCGAGCATGAAGCTTTCCAGTCAAATCATGAAATGATAATGTAGAATAATCTTTATCATGAGTAAGCAACAACACATAATTTTCCCATTTCTCTGGTAATGCTTCCATCAATTTCTCTTTCAATTCTTCCTCGGTCTTTTCAATCTTGACTACTTTCATCTCACTAATAAGATGTGAAAATCTTGAAACAAGAGCAGAAATATTTTCTTTGTCGTATTGTTGAAAATTTTCAAATTCTTTGTTCAACACTTTCCTTCGACTCTTCTTATACTGATCATTGCCTTCACATCGAGCAGATAAAGCATCCCATAACTGTTTAGCCTTCTTGCAAGTACTGAATTGATGTAACAACTCAGTAGGTAAAGCCATGGTAAGATAACCATAAACTTTTTGTTCAAGTTCATAACTTCTTCGTTCATCCTTATCAAAATCTTGAATTTCTTTATATTCTCCATTGTCAGTTGGACGCACATACAGCGTTCGAATCGGAATCCACAAATCAATATCATTTGTGCTGATGTATGCAGAAAAACGTTGCTTCCAATTTTGATAATCTTCCAATTTTAACAACTTGGGAACTTTCTGACTTGTTCCTATTTCATTATCAAAATTGAGCATAGCTTGTACCGTGCTTTGCATAGCCGCAAACGCTTGAAAATCGGACATTTTTCAACGAAAAAATAATACTTCAAAAACTTCGAACTCAAAAATGAAGGTCTTCCAAGTGGATTTTGGGGGTCAAAACTGCTCGGTACTGGCCGTAGGCTGGTACAAGTCCTAGATCTCGGAAAGACGAACGTTTTGGCTGGTATTGGGTTCCGTAACTCCAAACGGTTTGCAAGTTACGTCAGTTTTCGTGAAGGTTACTATTCTGCCAGCGTATCAAAACAACTCGACGGACCAGTTCCGGATCAAAGTAATCAGGCGGATCAAACTTGTACTAGCGGATCAGATTCCGGATCAGATGTACTAGCGGACCAGAAATCTTCAGCGGATCAAATTTGATACGGCGGATCAGATTCTGATACGGCGGATCAGAATTTTCAGCGGATCACACTGATACTGTTAGTGCATGAACCTTGTGTGGCCGTTACTGTTCGAATTGACGAACAGACTGATTTGAGAGTGGACAAAGTCTGGGGTCCGAGCCTCGGCCGAACTCAAGGTTCGGAGGCTCCGAACCTTGGCCGAACTCCAGGTTCGGAGTTCCCAGGTTCGGCCCAGATCGAAATAGTATAAATAGTGAAGTCTTTGTATTTCATTGTGAGCTTTTGTCCAGTGTCTTTTCCGATCAATGTGTTGAGAGGGGAGGTTCTGTCCGACCTCCCCCGGAGCTAAATTGTTTGTATACTCCTTCGGTTTATGTAATCTTTCAACACAATATATGACAAAACTTCCGTCTCGTTATTATCTACCATAGAATCGATCCTTAAACGGTTTTTCAAGTGGTATCAGAGCTGTTGGCTCTTTCTATGGTCGAAATCTATCGTTTTTCTTCATTTCGAGACGTTAAACCTTCGGTTAGGGGTGATTGGAAGTGTTTCTGTTTGGTTTTTAATCAATCGAGTCTTCCTGAGTCATGTTTTTACCTAACAGAAGCATCTGGTTGTTCAAATTCGATCAAATTCTGAATCTAGTGCGTTTTTCCGCGTTCGGCCGAACTCCACATTCGGTGTAACTGCTCCGAACTCCAGGTTCGGAGTACGCTCGGTGTAACCGCTCCGAACTCCAGGTTCGGAGTACGCTCGGCATAACCGCTCCGAACTGCCGCCCCTTGGACCCCGCTTCTCAGGGGCGCTGCCCCCGAACCCCCGTTAGGTGGGAATTTTACAGAAGCGGATCAGTTATCGAGTTTACCCTTGATTCGGTAGTTGTGGGGTGTTATGTTTGAAGAAAATCCAGATCACGATATTTGTTATGAGTTAGTGATTGAATTTCAAGAAATGTGTTTGTGGGTAGTCATGGTTCTTGATGATGGACAGAGATTCAAGAATACGTGTTTCTGATGATGGACAGAGATTCGGAGACATGGTTATGATTACTTGGGAACGTTTGTCGGAGATTATCTTTCTACACAAACTAAAGATCAAATGATATTAAAGATTCCGTTGCGGGCCACTTGAGTTTATCATTCCACTACAAGAATGCGGGGTTGGAATCATAAGAAATTGAAGATTTGAATATGTCACTTGTTTAGGGGGAAATTGGGGACCCTAAAAACCTAAAAACTTTCAAAGTTTCATAATTGAAAAAGTGAATATTCAAAAGCAATCAGTTCAGGGATGATGGTGGTTTTTGATCTTCATGGAAATGTGGTATATTCTGATGTTCGTGCGAACCGATATGTCAAAGTTTTCAATTATGGTTTGGAACTCTCTGTCATATGCCCGATACTTTCTTGAGTTGTCGAAAGACTTGGTCAGATTCCAGTCTGCAACGAGATATACGTTTACCGGAGTAATATATTGGGATGGATTTGAAGTTGAGGGGGAATTTCCGTGATTGAAGATGCTGATTGTGTCTGTTTTCATAAAGATCAGAATGTGTTACAATTCGGTGAAGATTGAAGATTATTATCAAGATGCAGTGATGTTCGTGTGTCTTTACAATTTCCAGATACAACTTATGAAGTGAACCGTTATCATATGCCTGATGTGGAAGTGCTTGAAGCTAGGGGGAACTTTATTGGTTGTGGAGATTGTACAAGATTCGAATTGTTTCCTGCATACCTGATGATTCGGTCAAGGGGAGTTTGCTAAAGATAGAGATGTCTGCAGCAAGCTGACTGAAGATTGCTAGAAGATCAATGTCTGGATTCGACAGTAACGTCCAAGGGGGAATTTGTTAGTGCATGAACCTTGTGTGGCCGTTACTGTTCGAATTGACGAACAGACTGATTTGAGAGTGGACAAAGTCTGGGGTCCGAGCCTCGGCCGAACTCAAGGTTCGGAGGCTCCGAACCTTGGCCGAACTCCAGGTTCGGAGTTCCCAGGTTCGGCCCAGATCGAAATAGTATAAATAGTGAAGTCTTTGTATTTCATTGTGAGCTTTTGTCCAGTGTCTTTTCCGATCAATGTGTTGAGAGGGGAGGTTCTGTCCGACCTCCCCCGGAGCTAAATTGTTTGTATACTCCTTCGGTTTATGTAATCTTTCAACACAATATATGACAAAACTTCCGTCTCGTTATTATCTACCATAGAATCGATCCTTAAACGGTTTTTCAGATACGCTGTAACTGCTGCAGATCAAACTGATGAAGATTGCCTAGCGGATCAAACGGCGGATCAGAAAACTCATCCGGCGGATCAGCTGACTTCGAGACTGATTTCACTGATTTTCGCGAATTTTGATGTTTGGAGCTGGAATTTGGTTCAGTATAGTGCGAAAACACTCCAGAAACACTCAGAAATCATTTTCCATCGTTGAAACACTCAGAATAGAGAGAATTTGATGAAAACGTGAAGAAACTCAAACTTTCTCTCTCTAAAAATCCGAAAAATTGATCAAAAACACAGCAATAGAGCAACCAAATGCTCTGATACCACTTGTAAAAACGAGAAACGATCTTACTACTGCGTGTATCAATCAATCATAGTAACAACGAATGTAAATAAGAGAAATCTTATTGATCACTTGAAGATACAAAGAAGACTCTCTAGTTTCTCTCTCTAGAAACACACACAGAAAGGTGTAGAATGACAGAAGTGTTTCCATTGGTTACCATGCACATTCTAACACACCCTATTTATAGTAAGTGACTAACTCCCCAACGTACCAACTGGTACGCCGGACCACATGGTCCGCCGGACCATGTGGTACGCCACTAACCAAATAGCCACTACAATCCATTCTAAGACTCGCTCACATAGATACAATACACGAGACACTCATAGCATAGGGATATGCTCTAACAAGCAGTAATTACGGAAACAAAATAATTAGAGGTAGGTGGCTGACACAAAACAGTGTGAGGCGATAGGGTGACTTGCCAACAGGAGTAGTACCGGGTAAGTTAATGCGGAAGTCATCTTGGCGATCGGGAGGAAGACCCAATATGTCTTCGGGAAATACTTCAGGGAAGTCCCGAACGACTAGGATGTCTTGGCTCCCTATTCCTGATTACGAACGTCCACAATGCTGACCAGACAGGCCATATACTCCTTATGCAAGTACTTATGGGTTTTAACGTCGAACATGAGCTAGAACCCATGGAATGGTTTATCGCCATAGATTTTCTGGACTTGATTGTTGAGCGGGGAAAACGAAACGATCATCGCGATACACATAAATTTGACGTTAGCTGGGGTAAACATGAATTTGGATAAAAATGAATGTTAAGGCGAAACAGTTGAAACATCGCGCAATTGCAATTGGAATATAACCTTGAATATAAAGGATGAGTTTTTTTTTAATTTAATAAACATGTATAGTTATCTACTCGTAAAGTTATAAAGTCGTAAACTCCTATGCATGCAATCTCGTAGGCATGTGGACTGGTAAACTCATAATTTTCTAAACATGTAAATTCCTAAACTTGTATACCTAAAAGTGCAAAACGTGATACTTTGGAGGGGTTCAAAAATAGATAATTTAATATTTTCTAAAACGGGATATCATGTACGTGTGTGTTCGTAGGCTCGTATAAGAGTAAACGCGTAAACTCATAAGCATGTAATCTCGTAACCATGCAAACTTGTAAACTCGTGAATCCATCGACAAGCACTCGCTCACCTGTAAATGAGTTAAAAGGAAAAAAAAATTACATGATATAAATAGGTTTTGAAATGATGAATGTAAATTGTTTTGAATTATGCATCGAACAATGAAATCAGGAATGAATTTTTTTTATAAATATCATAAGCTTAAAAACCGACTGACTGGATTTAAACGGCAAATTTGACTTGAGATCAAAATGTGACTATGGGCAACTTGTTTGGCTTGTTTGACCAAAGCATTGTCTGCAATGGCCAGCTTTTGACACACGTTGTAGGGTTACGTGAATCACCACGCAGGTGTGTCTATTGCGTGTTGGTGCAACATGTTAGGCTATGATTTGATAAATGGGTTGAGTCTAAAATGGGTTGGCAACAAGATTTGATAAAACAATCAATCGACCGCGACTTGGGTATCATGAAATAAGGTTTTGAAACTACGCAAGAGTGTTTTATGAACTTACAAGTTTTGTTTTTCTTTTTAAATGGGATAATCAGATCCATAGCACATTTATAGTGACGATGAATGACATGAATTTGGAATATAAGGACGATGTGTGAGAAATCAAGAGTATGTCATATCATGAGGGTAACAAACTGATTGTATAAACATCGCAAGATATCTCGAAGATGGAATCGGAAAATTGTGAAACTCGAGCTACTAAATAAATAACAAGGGGTTATTTGAATTCCCAAAGGTGAGTCGAAATGGAACTGTGAACCGATAACGTAAATCGTAGGATAGTGTAGGATGTGATACGCCACAGGAGTGTCGTACAACATTATGAAATTGTGAAATAGAAATCACAAGGATGACTTTGGATGTAATATAAACGAAAGGTTTGAATATGGAATATCAATCGACTAAAATATGAGATGTAAAATATGTAAAATTGTAAAAGTAAGTGTGGATGGTGAAAATTTCAAAAATGCCACTGAAATCATGAAAAGTGGCGTTTAACCATGAAATCTTAAAAATCAAAAGAATATCATAGATCAAAATCGGAGTATAAACCAGATATCATGAATTTGCATGCAAAACTAGAAATCGAATTGACTTGTTTAAAATCAATGAAATGGTTCTCATTTCCCGATTGGGAAACTGCCACCTTCGACTAATCAGGGTTAATATGGTTCCTAGAAACGTTTGTTATGACATGCTTTGGCCTAATAGGCTAAGGCACTCTCGCCAGAGTGTCTCGGGTAACGCTTACCTAGATAGACACCCTGACTACCAGTGCTTTCACCCTTCCAGTTACTACATGTCCGTTACTAAGGAACCTAACCCGGATGAGATTAAAAAAAAAATCAAATAAAATCAAGTTCTTAAAATGGCACGTAAGGCACCATTACTAAGGAAAATGCTAGGAAGCCTGAAGTTGGGTGCATGAGTGTGTGATAAGTGTTAGACTTGAGGTACATCCTAACTAAGGCAAAACAAGACATAAAAGGGCAATCTCTAAACGAAACATGCAATACACAAGGTACTCGTGTTTGGACACCTAAGGAAATACTCTAGGTCATTCCATTTCTAATAACCTAGTTCTCTATAGCCATGGCTCTGATACCAATCTGTACACCCCAACCGACGGCGGAAACGTCGGGGCATGATTAGATTGCCCATAAGCTCATGACAACTAATTTAGTGACAATAGTTAAATAACGAATTTCATTGATAACGTTGAAAGATAAAACAATACACCACATATTGATAACAAATACAATTTATTTATTAGACTAGGTCCAAAAGCCCTATGTGATAGCATCTTGAAACATCAACATCATAACCTGCAACATGTATAAAATAAAAGGGGTCAACTATAAATAGTTGGTGATTAACCACAAGTTTGATACATAACATATATTTGAAAAACATGCGTTACGTGTAATATGATAGAATAAGTGAAATATAACATGCTAGAAGATATTGACAACATGAAAGACTAGGCATAACCAAAATTGCTGGTATAAAATGAGTACATGAAATACTAGGCATAAACAAACCTCATTGACATATGAAAGTTTCCCTAACCCGCAGGTTAGACTATATGAAATAATGAAATAGGCTCCAAACACCCAACGCCGAATCGGTCAATTTGAGTGGGTTGTCAACCGGTAGATCTACCTTTGTTACCCCAGGCCTTACGTTATTGTTTATGCCCAATGAAAGACATGACAGACATGACAACCATGACATACTTGACACCCAATAACATGAAATCCTTAGAAAATCACATATTGACAAATCATGCTAGAAGTCACTAACACACAATTCACACATAGATCACATACGCATGGCAAATGATAAACTTGAAAGACAACACTTTGAAATAGGATACATGTTGCAACCCCAAAAATGAGAAAATGAGAAAAGGGGCAAGGATTACTCACTTGGATTAGAAGTTAAGTCCACGAAGCAAAAAGTGAAGGTGAAATGATTAGTCCCGAAGATTCATCCTAAAAGAATAGAAAGGGACGACATGAATATTGGAATGTGGGATTCTAAGCACTTATGCATTTGGGGAATGGGTTTTAATATTATAAATTGAAGTTTGAAAACATGTTAACTTTTAAGAGTAACAATACCTTAAACGTTACTAGACATGCTTTGGCCTAATAGGTTATTTCACTCTCATCGGGGCATCCCAGGTAAGCATCCAGGTCCGACTATGGGATTTATGCGAACACTTATCCTTTGACAGAGACCCCAACTACCGGTGTTTTCATTTATGGTGTTTAGAATTGGGTTTAAATCTTGGATCTTGATGTGGGTCGAGTTTCCGGGTTTTTGAAACATACGGATGTTACATACACCAACCAGTTTTGACACTTTAAGTCGACAGCTAAAGTATATCTGATCGATGAACTCGTTGCTAAGATACTCACCACCTCTATCTAATAGAAGTATTTTAATAGTCCGACTTAATTGATTTTCTACTTCGTTTTGAAACTCTTTGAACTTCTCAAAAGTTTCGTGCTTATGTTTCATCAGATAGACATAAGCATATATGCTATAGTCATCTATGAAAGATACGATGTAGCGTTCACGATTTCTCGTTTCGGTCCGAAAAGGTCCACACACATCTGTGTGTATTAACCATAACAAACCTTCAGCCCGTTCTCCAACATGGGTGAAGGGTGACTTTGTCAGTCTACCAGATAAACATGATTCGCATTCGCTGAAGGTATCTGCATCAGTGGATTCGAGAATCCCTGCAGATTGAAGCTTCTTGATGCGAGCCTTGCTTATGTGACCCAGTCGATAATGCCACAACGAGGAATCGTTATCAACTTTGTTTCATTTAGAAACATGATAGAGTTGATCGTGCGTTTGAACAATTATCTCATATATACCATGTCGAGGTTTAGCCTCGAAATAAAAGATATCGTTAAAGTAGGTAAAAATGGAATTTCCATTAAACTTGTACTTAAAACCTTGTTCAAACAGGGAAGAGACAGAAATAATGTTTCTGGACAATCCAGGAGCATATAAACAGTTATCTAGAGTAACTACAAGACCGGTAGGACATGTAAGAGAATATATGCTGGTAGCCAAGACCGGGAATCTTTTGCCATCACCAACAATGAGCTCCATACCACCTTGTTCTATCTTCTTCCACTTTTCAGGTTCCTGCAAAACATTAACAATGTGGAAACCACATCCAGTATCAAATACCCATGCATTGGAGGAAACAGTGAAAAGTTCAATAACATTTATTGACATACTTGATGAGAAACCCTTACCGGGGTTTCTAGTCATCTTGATCTTAGCAAGGTAGATGGAGCAGTTACATTTCCAGTGGCCCATCTGATTACATTCAAAGCATTGGCGTTCCTGAGGAGGAGGCGCCGATGGTTTCTTGCCCTTGGTCTCATTGACCTTGTTCTTGGTCTTGGTAATACGTGTATCAGCAACTCAGAGCACAGCCGGTGTTGTCCTGATCTTGACATTTGGAAATAATGTCAGAACCTCATCTAAAGTCTGAGCCGAGCAGTTTACCGCATGCAAGCGATAATGCTCGGGTAAAGATCCGAGGACTACATCCAAAGCCATCCCCTCAGGAATGGAGTAGCCGAGGTCGATCAGTCTGTCGCGATACCCTATCATCATCATGACATGATCATAGGCAGAGGAATTGGGCGACATTTGGCAGTTCACGAAATGTTGAAGTGCTCTGTATTGCTCACCTCTCTGGCTCAACTCAAACAAATCTTTGAGTTTTCTCATGATCTCATACGCTCCCATGTCGGTAAATTTATACTGAAAATCCGTTGTCATGCTAGATAACATAAGCTCAGTGACTTCCCGAGAGTCATCACTGTGCTTCTGGATTTCCATCAGCGAGCGGTCGTTTAGCAACTAAGACAGCGTGCTCGGGATGGGTCGGTCAAGAACATACAGCTTTCCAAAAAGCTTCAAGATGTTCCTCAGGAGGGTTTGCCATGACAAGAAGTTTGTCTCAGTGAATGGGTCCAGAGATACCATTGAACTTAGATGACCAGTGTTTTTATTAGGCTTCTGAAATAATGCAAAGTAATTTTAAATTAGTATTCCGGTGTAAACCATTTTCTTATATAAATTGGTAAGATTTATTTAATAAGAAAATTGAGAATTCGATTAGACGATTTTACTTGAGACCGCCAAATGAGCCTCAGGAGCAAACTCGTGTAACCAAATTGACAACGGTTGTCAATCGCAAAGTCTCATTCGCGATTCTCGTGTATGAGGCTGCATAATACAATAAATTATATTTTGCGATACGTTTAGCCTCATCCATGCACACTTTGTCTATATACATTCATAGTGCGGTGTTGAAATACTCCAACACTATAAACATATATAAAGCGATAGTAGTCCCAAATGGTCAATGTGGCTGGCACGGTGTTGAAATACTCCAATGCCCCCACCCTGGAAGGTACCCTCGGAACCAAGTGCGGTGTTGAAATACTCCAACACTGATACTCCGGTCAATACGTTCCAAGTTAGACTTGATTTTGGACGGCATGAACTATCAATTTTTCATATTTACGGGATAGGGATATTAAAACCAATTTTAATATTTAGTGATCGTTAGACACAAACGATAAACCCTAGCATCACTCGGGATAATTATTTTAAATCACCTATTCAAAATATCTAAGTGTCGCGAATGGTCAATTGTGTGTTTAACGGCATAATGGCATGGTCTTGCTAGAGCCATTTAGCAAGACCAATGGGACATGACAATATAAAGGCGAACAACCAAAAGGAAGGCAACTCGGTGTGTTTGTGGATCCGGTTCAACTCCCACTAGCCTTCAGACTCCTTTTGGCGAGTGTCCGATCTTCGATCTTGGTTTTTAAAAAAATAGAAATTTACTAACAACTTAGTAAACCTAGCTCTATTACAATTTTGAAACCCGAAAACGGCGGGTCCACCAAAACCAAATAAAGATATAATTGGGCAAACAATTGGGCCAATAAGAGAAAAATAAAACGCGCCAAACATACAATTAAATTAAGGGGGCGGGCGTAACACACAATTAATTTAAAAAGCATTAAACAAGTAATTTCGTCCGCAATTTGGAAACGAATCGAAATTGCGAACCACCGGTTACCAAAAGACCGGTTTAGATTTACGCGCGGTGATCGTGGCTCTAATACCACTGTTGGGTTTTACAGTGGGTATCTGGGTTGCCCGTTTTTATTTTTACCGAATAAATTAACAGGTCAATTAATCAGATTAATTGCGCAGCGAAAAAACAAGTTTTACAACGCGAATATAGTAAAAACCGTAGACAGGATCTGATCACCGTGTACGCGTAAATACAGAAAAATATTATCGAATAATCTAAACAATTTAGATATACCTTGGCGGAGTCCGAACAACCATTCGAGACACCGGGGTTCGACGGACTGTCGCTAGGGTCAACGGTAACGCCCGACTCGAACCGGCGAGTCAAGTCTTCAAGAAACTTTGAAGACGGGTCCTCAGGCACCACGGGCGGGTTCATCTCATGAACCGGCGGTGGTGGTGGTAACGAAACCATGCTATGTATCATAGCATTCCATTCGAACGGTTCCACCTTGCTTGACGACGAATCCGTCATAGAGACTGTAGAACCACGATATGATCTTACTACAGCATGATTTGGTAATCGAATAGCAACGAGAAGGTAAATAAAGCTTTGCTTTACTGATTCACATAGAGGTTACAAGCTAGAGAGAGATTACACCTTCTGCTACACACAGTTAAGAGATAGAGAACTGAAAAGAACTCCTAAACACTCTCTCTAACAAGCTATTTATAGTCACTTAGAAACAGGCCAGCGTACCACCTACGGACCATCTGGTCCGCCCGGACCATCTGGTCCGCCCGGACCATCTGGTCCGGCGGTGCATATGGTACGGCCAGTGACTATATTACTCACACAGATGCTCTAGATTAGATACAATACACGAGACACACGCTAGCATAGGAATATGCTTCTACAAACTCCCCCTTAACGTGTAGTGTATCTTTTCTAACTAAATCTCTAGTCTTCAATCTTCAACAATGTTGCATCCAATCGTCAACTTGAAATCTTGTCAGAAATAGAGCTTGCATGGCTGGATCATTCTTGAAAAATCTTTGAACTTCAAGATCCACTTGTGAAAGATATAACATACTCCCCCTTTCACCATGCTTGAGTCTTCTCACATAGAAACCTGCAATTTCAGAAGACAGAAACGCGGCTTCCTTTTCTTTCGAAAATTAATTTAATCTTGGCGCAAAACTTCTCTTCGAGAATCCAAGATATAGTTTTGAATTTTTTTTTAAATTTTGTATCAAGTATCGATCGGTCGAAAACAAATAAGAAACAAAATCTTTTGGCTTTTTGAAACTTTATGCTAAAACACACCTAAAATCTTTTTGGATTTTTCAGATATGAAACATAAATGCAATACAGAATCAGACACTATTTTTGTCTTTTGTGAGAAAGATCACAACTTGGGATCATATTGGACATAACATGCTGAACAACGCTTCAATTTCAATTACTTCAGCACATAAGTCATGACGATTACTGGTATAATTTGTCCATCTTAAACTCAGGCACAATCATACTCATAACATCTGGATATGTTATTGTATTGATTAGATTTGCTTTGACCAGTGTACCCCACACTATCAGACATACTCAGATATGTTTTTGCTTTTTATATCACACTTTGTGATTTCATTTGTGATTTAATCACATAATGATTGTATTCATGAATTAGTCAACTGTGTTCCATGCAAAAAGAAATAAGAACGTTAAATCGTCTACCTTAAGGTCGATCTTTCGATACGCAGATAAGGCCTCGGATTTAACAAAATAAGAAAATAACACAAGTTGAAATTGTATAACCCAACAACAATCAGGTCGGTACTCCCGTACACGCAGAGAAAGTCCGATGAGTTATACGAAACACCAAATAAAATAAAGCAGAACGTCAAACGAACAACAATCAGGTTGATCTTTCGATACGCAAAGAAAGTCCGATCGTTTGACAAAATAAAGAAAATCAAACAAGTTTAAAACTTTGCAAAATGAACACATGTATACACAGTGACTTCTCATGTTCTTTTTCACATATCTTTTCTTGATATATCATGAGATATGCATCAAGATGTTGTCCACTTGGTCAAGCATAAGTATTTAGTGTTTATCACATCTGAATACTTTCTGATTTAATGCCGAGCCTACCAAGTACATCAAACAATGATCTTATGGCTTTTTCATCTATTTTATCCATGAGTCAGACACGTAAGCCAATGTACCATCATTTTCCAATCATGTCGGATACAATTTCTCATTTTTCAATATTTTTGTATTTTTCTGTTTTTCAATGTTTTTGTATTTTTCTGTTTTCTCCCCCTTAAAATGAAAACTCTATTTTTGGATTTTCATTTTAACAAAAACACAACCACACTATGTTTGGTTTTTCAATTTTCTCCCCCTAAGCTACAAACAAAATGCATTAAAGAAAGAAAATTGACCAATCGATACTGATACCTTTTCAGGTTAAGCTTTTGGAAAATCTTTCAGTTTTGAAAAATGAATCATTCAATTTAAGTGAAGAACGCAGAATACTCCTCCATCAGCAACTTTGCAATCACCAATGGGTCTTCTAGGAATACCTGCACACTGGTTATAAAGATTAGTACTCAAATGACCCGAAGCACACAGCTTCTGGTCGACCAGTGTCTTCCACAAAATCAGTTGCAGCTTTGCTGACCATCTTAGGTCGCCACTGCATTTTTACTTTTGTATACTTAACTGAGTCATCATCACAAGATGAACCACCAACACTTGAATCAAAGTTGAAAAACTGTTTCGTTGTAGATTTTGATTTGAATGGTGTTGACTCAGTAAAAATTCTGCCTGATTCATCAATAAATGTGGCAGATTTGTTTGAAAACGATCTTGTAGCAGTCTCAGGACAATCCTGTGCCATGTGTCCCTTTCGGCGACATTGATAGCACAAACGATATGATCGTTTAGATTGTGATTTGCCCTGAACTGGATGACATCTATCACCAGATTCAAAACTATCATAAAAACTATCAAATACTTGAAATCTATTCTCATGTACCCATTTGGAAGTAGGACTGTGGGGCGAAGAATTAGAACCATATGACGAAGATTCTTTTGGAGAACTCTCAGATGAAATCTTCTTCTTTTTCTTCCCTCCAAATCCTTTCTCCATCGTTGAAATGAATACTTAAGCCAGATGATATATTTGATCCAAGTTTGTATCTTTCTTTGCTTTCTTTGGCATGTTCTTTTGCTTTGTAACCTTCCTGCCTTCACTTCCCAACCCAGCTTGTTTGTAACCAGGTAACTTGGAAAGATCTATTTGAGAACTTGAAGAACCAGATTTAGCAACTTGGTTAAATGAAGCTTTTATATCATTTAGTTTGTTAGCTTCAACCAACTTTGCAGCAACAACTTCTTCATGCAATTTCTTTTCATCTTTCTTAATCTTTTCACTAGTAGAAATAACACCCTCTTCTGACATAAATCCACTAGAAACAAACGATGGTGGTGTTTTATCAACCAAACATTCCTCTTTTTCCACTACCTTCTTTGATTTCTGTGATTTCTTCAATTCAAACTTCTTCGCAACAAATTCAGAATAATCACCAGTTAGAGCTGAAATTTGAATGTCAGCAAGTGCATCAGATTCAATAACCGGATGTGGAATCTGATTATATTCTTCACTCCCCAAAACCTTCTTGAAATTCTCATCTTTACACAAGTAACTCGTGAAAGAATGTGAATTCTTAAAATTATTCAACTGCCTCTTAAGATCCAGCACCTCAACATTCAAATCAGATATTTTCTTTTGAGCTTCACCCAATGCTTTTTCAGAATCAATTAATTGCTCTGAATCTCAATATTTCGTTTCAACAACTGATTGTCATGTGTCAAAGTCGTGACTTTATCAAGTAATATTGAATGTTCCATTTGACGATCACTTCCCTTAGCAGTAATTTCATCAAACTCTTTCTTGAGATCATCATAAGCTTTCTTCAGCGAATCTACTTTTGCAGTTGATTTCTCAAACAAATTATCAAAATCATTAATCGCATCTTTTGCTTCACTTTCCCATTTCTCAACATTTTTAACCAACTCTTCATTCTCACTTTGCAACTTCAAAATTTGTTCTTTATCGGCACTAATGAACTCATTCAATTTATCTTGTACTGCCATCACCTCTTCCTTCAAAACATTCTTTTCGACGATTAATTTCTCATTTATCTTGCAAATCTCATCAGAATTTTCAACTTTCTTCTTGAAACTTTCTAATTCTGTTTCCTTCAGTGTTCTCTCAACCATTAACCCTTTCTTTTCTTGAACCAAGTCACGAATTTTTCTATCCTTTTCAGCACAAAATTCACATGTTGACTCATACCCACTAACTTCAGAATCACTTGTTTCAGATGTAGTAATCTCAGACGTATATCCACTTGATTCAACTTCAACATTTGCCATTAAAGCCACAGATTGACCGTTGATATAACAAAATCCATCTGGTTCTGCACAAGTATCTTGAATAGCAGTCAAAGCAATAGATGGTTTGTCAAATCGTTTTGACCATTCATCAAACTCTCTTTCTTCTTGAACTTGAGCCACCATAGCTTTTGTTTCATGCTTATCAGATTTAACTTTATCAGAGGATGACTGAGAACACTCACGAGCAAAATGTCCAACCTTTGAACAATTGTAACATTTTACTTTAGATTTATCCAAACCCAGTTTTCTTCCTCCTGGAACAAAAGAATTCTTTCCATGTTTCTTGATAAATCGTCTTCCATTTTCAACCATCATTGCAAATTGCCAATGCAGATCTAATTCAGCTAATTGATCATCATCCAGTTGTTCTAACTCAGTTCCACTTAAACCAGCATCACTAACTTGACCAAATATTGATCCAGACGATGAAGATATAAAAGCAGATAACAATGCAGCCAATTCTTCAGTTGATTGAGCAGGATGAGAATTGTTTGGCGATTTATCTGGAATGGTAAAACGACATCCTGGAGAATAACCAGAATTTTCAGAATACCCAGCAAGAAAAGCTGTTACCGGCGGATTACTGCTTGAAATAGAATGTGACTTTGCCTTAGCATGAACTGTAGTATTATTTTCTCCAAAGTACAATTCAGGATTTTGAACAATAGGATGTGCAGATTTCTTCACGAGAAATTCCATCTCACGAGCTTGTAATTTGCTAGTTATTTGATTGAATGTCCAATTTGAATATTTTGGATCATTTGTCAACATCATCACATAATTTTCCCATTTTTCTGGTAAAGCTTCCAGAATTTTCTCTTTCAATTCATCACTATCTTTCTTGACTCCTACAACATCAAGTTCATTTATCAAATGTGAAAATCGAGCAATCAAATCTGGAATTTTCTCATTCTCGCAGTGCCTGAAATTATCAAACTCTTTCTTCAAAACTTTATTTCGAGTATTTTTGTATTGATCATTACCCGTACATCTCTCTTCAATAGCATCCCACAACTCCTTAGCCGTTGTATATTGCTTAAATTGATGCATTAGATCTTTTGGTAAGGCCATTGTAAGATAACTATATGTTTTCTTTTCTCGAGAAAACAATTTCCGTTCATCAGCATCGAAACTACTAATCATTTTTGGTTTGTTGGACTTATCATCGGATATTCATATTCTTTCTCAATTGGAATCCAACTTTCAATATCTTACGAATAAATGTAAGATTCAAACCGACTTCTCCAATTGTGATAATCTTCAAGCCTTAGCAATTTAGGAACTTTTTGAGTTGTTCCTATCTCATTATCATAGTTCAACATGGCTTGCATTGATGTTTGAGCAGCAGTCATTGCATAGAAATCACTCATTTTGATGTTAAACCTAAAACTCCAAAACTTTGAACTAAAAAACGAGGGTCTTCCAAGCGGATTTTGGGGGTCAAACTGGGGGGTACAAACCTTTCAGGTAAGTACACATCTAGATCTCGGAAAGACGAACGTTTTGACTGGTATTGGGTTCCGTAACTCCAAACGGTTTGCAAGTTACGTCAGTTTTAGTGAAGATATGTTTTCTGCCAGCGGACCAACAATTCC
Source organism: Deinandra increscens subsp. villosa (assembly GCA_039602395.1). Taxonomy (NCBI): domain Eukaryota; kingdom Viridiplantae; phylum Streptophyta; class Magnoliopsida; order Asterales; family Asteraceae; genus Deinandra; species Deinandra increscens. Next base: position 26,949,889 of record JBCNJP010000025.1, read on the forward strand.
AGCGGACCAACCTCCGTACCAGATCAAACTAGCGGATCAAAATTTGTTCACCGGATCAAAATACTCTCAACGGACCAAATATGTTTCAGCGGACCAGATATCTTCGGCAGATCAGATTTTGGTACGGCGGACCAAAACTGGTACGGCGGACCAGATTTTTCAGCGGATCACACTGGTACGCTGTAACTACCGCGGATCAGACTGATGAAGATTGCCGGGGCGGACCAGTTGCGGACCAATTGATCTTCGAGCGGGCCAGACGCAATTCGAACTAAATTCAACTGATTCTCGCGAATTCGACGTTTTCGATCAGAAATTTGATTCAAATAGGTGCGAAAACACTCCAGAAACACTCAGAAATCATTTTTCATCACAGAAACACTCGGAATTGGAAGAATTTGATGAAAATGATGAAAACCCAAACTTTCTCTCTCTAGAATTAGAAAAACTTACCAAATCACAGCAGTAGAACAACCTGGATTGCTCTGATACCACTTGTAGAACCACCATACGATCTTACTACAGCATGATTTGGTAATCGAATAGCAACGAGAAGGTAAATAAAGCTTTGCTTTATTGATTCACTTAGAGGTTACAAGCTAGAGAGAGATTACACCTTCTGCTACACACTGTTAAGAGATAGAGAACTGAAAAGAACTCCTAAACACTCTCTCTAACAAGCTATTTATAGTCACTTAGAAACAGGCCAGCATACCACCTGCGGACCATCTGGTCCGCCCGGACCATCTGGTCCGGCGGTGAATATGGTACGGCCAGTGACTATATTACTCACACAGATGCTCTAGATTAGATACAATACACGAGACACACGCTAGCATAGGAATATGCTTCTACAGAGACGTCTTCGTACGTCGCGCATGGAGGCGGCGGAGGAAGTGGCGTGACGGCGGCGGCATACAAAGGCGCCGGCCACTTAGGGTTTTCACCCGGTTCGACGGTGGCGGCACGAGACGGTTCAAACAACGATCTCAGCGACGCGGGTAGGGCGAGAACCACCTCACGGTGGTCTTCGCCGAAGATGTCGGCGGCGATGACGACACCGCTCGCAGCAGCGGCGTTGGTGGTGGTGGCGGACCTCTCAGCGGCGGTGGCGGCAGCGGTGGTTTCCATTTTCATTGCGGCGGCAATCAAACGAGGATCTCGTTTCACCATCGTATTAGTCGGAGAAGGCGACGGAGGGTGGTGGTGATCATGCGCCGAAAACGAGAGAGGAGAGGGAGAGGGGGAGGTCACGACGGCAAGGAGGAGGGAAGGATCGCGATTAGGGTTCTCCTAATCTCCTCCCTTCCTTTTATGCTATTTCGATGGCTTTTTTGGCAAGCAAAGCCCATCTCGCGACCAAAGCCTCTAAACCCAATGATCCTTCAAGCCTGTTAACCGTTAACGACTAGATAATCATTCGCCGACAATTCCCGTAAACTTTTTACTATAATAATTGTTTCGTTACTTGTTAAATAAATAGCTATTATTTATTTAATATAGACCGTTTGAATTAATTGACAATTAATTAATTAAAAGTTCGTTGACTCCGGTGTAACTCTTTCGGGTTGAAACCGGGTCGGTTACGATAAGTGTCAGGTCAGGACACCCATTATCCAACACTTAGACATTATTTTGAGACTCATACTATACATGTGAAAACTAACTACCCTATAAAGTCTGTCTTGAGAAAACCTAAGATGTCAGGTAGGATGGTAAAATGGTCCCTGAAGCTGAGTTCTTACAACCTCGTCTATGAAGCAAGAACAGCCATAAAATCACAGGCTCTGGCAGACTTTGTGGCTGATTTCAGTAGTGATATCCAAAATGAAGCAGATCAAGAATTCCAGAGCCTGCATGAAGAAGAATTCTCAGGATGTTGGACCCTATTTATAGATGGGGCATCCAATGTCAGGGGGATGGGCCTTGGAATCATACTGAAATTGCCACAGGGGGACATGATACCCAAGGCTGCTAGGTGTGAATTCTAGGCGACTAACAATGAAGCGGAGTATGAAGCCCTGATTGCTGGCTTACAATTAGCCTTGCATCTTGGGACATCCAGGTATATGTTGACTCCTTACTTTTAACTAATCATTTCAATGGATCTTATGCAGTGAAAAGGGAGAAGCTGGCCAAGTACCTAGAAATTATGAAGGCTGTATCCCAGGATTTTCAAACTTTCAACATTCAGCAAGTACCCAGGGATGAAAATGCTAAAGCAGATGCACTAGCAAACCTGGGGTCAGCATTCAAGGCAATGGAGGATAGACATATCCCCATAATTCACATACTTAGCCCAGCAATCAACCAACAGGTGAACCCAGAAGACATTGATCCTGGAGGCAGGGTCTTAGCATCCGATACCCAGGATGCACAGTGTCCTGCTTCCTAGGATAATCCGTCGTACTTGACAAGACTTGTCATAGACTACCTATAGAATGGCTCTATCCCAAAGGAAGAAAAGGAAACTAGGGCATTCAGAACCAGAATGGCTAGGTATGTCCTTATTAAAGGTAAGTTGTATAAAAAATGTGATGCATGTACATACCTAAGATGCTTGGAAGATGACAAAGCTCAGGAAGTACTCAAAGACATCCACGAAAGCGACTGTGGAAACCACATAGGGGGTAGGTCTCTAATGTCTAAAATCCTGAGAACAAGATATTTCTGGCCATCCTTGAGAAATGATTCCAAGGATTTCGCTCTTAAATGTGATGCTTTCCAGAGACACGCCAATATTCCTCATCAACTTATCGAACCCTTGCGTCCTATCCCTGCATCCTGGCCCTTTATGAAGTGGGGAATGGACATCGTGGGAAAGTTACCCAAGGCGCCAGGAGGAAAAATCTTTATGTTAGCAATGACTGATTACTTTTTAAAATGGATAGAGGCTGAAGCATATGTCCAAGTCAGAGAAAAAGAAGTCATCTCATTCATCAAGAGGAATATCATAACAAGATTTGGCATGCCCTCTGAAATAGTGTGTGATAATGGTTCTCAATTCATTGGCAAAAGGACTACTGGATTCTATGAGGGTTGGGGAATAAAAATGATAACTTCTACACCAGTGCATCCTTAGGCTAATGGCTAGGCAGAGTCTAGCAATAAGATCATCATCAACAATTTGAAGAAAAGGCTCAAGGAGAAGAAGGGAAAATGGGCAGAAGAATTACCATTAGCATTTGGGCTGATATGACTACATCCAAGAATGCCACAGGCCATACTCCATTTTCCGTGGTCTTTGGTACGGAGGCAGTCATTCCAACAGAAATAGTGGTCCCAACATTCAGGGTTCAGGGTTATCAGTCAAACCCAGGATGCAAATAATGAATCCCTGGTTGATGACCTTGAAACCGTGGATGAGCTACGAGAACAAGCTGCTTAGAGGATAGCCGCATATCAACAAAGAATATCTAAAACCTACAACAAACATGTAAGGATCCGAAGATTCACGGTAGGAGATTTGGTTCTAAGAAAAGCATTTCAGAACACTACAAATCCAGGTGATGGTAACACTGTGTTCCCGAGTTCATTTTAAGAGGGAAATGAAAGGAAAGGGAAGGAAGTCTAAAAAAATTGTGTTCCTGAGTTTCACTTAAGGAGGGAAAAGGAAGGAAACAAAAAAAATTTGTGTTCCTGAGTTTCATTAAAGGAGAGAAAGGGAGGGAAAGTTAGTTCATTTTCTATTGTTTTTCTTTCCTTCCAAATCGGAAGGATTTGGAAGGAAAGTAATCACTCCCCTTCTCTTCCTTTCTCTTCTTTTCCTTTTTCTTCATTTCCTTTCTCTTCTCTTCTTTTCCCTCTTTAAGTAAACTCGGGAACACAGCGTAAGTTAGCCCCTAAATGGGAAGTCCCCTACTTGATTGATTCGGAGGCAGGTAAGGGGGCATATTAGCTTGCCAACATGGAAGGTGAATTATTACCAAGACCATGGAATGCGATTCATTTGAAAGCCTATAATATGTAAGCTTAGCACCCCAGGATGCTGTATCCCAGGTATGTCTCCTAATTAAGAAATCGTTCTAGGTATTTCTCTTACATTCTTTATTATTACATATTTCTGTTTTATTTTTATTTTTTATTTTTTATCACTCTCTATAAAATCTACTAACTTTTATGGTCAAGACATTTGAATGGAAATAGGTATATAACCCTGGATGCATGAAGCCAGGGAAGTGTTTCTCCTAAGTTAGAGACTGGTCATCTCTCCTACGTTCAAGGTATTTAGTATACCTTCTAAGCTTTGAGAGGATATCAACTCTTCTACGTTTGGGTAATCGCTTGTAGCGCATGACCCCCGCCTGTAGCACACGTTGACCCACATATTAGACCCAGGATTATGGGATTGACCTGTGTTAACAACATGGGCGACAACCCCATGATTTATGGACATATAGGGGTTCCTTAAGGTTTTTGGTGTTTTTACACCAACATAAGACTCACGAGGTAATACCTAGTCGCCGGTTCGGCTCGAGGTGGACCCTAAAATTAGCCAGTACGGAACTGGGCAAGACCCCAGTTCGCGGGATCGACACCGGGTTTTAACCCCCGGGATTTTTGGGCTTGAACCTTGGATTTTTGGCTTGACCCTAGGATTTTTGGGTTTCACCCTAGTTATTAAAATTCATTCCTGACATTTGCAGGATATATCTAAGCAATTATCACCTAGGATGGCATGGCAATGCCAAATCCTAGGGTTTCGATATCGATTAAGTAATGGTTTGAGTTGTTACTACACATTCCAAAGAATAATTGCACTAAGGATGGTACATTTGCACCAAAAGGAGTTCAACATTCAGGGTACACCCCAAGGTGTATAATGTACGATTTACTTTCTTAATCTGTTTATCAGCCTTACATATTTATTTTTGCAGGAAGGATAAAGACATCACACAAGCATATAGTTCCAAAGAGGTTATATATATAAGACCACCCCTTGGTTGGAGCAAAGTGTCCAACCATCTCAGGGTGGTTCAAAGTAAAAACTATAGGTGTTTAGCCTGTGGGTGGAGCATTGTAACACCGGGAATCAAACCTCCGGTAACCATTACAAAAGAAATTATTTAAAAAAAACTTCACATTAAACAAGGAAGAAAGTAAAAGACCGTGGATTATTGAACGGTATCCACGGCTGCTGTAGCCGCAGCACCTTCACCTCCATCCTTAGCTGTTTCCTCTCATGCATCCTTCTCTGCCCCAGCATTATCGGCCCTCGGCTGCTCCACTTCGGCCCCAGATCCAGATGCGCCAACAGGAAGGGTCACCTTGGCACCCTGGGCCTCAACAGCATCGTATCCTTGGGGAACAGAGCCCCCCAAAGTTCGCAAATGTTTCAGCCACAGTTGCACATTCCAGTTAGCGTTGATGTGACCCGCATCCTTTGCATCCTTGGGCTTCCTCAGCTTGGTTTGCAGCACCGAGATCATGGCAGACCTCTTGGACGTTGTAGGTCCAGATTCTACAACCGTTCACGATATTCTATCAATCACGAGTGCGGAAACCAAGTGATCGATTGATTCAAGATAAGAGATGAGAAGAAATCAAGAATACGATGAACATAAACGATAAAAACCTGATCTTTGCACACAAGATGAACTTGTCGGGTACAAAACAGAAAATCGTAAACTATCGATCTCTCTCTCCCTCGTTGATTACGATTACGATCGTAAACACCTTGAGGCTCCTCTCAAAGTCGTAATCAGCAACTGCCAAATGAGGAGGTCTAGTGGGGTTTATATAGGCACCCCAATGGGTTTACTATTGGGCCTCTTGAGTCATAAACCCAATAGTAAACTCAAGCCCAACCATAAACTAGCCTACATACAATAACCAAACTAGTCTACTAAACTAATGAAACCCTCTAAGCCCAGCCCAACATATTTAATATTACAAGCCTCATAATCTAGCCTCTACAATCTTCCCCTAGGCTTGTGATATTAAATGTCTTCAATCTTTGAAATTCTTCTTCTTGACTGGCTGGCATAGATGCTGATGAAGATTCTTTCCGCAGAAATCTTCATTGGGTTTCATAACGGGCACTAGGGACTTCCTCTTGATCAGCATCAGCTTGAACTTCTTGAAATGAACAAGTTAATGAGATGGAGGATTCTCATTGACTTGCTTCTCATGAAGGAATTGGTTCTTGCTGAATCTTCGGTAACTGTCTTGAATCTTCAAAAATTAGAGGGTAAAAAGTTTGAACACCTCTAACTTTGAAGAACTTGGTTGTTGATCTTGGATCTTCATGATCTCTGACTGCTCTCTGCATCATTTTCTTCATCAAAGATCGACTTGAAATCTTCAGCTTCCCCTAAACTTGTGAGCATTTTCTTTGAAAAACTTTTGAAGCTTTTGGAAACTTGTAAAGACACCAACAACTTCCCCTGAATAGTTGATTTTCCAGATGGAAGTCTTGTCCGGCTGGTTCTTTAACTTTGAGCAGCAGCAGACATCTTTCTCTCATCAACCTGTCTGACACACATTTGAAAAAATATACTCCACCAGACATTTGATGACTGGTCTTTGGGTTAGAAGGTAATTATCATCTGTTCAGTTGATTCAAATTAACATAATTTTAACCAAAAACCCTAATATAGATTACGGGTTTTCTATAAAACTTCCCCTGAACCCAAGACCTCTAAAGACTTCCCCTTAGCTGATAACTTCCCCTCAGCTAAGGACTTCCCCTGAGATAATACATATTATCTTCGAGTTCCCTTCAGATACTATGTATTATGGAAGTCTTTTCATTAGATAATAAGTATCATCCTCGAGTTCCCTTCGAATAATACTTATTATCCCCTCTCCTTCCCCTAAAAATTTGTCAAGATCTGACAGAGGAAGTCTTTTCCATTAGATAATAAGTATCATCCTCGAGTTCCCTTCGGATAATACTTATTATCCCATACTCCTTCCCCTAAAAATTTGGCAAGATCTGTCGGGGGCATATTGTCATGCATTAAAACCCATGAAAAACACATTTTGACTTCTCAAATCAACCTGGCCAAGACGAAAACACACCAAAAAGAACTTAACGACTCACACACGAAAGATAAAAATAAACAAATACTTACCAAACCAAACATGAGAAAGTTTACAAGGGATCAAACCGTATGAATCTGACTGAGGAACCCTTTTCAGCTTCAGTTACTCAACTAGTCCAGGTGATTGCCGGTATGTTTGTCCGCTTTAAACTCAAACCCGTTTAATCCCAACCGAATGCGTCATGCTTAATATAGTACAATATTACCGTCATGTTTAATTGTCCCCACACCCAAGCGTACACAGCAAAACCTACCCAACCTCAGAGTTTATTGAGGATTCACAAACCCCCAACTTGAGGAACCATGCAACACCGTTATGACTACCACTTATTTTCATTAACCATCAGTTGGTGATCAGGTCGGCCGCTAAGCACGCAAAGAAGACCAACTGAGTGATTATTTATTCTTTTTTTTTCATTTCTTTTTCATTTCTTTTTCATTTCTTTTTCTTTTCTTTTTATTATGTGGTGTAGTCATGACAGCAGAGACATGGCGTGTGAGAGAGTGAATACTAGGTAATTACCACTCTCAACCCATTTTTGCCGGGACTCAGTCTTTTAAACCATGCAACCTGGGATGGGAAACTAAACATATATATCTTTTAAGTTCACTGCACTTTCATTGGAGGTCATAAGTTTAGGTCGAGCCTACCGAGCATATCACCGTGGAGCTTGCCTTTCACTTCCGCCTTACGCGTGTCAGCCATCTCCAACCCGGACATTCATTTTACTTCCCCTAAACTTCTCAAAAACAAGACACAAACAATTAAAAATTGAAAAGCACACTATTTTTGAGGGGTACAACTTTGAAATTCTTCGGATCTTTACATTTCTTCCCCTTGCTTTTTGATTTTTAATGTCGACAATTCTTGTGAACATCGCAGTTTCAGTTGTCGTCGTTACAATGAAAAATAAAACACACAAACACACTTAAGAGAACAAAACACAAAATTTTGCAGACATCTGGCCAAGCTAACTTTCAAAGTATTGATTTGAAAATTTTGAGAAAATTGGGTTTCATGCCATGCATGCTTCATTTCATTTGAGGTCAAACATATAATCAATCAACTGCTCAATTGAAACTTTAATGAAGTAGGTTTGACTCAAAAGACCCTTTGTTGCCTCATCATTCAAACAACCAAGTTAAGAACAGTACCTTTCATGCTGATTTTGACCTTTTACCTCTCAATGAGACATACCTTCCATTTATAGATTACTTGACATGACATGAAGATACGTCTCCTAAACTGTGCCTGGAACAATCACTTATCAACAAACAAATTAGTAATAAAAACGTTAGTGATAATCCTCCATGATCGTTCCTACACAGAGTGAGAGATTAGTTAGCTAATAGTACCCAGGCCATTGTTTTTCTGGGTACTCCTGAGGAATCAATGAATGAAATTTCTTTTAAAAACATTCCTTTTGAAAAATCAGGAAGTTGGGATGATTCGGTTGTAGCTGCATTAGCCTTTGGTTTCCAAGTTCCAGGTGATTTAACATTTGTTTTAGTCACCTTTGGAGTTGTGACCTTAGGTATTTCAACCTTCTTCGTTTTAGATTCACTTTTCAAAATAGTTTTTGTTTTAGTCACCTTTTGAGTTGTGACTTTAGAATCATTTTTGAAAATAGTTCTAGTTACCTTGGGTTTTTCAAGCTTTGGTTGTTTTGAAACTGGTTTCTTCACCTGTTTTTGAAAATTTTTGTAACTTGGAAAGCTGTTGTTTTGATTTATAGATTTTCTTTCAGCTTTGGCAGCGCCCCAATGTTGATCAGAGGGTTTAACCTTAGGAGTAACAGTCTTCATTGCCTTAGGTTTTCCACCTTCATGTACTTAGACTCAACTGACTCCTGAGATGAAGCCCTTTGACTTTGCGGATAGTAGGGTTCATAGTGGCGATAAAGACAGTTTCTAGCATTATGACCAGCGATGCCACAAGTGAAACAAGTCTGCTTCTTTAGATAGAAGTCAGACGTGTACCCATTTGTCTTCGGTGGCTGATATGGAGCTGGTTTGCCTTGTGTATGCTTCTTTGGTTTGACTGCAGCTTCAGATTTGACTTTCTGCTGGTTTGTCGAAGCCTTTGTCGAACCTGTCTTTACTGTCTTTGTGCTTTCTTGATTCTTTGACGTTGAAGCACCATTCTTGCAATTACAACGGCAACTGCATGATCCAACTGAAGAAATGGGAGACACAGCTACTCCCTTGAGTTTTTCATTCTTCACTTCAGCTGTTGGTTTCATACTTGGATGCTTGATGGTGATCTTTGGCCTCTCAACTTTAGGTTCACTTATCACTCCATCAGTTATTCCCTTGAACTTTGAGGAGAAGGATGGTAATTCATATCCTACATCTGGTTCTTAGTCAAACATTGATCCAGATGTCATAAATATCTTCCCCTCAGGCCGTGTCGTCAAGATCACCTTTTCCCTTTTGACTTCGTCAATTACTTTTGAAGCATGGGGTTTCAATTTTAGGGTATGGTTTCAACTCTATCCCAGCATCATCAGACTTAGAGTTATGACACCTGTCATATTTCTGACACTTAGCATCATTTTCTGATATATCCTTTAATCTCCCTTCACCATAAGTCATGTTTGCTTCATTATCAATTTCTTCTTGAGTCAATGGTGTAGTTCCAACCAAGACACTATCAATAGGAGGAGCAGCTTCTTTATAATCAGACTCGGTTCGTTCAACTTGATCCTCACTAAGAAGTATTCCTATAATGTCTATGGGAACTGGTGGAGGAATAATGCTGTTCATTGCCAAAGATTTATCAGTTTTTTCTGACCCAAACCCAGATGTGTCTTTCCCAACTTGGCCGATCACAACAGCACGTGACAATTCCTTCCCTGCATCGAGCATTCGCTGATTTCTTTCCTGATTGCAATCATACTTGACCTGCAGCTCATCAAATTTTTGTTGCAGTTCAGTTAATTTATGTGTAAGCTCAGATATCTTAATCCTAGCCCGATCATATAAGATAGTCTTCTCCGTTGCTAGCTTTTGATATTTCTCAATGTCTCGTTTCTGAGCTTTTACCTTCTCCTCATTCTTTTGCCATCTACCCTTGAATGAACTCTTTTCGCATGTTATCTCAAACAGTTCTATCTCATAATTTTTATAAATTTGCCTAAGTCCAGGAATTAAACGCGCACAAGTATGATTGGGGCATATCTCAGTTTTGTCAACTTCATCTGCGAAAGCATCCCCGTCCTCAAACATATTATTTTCTTCAACCACTGAACTCATTTTCTTTCTTTAGATATGCAGCCTTTGAAGATTTTGAAGAATCGGCAAAAACGGCAAAAGTACTATTCAAAGAATAGTGTCAAAAACTTAAAACTGAAAAACGGAGGCCTTCGGAGTGGAATTTGAGGGTCCAAACGAGCTCCCCTGGACGTTAGTCGGGGGTAATTCTGGGGCTTGTTGTCACGAACGTCGTGTTAAAATTTGAGCTTCTAACTCCAAACGAGTCAAAAGTTACGTCCGTTTCCGTGAAAGTGTGAAATAGTGACTTTTTGCCGCAAATCCTGTTTCCGATCGTAAACCCTGTTTCCGATCGTAAACCCTGTTTCCGATCGTAAACCCTGTTTACGATCGTAATCACCTGTGGATCGTAAACACTTGATTCCGATAAAACCCAGTCGTAAACTCGATTCCGATACAACCCAGTCGTAAACTCCTGATTCCAATCCGAAAAGTCGTAAACTCTGATTACGATGAGCGTTTCCGGTAGAGAAATGTTGTAAACACTCGATTCCGACAAAGTACAATCGTAAACACGAACTTCCGGATCGTAAACTGATAAAAATCGAAGCTTTAAGTCGTAAACGTGTTTCCGATGATGATCTTCAAGAACAGCCAGTCGTAAACACTCAATAAACCCAGAAACTGATCGAGAACACCCAAGAACAGCAGCAGCAGCGATCGTAAACCTGAAAAACTCAAGAAAACTTGAAAAAACTGTTAGATCTTCTTGAATCAATATCGTGAGAACCGCGAAACACTCGTTTCTTCGCTCTGATACCAATTGTAGGTCCAGATTCTACAACCGTTCACGATATTCTATCAATCACGAGTGCGGAAACCAAGTGATCGATTGATTCAAGATAAGAGATGAGAAGAAATCAAGAATACGATGAACATAAACGATAAAAACCTGATCTTGCACACAAGATGAACTTATTGGGTACAAAACAGAAAATCGTAAACTATCTACTCTCTCTCTTGATTACGATTACGATCGTAAACACCTTGAGGCTCCTCTCAAAGTCGTAATCAGCAACTGCCAAATGAGGAGGTCTAGTGGGGTTTATATAGGCACCCCAATGGGTTTACTATTGGGCCTCTTGAGTCATAAACCCAATAGTAGACTCAAGCCCAACCATAAACTAGCCTACATACAATAACCAAACTAGTCTACTAAACTAATGAAACCCTCTAAGCCCAGCCCAACATATTTAATATTACAAGCCTCATAATCTAGCCTCTACAGACGTCTCCACATTCTCCTTCAGAGCTGTCTCATGCTGAAGTCGGGCCTCGACCGCTTTCTTCTCATTTCGAGCACCAGCTTCTGGGCCTTGTCTTGCAGGGCTTTGGCCTTGGCTGCTTCTTTGTTGGCTTGAGTGACCCTGGATTTAAGGTGAAAGTGCGTGAGCGTACGGATCTTCTACTTAGTCGTGATGAAATCAATGTAAACGTGTAAAAGACAAAGAGTAAATACAAATGAGCTTTGTATTAACCACAGAGAACCACAGAGTACACTTAGAGAATATGACACGGAAGCTTATTCTATTCTATACAAGATGAACTATTTATACATGCTGAAATACGACTGGCCGAACCTCAGGTTCGGCCACAAGCTCGGAGCTGTCCGAACTCCAGGTTCGCTAGGAGTTCGGACCTCAGCTACCCTGTGTGATCCATCTTGTATTCGATACTTCACATGACGATCAGGACTATGTATCACACACTATTTTTGGATTTTTGCATTTTTCATTGTTTTTGTCTTTTCCAAATTTCTCCCCCTAAAAATGACAACTCTATTTATAGATTTTCATTTTTACGATTTGAAAAAACAACACACTATTTTTGTATTTTTGCAAAAGCAAACTCCCCCTCAGAATGAGACGGAGTAAAAACAAGAAAAATTGACCAACCAACACGAATACTAGCAGTTTAGCCTTTTGAAAACAAAAGTGAGTTTGAAATTCAATATAATTATAACAGATATTTCACAATCAGCAATTTTTCAATCACCGAAGGTCTTCCTGAAACACTTGCTTGACACCAAATAAAACATTAGTTGTGCTGGGATCGACCCGATTCAATATCGTCGGGTCGCCCGATGTCTTCCACAAAGTCCTTGTTGGCCTTGGAAACAACTTTTGGTTTCCAGATTTGTAAAAGTTTTAATTTTTGATCAGAACCGGAATCAGATTCAACCGACGAACTTGATTTAGACCAAGACGATTTACGAGTTGACTTAAGCTTAGGGGACCATGGTTCATCAAAAATTTGACCTTGGTTATCCACATATTTTGCAGTTTTGTGGATATATGCAGTCGTCAGACAATCAACAGCTAGATGTCCTGGTTGACGACATACATAACAAAGTCGTTCTCCAAGATTGTTTGAAAATTGGTTTGATTTTGAAAAACCAGATGAATGTTCAGAATCAAAGTTATCAAAGAAACCATCAGAAGAATCATACCTAGGAGATGGACTCCTTGAAGAAGACGATCTTCCAGAATAACAAGAAAATTCTTTCGGAAAAGGTAATTTCTTTGCAACTTTAGCTTTAGCAACCTTGTCAACTGTCACTGGTTTCTGTACAGCAACTGGGACTTCCTTCACAACAAAACCCAAGCCTTTGTGCTTGTAACCAGAAACCTTCGAAGAATTTGAAGAAGAACCTGAAGCTTTTCTCAACTTAGCTTCACTAATGAATTTAGCCTTGATATTCTTCAACTTGTTCTTTTCAATTAAAACTTTTTCTTCTTCGGTTGCAGATGAAGAACTTGAAGCAACCTTATCAAAAACCTTTTCATTTTCTAACAAAACAGATTTTGAAACAAATTTTGGAGCTTCACCCAATGGCTTCTCCTTCTTTTTAGACTTGGATTTGTTCTTCTTGGATGGAGTGGCAAACTTGGAATAATCATGCAAGTCATCTTTTGGATCAATCTGAGCAGCAGTAATTTCAATTAAATCCACTGGTTGAGGTACCAAGTGAACATCATCCTGCTTAGAACCTTCTGAACTCTGATCCTGCTTGTATACGAAGTTAAGCAATGTTGGTGACAAATTGCAGTTTTTCACTTGTCTTTTCAACTCCAAAATCTCCAATTTCAAATCATTAATCTTCTGTTGACCATCAAACACCTCTTGTTGTGACTTGATGAATTTTGCATTGAGATCATCATATTCATAAGTCTGTAACTTTCTGATCTCACATTCAGCATATAATTCTTCAAGCACATTTTCTCTCTTTTGTTTATAGATCTCAACATCTTTTGTTAACACTTCATTCTTATCTCTATAAAGAACATTCTCATCTTGAAGCATAGAGATCTTATTTTGAAGCTTCTCAACGGTAACAGCAGTTTTAGCAATAAGAACCGTAGCTTCTTCATATTTTTGCTGAACCGGATAACTCTTCTCAAACAAATTCTCAAAATCTTGAGCGGCATCTAATGCTTCAACTTTGGCTTTCTCACAATCTTCAGCCAATTGAGCTTTTTCCTTTAAAACATCTTCATGAATATGAACCAACTCATAATATTTCTTTTGAAAATCCTCCAATTCTTTCTTTAACACCACAATTTCTTCAGTTGAAATTTGCCGACTTTGTTCAAAACTTGCAATCTCCTGGATCATTTTTTCACATTTAAAACATTTAAATTCTTCAACCTTTGAACTATCAGAAACGTTAGGTTGATCTTCGTGAACCAAAGATGCACTTGAATAAGAATCAGAATCAGTCAGAAGACTATCATCATCATCATCATGACGAACAGTTAAAGCAATTGAAATTGGAGTATGATTCTTCTTAGCTTCAGTATCTGCATTCCATGCAAATTCACTTGAATGTGGAAAAGTATTGGTCCAATCATGAACAAGAGTAGCAGATTTCTTCTCAACCTTCTCAGCTTCATTTGATGGATGAAAAACTAAATGTGCATGCTGACCAGTCTTCAATTTACTTTCTGTAGAACTTGGACATTCTCGAGCAAAGTGACCATAAACTGAACACTTACAACATTTTACCTTAGATTTGTCCAATCCAATCTTTCCTTCCTGATTAAGTCTCTTCTTACCAGTTCTATTAAAAAACTTCTTTGTTCGACGAACCAATATCGCATATTGCCAATTAAGATCCATTTCCTCCAAATAATCATAATCAATCTGATCATAATCTTCATTTGCTAACTCAGCATTACTCACGAAACCAGTGATAACACCAAAGTATGAAGATACTAATGCAGACATCAACGCATTATAATCATCGACAGTTTGAACAGACAATGCACTATGAGTCGAAGAACTTGGAATTGACACATTACAACCAGCAGAAGAATAAGTTGAATTTTCAGATTTACCTGCCAGAAATGCTGTAGGAGGAGCGAAACTAAGAATATTAGACTTCCCAGCATTCATTGTAGAGTCATTTTCACCATGATACACTGCAGGATTCTGAATTTGTGTAGGAAGTGATTTATTCACCATTAATTCCATATTCCGAGCCTGAACTCTTTGAACCAAATCATTGAAAGACAATCCTGTAAAATCCTTGTCATGAGTAATCATCATTACATAATTCTCCCATTTTTCAGGCAATGCTTCCAAAGTCTTTTCTTTCATATCAACCTCTTCTTTAGTAAGATTCACCAAATGCATTTCACTCATCAGATGAGCAAATCTTGCAATCAGATTGGGAATCATTTCATTTTGATAATGCTTAAAACTATCAAACTCTTTCTTCAAAACCTTTTGTCGACTTTTCTTGTATTGGTCATTGCCTTCACATCGTTTTTCTAATGCATCCCATAGACTTTTTGATGTGTAGTTACCAGCAAATTGATGAAGTAACTCTTTAGGCAATGCCATCATTAACGTACCATACGCCTTTTTCTCAGCTTGATAAGCTTTCTTTTGTTCAGAAGACATTTTTCTTTGAAGAATAGGTTCACCAGTTTCATCTTTAGGATAAACATATTGCTCAGTGAACGCTAACCACATATCAATGTCATTCGTATCGACAAACGCTTCAAATCGTTTAACCCAACTATGATAATCTTCCAATTTTAACAATTTGGGAACTTTCTGACTTGTTCCAATTTCATTATCATATATCATCATTGTTTGCATCGTAGCTTGAACCGAATTTTGAATAGCTGCAAATGCTTGAAAATCGGACATCTTCGAAAAACTGAACACTGTTCACTCCGAACTTCGTCTGAACCTTCTCCGAACTATCTCCGAACGTCGTCCGAACTTTAGCAACACCGAACGTCCTCCGAACCTGACCTTCGGTCGAACAAAACAGAAATAAGTCCGAACTTGCTCCGAATGACCACCGAACTCTGTCCGAGCCTAGACCGATCTCTCACCAAACTTAAAAAATGACCGAGCTCCGTCTGAACCCCGAGTTCGGAGCGGTTATGCCGAGCTTGTCCGAACCTCATATGAGACAGATTTCTCTCGACCTCATTCTCTCGATTTTCAACGTTTTTGACTAGAATTTTCGACAGGAATTCAAGCAAACTCGATAAAAACGATCTAGAAACAGATTTTTGACGAAAAACACACTCGAAACGATCAAACGAACTAAAAAATGATTGACATTTTCGCAAAAACGTGAATTTGAACTCAAAACTCTGAAAAACACTGATTTCCGACTAGTAGAGCAAACCTAATGCTCTGATACCACTTGAAAGTGCGTGAGCGTACGGATCTTCTACTTAGTCGTGATGAAATCAATGTAAACGTGTAAAAGACAAAGAGTAAATACAAATGAGCTTTGTATTAACCACAGAAAACCATAGAGTACACTTAGAGAATATGACACGGAATCTTATTCTATTCTATACAAGATGAACTATTTATACATGCTGAAATACGACTGGCCGAACCTCAGGTTCGGCCACAAGCTCGGAGCTGTCCGAACTCCAGGTTCGCTGGGAGTTCGAACCTCAGCTATCCTGTGTGATCCATCTTGTATTCTATACTTCACATGACGATCAGGACTATGTATCAACATAAGGGTCTCAGCCTCAGCAGCGCGCCTCTCGGTGGCTTCGAGTAGCTCCAGGAGACGGGAATTGGCCTACAAAAAGGTAAACACAGATTAAAATTTACTTTATATTTAACCATAAAATGCATGTAATACAAAAACAACTAAGGGTTACCTGATGGGTGACGACCTCAGCATGTTGCATAAGCTCATGGGGAGACAGCTCAGCCAGGGGATGTTGGGCAGCAGCGTTGCTGGACCCTCGTGTCTTTCTCTTTATACCATAGGCCCTGGATATAGTGGCTCAGGATGCTAGGGTAGGCTCAGCTTTGATGGAGCTCAAGATCATCTGGTCCTGGTCGTCTCCTAGCCCTGAAGAGAAGGCAACTTCAAGGTCATCGGCATCAAATGTAGGAGAAGCTGCAAAAGACAACATGACCCAGGATGTTAGCAATAGGTATGAAACTAACAAAATGGAGGGTAACTAACAACTAGACATGCTGACGGTAGGACGAGAGGAGACTGGATGCTCAGTGGCTTTGAATGCACGCTCAAATTCGGGAATTCCCAAGAATTTCTGCAAGTTTCTTTCTGTCCCTTCCTCCTCAGGACTGATTTCCTTCAAACTCTTCTCTGCAAAGAATAACATTCAAGGTTAGATTGCATAATTTCAAATAAAAACCCTAATATCTAATGCAGGTGTGCCTACCCTCTACAACCCAAGTTTGTGGAAGCTGTTGACCACCTGCTATACTGGAACGCTTGACGAAGAAAAATTTACCCTTCCATTCACCATGTTGGGTAGCATTAGGGATAAGTTGCATGTCCAGCGAAAGGGATTTAAACAGAAAACGGTTAGACCCATGGGATTTCAGCTCATAGGCTAGGGCTAATTCCGGCTGGCCGATTAAACGTTCGTATGAGTGGTTCAAACGATCCAGGGTTCCCAGGATGCGCCACACCACGGGAAGAGTTTGGGCGTACGAGAGGCCAGTGGCCTGAAAAAATTCAGCGACGAGGCAAGAGAAATGATAGGACAAACCCATGCTGAACGGAGTGTACGGAAAGCAAACCTAGGTTGGAGAGACAAAATCGGACCTTAATCTAGGGTCGAAAGCCCTTATAACAGCTGATGGAGGGAAAATACCGGAGTCCTTCACCAATGCAATCTCATTGTTCGTGAAATTGCATTTGTCTTGCTCAGGATGAAGAAGGAACTTTTGGTCGAGGAAATCCTCCACCCGACAAGAGAGATGGTGGGTTCGCGACGTATGCATCGTTTAGTCATGGTTCGAGAAAAGAAAAAGAGATCGGAGAGGAGAAATTACTTGGTCGGAATGGGTGAAACAGACGATGGATGCTCCTAATTCTTGACTCAGGTGAGGTAAAAGACTCGAGAGGTGGGGGTATTTATGAGCCAAGAAGTTATAGAGGTGATGGGACGCTAATGGGTGAGATTGAAACTGAAAAAGCAAAATCTATGGATAAGATTAATACGAGAACGATGACTCATCTCGATTTGAAAATTCACAGCTGTAAAATCTTATCTACAAGCTGCAAATTTGGGGGCAATTGTTATACTCTGGATTCTGGACTGAATTTTATTAATGTTCTTTGACAGGTTGAGACCCCTGGATGTCGAATATCCAGGGACTGCGCATTAGGTTAATCGGTACTCTGGATTTTCATTTATATTCATATTACCCTTTATTTGATTAGTATCCCAGGATGTAAGGCGTTCAATATTTATCTATTTAATCTACCTGATCCCAGCATGCACGGATTCCCAGCATGCTAGGGTGACGTTACTAACCATTCCATTGACTCTGTGTGATCGAGTTAGGTAAGAGAATGGATAACGGTCATATAGACTCAGTAAAAGTTGAAAGGGAAGAATCTCGGAATTATAGTTAGGATTGATATGTATTTATACACGGTGTAGGACTTGATTTTTTCACTTACGATCACTTGTACTTTCACCTACTAACTTAGCAATCACCGCAATCAAGTGTACTTGAACCAACTTTCAGTGAAATAAATGGGCAATGTGTGTTATCGTTGCCAAGGGGTTTTTTATGCCGGTGGCTCTTGGAGACAGCCAAGGGTTACAGGCTTTTTCCCCTCAAAAATCTCAGTGTTCTTAGTTGCATTCAGGGAAGTTGTCATTTGTGTTTCTATTTCTTTTAACCAAACCTTGGAATTTAATTGATAAAATTGATTTTATAAATGTAGCATTCAAGGCACCTCCATTCACTCTTGCAAATTCTAGCCAAAACAAGTATCCCCCTCCATTCTTTGGTCAGATCC
Organism: Deinandra increscens subsp. villosa; assembly: GCA_039602395.1. Lineage (NCBI taxonomy): Eukaryota > Viridiplantae > Streptophyta > Magnoliopsida > Asterales > Asteraceae > Deinandra > Deinandra increscens. The sequence continues at coordinate 26,968,486 of JBCNJP010000025.1, forward strand.
CATAACGAACTCCACGGCACGATCGTATATATAAACCCAAGAAACACTTAGATGTGCTTAACCTGAGCGTTCACTTCAAATACTAAACCCATAAGTCGAGTGAATTGGTGAGTGAGTGAAAAAAAGAAAAATGGTTCGCATTACTTGGTTGAGAGATTTTGTGAGTTTTCAAATCATTAAAACTTGCAAGGTTGTAAACCTTCGTATTGATAGTAAATCTTGTGGACCGAATATGTACACTTATATGTCTATGTGGTTAAAATGAGTCGTAGTAGTGTCGAGATTAAAATGGATTTCTTGAGGATGTTTGATGTGTGTGATTTTGGATATTAAAAAATGATGATTTTCGGGTCAAATACGGGGGAAATATATATTAAAGTTGTTAAACTGTGAACGTTTCTGACAAATATCATGAGTTACAGGTGAAAATGGACTTCACACGAAGAACGAGACGAGAAAACGAAGAAAATTGGGAAAAAGTAAAAAAGTCGAAGTTCGGGTCAAAAAGTCAATCATGAAAGTCAAAGTCAAAATCTGGTCAAAACTGATCCAAGCCACGAGGTCCAACTCACGACCAAGCCCAGGCCTCGAGTATGGCCTTACTAGATCATCATAGATAATCCAGGCCACGAGTCTTGTAACAGCCCGGACCCATCGCAACAAGATATTTCCGCTTTGGCAGCCGGCATGCCCTCAGGCATCCGCCCCTCACGGATTTAAAACGCGTCTTGATAGGGGAGGTATCCACACCCTTATAAAGCGATGCTTAATTCTCCTCCCCACCAATGTGAGATGTTACAATCCTCCCCCCTTAGGGGACCAGCGTCCTCGCTGGCACACTGGCCGACGACTGGCTGTGATACCAATCTGTCACACCCCAATTCCCACTAACGGAGTTTTACTGTGTGGGGTGTGATCCAGACCAGGACCCGAGTCATTAGTTACATCAAACATAAGTTAAGGGTTCAAAATGTAAATATATTTCCAAACGGGAAATATCAAACAGAGTTTAACGTTTAGCGGAAGATCATAAAAGTTGTGTTGCGCAAAACAAGCGCCCGGTAAGTAAATAATAGTTCAAATTAAAGGTTTTAAAAGCATGTTCCCAAAAATAGAGGTTTTAACCAATGTACGTGCCCAAAAATTTTGATACTCCTAGCGTCCTGCAAAGCATGCACAAGAAGCATGTGTCAACTAATGTTGGTGAGTTAACATAAGCACATAAGTATAACTAGTTTAAATATGCAGTACGAATACAACAGTCTTAATTCGTATGTAAGTATGTATATTACAAGTACAATCCATATCGTAGGTAGCGAGCCTAAGTTCACATCACCAAAACGTTCACAACCGAAGCTGACCAATTAGTTTTAGGAATAATCCTTACGTGTTTTGCCTTCCCCGTGTCTACTCGATCATGGTAAGTTAAGCGACATTGTCCTCAGTTCGACCACCAGTCGGGTGGTGCATCTCGTGCCCGCTGAGTGGGGTTTGTCAGACCCCAGTAGTACTACCCAATATCCCCTCGCTATTTGCTATTAACGGTTCGATAAGTAAGGACTTGAAAGATAAAGCACTTTACATGAACATAGGATATATACTTGATTTCTACTTTAATCATACATAATAGTTGTCGTGTTATCACCCTAACTCGGGTGTAACGTGTTTGCGGGTGTTATCGTCCAAACCCGGACGTAACGTAAAAGGTTGTGTGACTCATCTTAGGGTGCCCTGCTACAATTTAGTAAGACTTCAGGTCTCTCGTAACTACCGAGCACCTATCGATTTTACATACGTAAGTGTGTGTCCGCACATGAGTAACATAGCCTAGAAGACGGTTCATTTGACAAATAAATCCATATGTGATGTGTGTATTAATTTCCAACTTGACACCGACAAAAGTTGTTTATCCAAACTGAGTTGAGGACGACGTTTAGCTAAAACACAATGTATTATAGAAATTGATGCAAATATACTATTACCAAGTATATATACATTTGGGAGGTCGAGTAAAACGCAAGTGTTCATATACATAAATATGTGTGTATAACCAAAAGCGCGTAAACGTCATAACGAATCCAAAAAATATATATATTTATATACGTATTTATATATCTTGTGCCAAAATTTCAAGAGTTCTAAAGAAAATCTTAAAAACGTTTGCATGAGAATAAATCAAATATATATATATATATATATATATATATATATATATATATATTTATATGTTCTAAAAACTAATTTTTATTATTAATAACGATACTATAAAATTTCTCTTAGGCAAGGTGAACCCATCCATGGTTTGACTTTAATATTGTATCGTTTTTGCTTATATTTTGCATTTATGAAGTAAACGTTGCGATTGCTTTGAAATAGTCACGATGACCAAGGGAACCCTAGAATTCGATTAGGGGTCCACCATAGAGTCTGGGTGAGAAATCACCTTACCCTTAGCTAGTAGATATTGTTGCGTTCCAGAATCCGGGGGGGGGGGGGGGTGGTATTCCTCTTGGTTAGCGACTTTAAGATATCTTGAATGATGCTAGAATGTTCTGTAAAACAAGAAACATCGTTAGCCTCCGGGGGTCTTCGTGACCAAGCTCCGGCGTGAGAGTAAGAGGTCGTTCGTCGGAAGTGTGCCGGAAATTGTAGAAAGAGAGTTATGGAGTGGACAGAACTTACTTCTCTTCCCGGCTTACCTTTCCTATCATACTAGAAGCCATCATGTCCGCAATTAATGCTGTAGGGAGCATTTAATGTCTCAGACGTGCAGCTTCTCCGTCCAACTATTAGAGCATATTCCTATGCTTCGATTTGTCTCGTGTATTGTATCTAGACTAGAGCGTCTTTGTGAGTCATATAGTCAACATACCAAGATGGCCGTACCATATGGTTCGTCGTACCAGTTGGTACGGGCGTACCAAGTGGTTCGCCAGGTGGTACGCCGGCCATTATGTAAGTTGACTATAAATAGTTCATGTTAGAGAGAGCTTAGTAGTTCTGTCATTCCTATCTCTTAAGTGTGTGTAAACTGAGTGTGTTTCTCTCTCTAGCTTGTAACTCTTAGTGAATCAATAAAGGCAAGCTTTATTTACATCGTGTTCATTCTCGAATTTACCGAATCTAGCAGTAGTAAGATCCGTTCCGTGGTTTTACAAAGGTATAAGAGCAATCCATGTTGCTCTACTACTTTGGTTTGGTCTTTTTCGAGTTTTAGAGAGAGAAAGTTTAGGTTTGAGTCGTTTTTCATCATTTTTTCTCAATTCTTAGTGATTCCGAGGTCAAAGACGATTTCTGTCTATTCGTAGAGTGTTTTCGCACCTTACTGATTCAATTTCCAGTTCCAAAAGTCGAAAATTCGAAAAATCAATCGATCTTAGTTTGGTACGTCAATGGTACGCTCGAAGAACAACTTGCTACGTTTCTGGTACCGAAGGCAATATTCATAGCTTTCTGGTACGTTGGTTTTTGGTACGCTGGTTTTTGGTACGCATGGCAATCTTTAAAGTTGTTACGCGACGGTTATAAACTGGTCCGCTGACAGTTACCAAATTGGTACGCCAAGTGGTTTGGTATGCTAATTTTTTCTGTTTTGTATCTTGGCACGCTGAGTCTGTGGTGCGTTGAAGACTTCTGGTACGCTGTTTAACAGGTTGGTACGCTGAAGACAGTTTGGTACGCTGAGATTAGTTTTGATACGTTGGTAGAAAAGTGGTCTTCACTAAAATTGACATAACTTGAGTTCCGTTAAGAGTTACGGGAGCTAATACCAGCCAAAACGTTCGTCTCAACGAGATCTATACTTTTACTGCCTAAAGGCTAGTACCCTCCGGTTTAACCCCCAAAATCCGCTTGGAAGACCTTCGTTTTTTAGTTCGAAGTTTTGACATTCGATTTTTAACTTCAAGATGAGTGATTTTCAAGCGTTTCCAGCTATTCAAACCTCGATGTAAGCCATGATGAACTATGATAATGAAACCGGAACAACTCAGAAAGTTCCTAAATCACTTCGATTGGAAGATTATCATAACTGGAAGAAAAGATTTGAATCTTACATATACTCACAAGATGTTGATTGTTGGATTCCGATTGAAAAACAATATGAGTATCTGTTGATTTCTAATACTTTACCAAAATCGATAAGTGATTTTGGGCCTAAAGAAAAGAAGGTATTTGCAAGAGAAAATAAAACTTATAGTTTTCTCACGATGGCATTAGCCAAAGATTTGATGCATCAGTTTAAGAATTTTCCAACTTCGAAACAATTATGGGATGCTATTAAGGAAAGATGTGAGGGTAATGATCAATACAAGAATACTCGAAAGAACTTGACATTGTAGGTGTTAAGAAAGAAAATAATTTGATAATTTCGGGCTTTGTGAGAATGAGAAGATCACATATTTGATTGCAAGGTTTTCACATTTGATCAATGAACTTGACATTGTAGGTGTTAAGAAAGAAAATGGTGAATTAAAGGAGAAATTTCTAGAAGCTCTACCCGAAAAGTGGGAGAATTTTGTAATGATGTTGTCTAATGATCCAAACTATTCAAGTTGGACATTCAATCAGCTGATAAGAAAATTACAAGCTCGAGAAATGGAATTACTTGTGAAAAAGTCATCAACTCCATCTGTTCAGAATCCTGAGATATATTTCAGAGAGAATTCTGCTACTGTACATGCTAAAACAAAATCACATTCTATTTCAAGCAGTAATCCACCATTAATCGGTTTTCTTGCTGGAAAGTCTGAAAATACTGGTTATTCTTCGGGTTGCAGTTTTACTATTCCTGATAGGTCATCAAGCAAATTTACTTCTAATCAACCAACCAACGATCTAGCTGCTTTGTTATCTGCTTTCATATCATCTTCGTCTGGATCCATATTTAGTCAAACTATTAATTCTGGTTTGGTTCCGGAGGATCTAAAACAGATGGATGATGATCAACTGCATAAATTAGATCAGGAATGGCAGTTTGCTATGGTAGTGGAGAGAGGAAGGAGATTCACACTTCTAGAAACAGGGCCTTTCTTGACGTGCGAACAATGACACGCGCTACTTTTATGACGCGCAAAAACACGTGTCATAAAAAATCTCTTATTTTGAAAATTTCTAAGGGTAGATGACGCGCAATTTTGTACGTCACAAAACTTGTGTCATGTAATAAAAAAAAGGACACATAAAGATGGCGCGTCAAGAAGCAATGTGTCGTTTTATAATTTTTTTCCCGCCCGAAATTTCTGCCCTAAAATGCACTCCCGCTCACACTTTAACTTTTCCCTAAAATTTGCCCTAAATTTCATTCACCACTAAAATTTCCCACCTCTTCAAGATGAATATGTCTACGAATCTTCTGCTTCATTACTTCATCTAAAAATTCCATTCCCGCTTATTTGAAAATTGATCTAATCTCCCTGGAGGCCTAATTCAAGACCCATCACCGACCTGTTATTTAGCACTGAAAAAATCTATTTCTGACCATTTTCTCTCCATTCTCTCGTCTCTCTATTATCTCATCTCTCACACAAAATGGAAACTATCACCGACCTGTGATTTAGTGATGGAAAAATCTCCACAGAGCCCTAATTCAAGACCCCCAACGCCGGATTCCAACAACGATTTTCCCCTCTGCTGGAAACCCTAACACCGGACCCCAACGCCGGCTTCCAACTACGATTTTCCCTCTGGCGGAAACCCTAACACCGGACCCCTAACGTTGGCTTCCAACTGCGTTTTTCCCCTGTGTTTTCCCCTCTTGCAGTGAGGTATGAAGAATGATGTTAATACAAGGCTTCGATTGTTGATTTATTTCTTATTGTTTGCTTTTAAATTGTTGTGCGAAGAGTTCTAATCTGGTATGAAGAATGTTGTTAATATTTCGCTTTGTTTTTTGTTATTAGGTTTCATGTATTGTGAATTTAAAATTTTGATGTTTGTTTTCGTTAGATGCTCTTTGTTTCCCATTGGTTTTTCTATTCTTCAACAAATTGGGAAATTTAATTTATCTTTACTTACTGTGTATAATGGATTAGGGCTTTGGCAATAATAAGAAGGGGGGGGGGGGGTAGAATCACTGTATATGCAGTTAGATTTATTGTAGTGCAACTCTTGCTATCTTGGAAGCATAAATAAACTTTGTAATTGAAGTACTGGTATGCCAATACCAGAAATAAAATGATTTATGTGTTTTCGATCTGTCATGAAATACATGCCAATTAGTCAATTTAGTGTTTATAAAGTGCTAGGTTGTCATTAATTAATTCTCGGAGGGTGTTTGTATTCAAATTGATTGAACTAAGTTGTCATGGATTTAGGTGTGGCTTCCAGTAGGCACATGTTGTAATAAAGTCTAATAGTACTTCAATTATACATTTTTTGTGAAACAATTAGCATGTGCTTTTAGTGATCAGGTTATGGCTTTAACAAACTGTTTGAATTCAATTATACCATTTTAGGGAAACAATTAACATATGTTCAAAGTAATAAAGTGATGACAAACTCATAGTGAGGGAATTCACCATGATATTAATCGGATATAGGTTCTTCTACTTTGTTTCAAAACCGTGAAGTATCTGATTCGTGGCTATTTCGAGTGTGTATGTGTTTTGATGAAGAAAACTAGTTTCAGGTTAGAAATCGGTTTGTGTTTGTTGAGCTGTTGTTGAATGATGAACTCTAAAGCCGTGGATATTTTTAACCTATCAATAAACATAAGATTTTACCATAAATCCCCCAAAATTATGACCGTAATTATTCTTTATAGAACTAACATTTCAGTTAATCATAATTGTATTTCCTGATAATTACATTTTTCTTGGGAAATGGTAACATTGATTGTGCTGTAAGTCTGTAACTTAGATGCTATATTCAATTGATGCATCTGTTGAAATTGAGTTGTTTTGTTATAAGTTTTGATGGATGTGTTAGTTACAATATAACAACTCAAATTGGTACCGGGTTTGTATAGATACAGCAGGTTAAAGCACAGATGTCTTAATCCTAAAGTGGACCAACAGTTGAAGCTGAGTGAACGTCCAAAGAACTACTATCAAAAGGTATATCAGAATCTTACCTTATTATGTGTGACATGTAGCATCTATTACACCTAGAGGTGCCAGTTCTGAATCAATGGGTTGGTTCTTGTTGTGTTTGATCTCTAACGGGTCGAAACCTAAACGTGTTAAATAAATAAAGTGTGGGCTAAAAAGGGAATGGATCAAAAGTCTCAATATGATTTTTATGCATAAAATCTTATATAAACTATTATTTTTAAAAGAAAAATATTTTTCTAATCATATTTATCAGGGTATATTAGTTAAGAAGACAAAGAAGCGAACGAACGTGAAGCGTTGAAGACCAGTGCTCTTGAGCTTGGAGAAGAGGTACGTGGACTTTCTTCAGTAATCCTAATTATGTGTTGAGAAGATGACGTTATATTATAATCTACATACATTCTGTTCTTGTTGTTAACTTTGCAGATCCCACCGAAGAAGATACCTCGAACAATTGAGAACACTAGAGAGGCTGATGAGACTGTATGCAAGCCTGGTGATGAAGAGGTATTATGTTAATAGGCTACAATCATCGTTCCATATATGATATCAGATTTTGATATTTTATGATGTATGCTTTTGCAGCTTTTTGCTGGTAATGGTGCTGATGAGTTCAGCTCGGTTTTGAACGGTGATTGTGTTCCAAAAGTATTGATGACAACTTCTCGCTTCCATTCTACAGTAGGTTGATTTTCTTCTTAGTTTGTGATTTCGTACTAGAGTTAGGGGCTGTTTGGTTCGTCTTTTTCATTTGGTGCTAAATGAATAAGCTGTCTGTATGGTAAAGAAATGCTGAATCAATAAGGTGCTGAATCATAATGTGTTGTTTGTTTGGAAATCTGAATGACTGTATAATCAAACAAAAAAAAAACACTAACAAATCATTGTGAGAACAAAAAAATCTATTTTTTTCTTTCACTTAGCTTGTCCCATATTGGTGTGGGAACAAAACACCAAAATTTTCCTTCATTACATTGTCCCATATTGATGTGAGCATAAAAACTCTATTTTTTTTCTTTCATTTAGTTTGTCCCACATTAATGTGGGAACAAAAACATGGTTAGTTTATATATGAAAACCCACATGACATATTAAGTTCTTATGTTGTGTTTTACTCCGGTATCTACCCGCGCGCAGGGGGGGGGGTGCAAATTTGGTGGAATTGCCTTCCCGTCCGCACGAATGCAGCTCCGAAAACTGGGGGGCGAGCACAAGTTTCGTTTTTGGTTGTTTCTTCTCAGCCGTTTTTTTTTTCATTTCCATCCCCTCGACTCGTCTCTCTCTCGGCCCCTTTTCTCGACGTCCCTTCGTTCCAGCCCCTTGTCTGTTTCATAAAGCATCGTTTCTTTGCCTTTTCCGGTCAGACGGTTTTGTCTGATTCGGTAAGCTACTGCGCGCCCAAACAAACACAACCATATGCTGAAATGTCTTATTCGGTCAGCATTAAGACCCCATTAAGTCGAACCAAACAGCCCCTTACTTTGCATTTGTTAGTTTCATATGTTGCGATTCTGAATCTTGAATCATTTGTTTTGTGTTATACACTTATGAATATAGAGGGACCGACATTGATCAAGGATTTACTCACCGTGATCCCAAACACACAGCATTACAAGAGAGGAACCTACGAATTGAAGAAGGTATCGAGACTTGTTTCTTTTTCGTTGGAGATATATATATGCTTTTAAGATGTTTGGATTGATATTAACTTTTCAAATTGTGGAGTATGCAAACAAAAAAGATTTTACATGTGTTATTGTTCACACCAGCCGTAGAGAACCAGGTTTTTCCTCACCTGCTTTTCTTTTCTTTCTTCCACTTGATTTTACTATTCACATCGGATCCAATTTAATATTTCTCTTTTTTACTTGCCTACTCTGTCGCTGATTTGTAGATGCTCTTAAGTGCTGCCTTTTGACACATGCATCCACAAACTAGAAATTGTTGCTTTTATTGCTCTATTTGGAATAATACACGCACTTGGGATTTGGGAATTATCACACATTTCTAGTAAATTTGAACATTCATTCTTCTATGTTAAGATCTAAGAATCATCCAAAATGAAGTTACACTAACTTTTATAATTTCACAGGTAGTACCAGCTTTAGTAAATTTACTAAGATGCTTTCACTGACTCATTGCATGGTCACCTTTGTATTAGCTTGAAAAAAAATACTAAATGCATGGCTTGTCTATGTGTCCTAAATTGATCAATTGAAACTGACCATGCATTTTCATAAATGGTCATGAGATAACCAAAGTCAAGCTCAGGAGGCTACAGGTTTGTTTTTTTTTTCTTTTTTAAACCTGCTGAACTTTTTTTAAATGATATATAATTCATGACTTGTTATGTTAGATTACAACATTGTTAAATGTTGCAGCTTTCCGGAGTCCAGTGTGCTGGTAACCCACACTTTTGGGTCAATGATCATGGTTCATATCAGGAAGGACAGAAAAACACTAGAGGTTATATATGGGGGAAAGTAAGTTTTTTGATGATTTTTTGCTTTTCTTTTTGTGTTCTTAATTTTATATAACAATTAAACATATAATTTGTTATTAGGCTGGAACGAAGCTGGTTTGTGCTGTTTTATCTCTTCCAGTTCCATCTAAAACAATTTATCCTGCCGGAGAGAAGTTGAGTAACAACACTCTTGGTCAATCAGTTTCCGACTATTTTGACCAGCTTTCCCCTCGTAAACTTCTCTTAATTGGATGTTGTCGATCTGGTACAAGTACCATGTTCAAGCAGGTTATTAAAACTAGGTTTGATTTATTGAATCGTGATCTGAATCTGTGTTAATATGGGGTATGTTTGGTAATTCATATCGGGGTAGATTCAAATGCATTGGGCAAATTGTGTGTCATTACAAGTATGTTCAGTTCCAATCATTGCGTTGGCCTTCAGAAGGGTCCTTTTGTTTTTCATACCATTAGTGTTAAAATTTTAAATTTTAACTGTTGTTGCAGTTTCCATTACTGCAACTCAAGGGTGATAATTGCCTTTTAAAACACAAGATTAGCTGCATTGTTGTTATAATCTGGTAAGGATTTTTATATGTTCATGTAATCTTGGAGGAGGAATTTCTTAAATGTGTTGGATTTTATAAAGAGGCCAAATGCAAGCGCGCTTGTGTCAGGAACATGAGATAGAGTGAATCTACATGACAAGTTCAAGCAAGCCATTGAAGCATATTTCCCTGGGATCGTTGATGAGCTGACGAAGAAAGTTGAGGAGAGAAAGGCTGATCTGGAGAAACCGTCATTCTGGGATTCGGTAAAAGATTCGAATTTTGGTGGTAATAAGTTCTCATTTTAGGAAAATTTTTTTAAGAAATGTTTTGGTGCAGTTTTAGTATTTGTATTTGCTTCTTGTTTTTGGTAATAAGTTCCAGTTATAGTTTGTTTGAACTTAAACAATACATTTGTGAACTTTGTAATGTTTTGCATGTAGATGAAGTGTATTATTTTTTGTTGCAAGTGTATTTTTATTTTATATTACCAGGTTAATTTTCATTGTGGAAATTAGAGATTTTATTAAAAAATATTTTTTTAATTTTTTTTTAAATTCATGACGCGCAAAAATGCGTGTCATCTCCCTTTATGACGAGGGCCTTCCTTAACGCGCAATTTATGACGCACATTGCGCGTCATAAAATGCGCGTCATTGTTCACGCGTGAAGAACTTCTTGACACACATTTTGCGCGTCAAGAAGCTTCTTGACCTCGGCTTCCTTGACGCGCATTTGCGTGTCAAGAAGACCCTTTCTTGACACACATTGCACGTCAAGAAAGACATTTTTTGTAGTAGTGTCATGAAGAAACATGGCCAGGCATCTATTTTTCAGGGAGGAAAACTTGGTCTGGATAAGTCGAAGCTTAAATGTTTTAAATGTTTCAAATTTGGACATTTTGCTTGAGAATGCAAGCAATCTTCTTCTAAACCAAGTACTTCGGATAATCATGACCATAATAAAGATGCAAACGCACTTTATTATGCATTGATGGCTACTATGCAAGATGAATCAAGTGAGTCTGAATCTCAAACAAGTGCATCTGAAACAAGTGAACGGAAGTTAGTGGGTATGAGTCAACATGTGGATTTTGTGCTAAAAAAGATAGAAAGATTCAAGAATTGGTGGGAGAGGTTCAAATGAGAAGTTTGATTTGAATAAGAAGTATAAGAAGGATTTTCAACCATTAGATCTTGATCTAATAAAAAAGGAAAGGAGGGGTATTTTAGTCTTAGCCATCTTTGTTGAGTTTTTACCCACTTCCCCCATTTTTTTACAACATTCATAACTTTCACATACGACATTATTTAAAAAAAAAATGCACCATAAAAACGAGTATTTTTTTATCTTTAAAACGCGTATAGTGTTGCTATATAAAAAATTAAAAAAAAATTACTCTTTCGTTTTTTGACACAATGTTCAGGTCATTGTGTCATTGTGTCAACATGTTTAGATCATTGTGTCATTGTGTCATCGTGTCAAAACTATATATAGTGTTGATATGTATAAAATAAAATACACTTTCGGTTTTTGACACCATATGACACAGTGATCTGAACATTTTTGACACAACATGACACAATTATCTGAATATTTTTGACACATATGACATAATGATCTGAACATTTTGACACAATGACACAATGATCTGAACATTTCGATACAATCCAAAGAGTAAAAAAAATTAATTTTCTATATATCAACACTATACGCGTTTTAAAGATAAAAAAACGCTCGTTTTTATGGTGTAATTTTTTTAAAAATAATGTCGTTTCTAAAAGTTATGAAGGTTTAAAAAAATAGGGGGAATTTGATAAAAAGTCAAAAATGCCCTTACATCTATTATTTACTTTAAGTTTTCTCTATAATTTTACATAGGAAAATTTTGGGCCATAGATCTTCATTTAATTGAAGATCTAGGGGCTATGATTCCTTCTTATCCTTCTTATCCAAAATAAACTTCTCACAATAACCCCATCCAGAATTGGTTGCTGATAAAGATGGGTTGGCTAGTGAAAAGAGAGAGAAAGAAGAAGAGATGGAAGGTTACAAAAGAAAGTGTGAGGTTTTCTGATGAGATTTTCAAAGCTAATGCAATGTTAGAACAAGAAAAGAAGGTGTTGATAGAAGATGTTTTAGAGCTAAAAACAAGATTGGATGAGATGGATAGTGTCAATAAAGAACATATTTTGAAGTTACAAAATGAAAATGCTGAGTTAGTTACCAAGGTTGAAAAATGGGAGTTCGAAGCAAAGGATGCTATTGAAGATTTTGATGCCTTGTATAAGAAATCTAAAGCAAGAGTGGAATCACTTCTGATTACCAGTTTTGAACTTCAGAAAGCTTATGATGAACTCATGGTTTCGAACAATGATTATAAAGTTCTCCAGTCAAAATTTCAAGATAAAGTCACCGATCTGACAAAAGAAACGAATTGTTGACAAGAAATGTAGAAATTTATCAAGGAAAGGTGGAAAAAGTTACACAGGAAATGTTTGATGCTCATGATAAAGTGAGAAGAGAAAAGTCTTTGTCTAATAGAGTTTCAGAACAACTGATAGAATCAGGAAAGGCTTTGTGTGAAGCGCAGAAAAAGATATCAGATTTAAATGTTCAAGTTCTGGATTTGAATCGTTAGCTAAATAATTTGAAGAATTCTCACTCGTTTACAAGTTATTTGTGCAATGACGAGAATTTGAAAAGAGTGTTTGGCCTATAAGAATTCAATCAATTACCACCCCCATTGGTTCAAACTGATCCTCTGGCTGATGTCAAATCTTCTGACACAATTGGTGATTATTCTGAATTTGTTCCTTCGAAATCTGAGAAGAAGAAATCCACAGTTCCGAAAAAGAAACTGGAAAAGGTGGAAAGTCTACTTGATAAATCGTCATCAAAGTTTGTTTCTGGTGGGTTTATTTTTCATGAAGGAGTCATTTCTGCTGATAAGGTGATTGAGAAGAATGAGGGTTTGTTGAGTGAAGCACAAACTGCTGCTAAGTTGGTTAAAGCCAACAAGTTGAAGGATATCAAAGTTGTATTTTCTCAAATGGCTAATGATGATGTTTCTGGTTCTCAAGCTGAATCGTCCAAATCTGTTTCCGAACCTTCTGGGTTGGGATACAAGAATCAGAAATCTAAGAAGCAGAATAAGAAGAATATGCCCAAGAAAGCTCCAAAGGAAAGAAAGACACAAGCTTGGAGAAATTTTATCATTTGGCTCAAGTGTTCATGTCTATAATGGGAAAAGGATTTGGAGGAAAGATTCAGAAGAAGGCTTCGTCTGAAATTTCTTCTCGAGATGCTCAAAAAGTTAAGGATTCTTCATCATCTGGCTCAAATTCCACACCTCGAAGTCCTACATCGAAATGGGTACATTCAAACCGATTTCAAATTTTTGATGATATGTCTGATGGTTCTGAGTTCGTTGATAGATGTCCTACAGTTCAGAAAAAATCCCAATCTCAACGATCCTATCGTTTGTGCTACCAGTGTCCTCGAAAGGGACACATGGCACGAGATTGTCCTGAAACTGTAAAAAGTTCATTTTCAAACAAATCTGCCACATTGATCAATGAATCAGGCAGGATTTTTACTGAGTCTACACCTTCCAAGTCAAAATCTAAACCAAAACAAATTTTTAAATATGACTCAAGTGTTGGTGGTTCATCACGGGATGATGACTCGGTTAAAACTGAGAAGACAAAAATACAGTGGCGACCTAAAGTGGTCACCAAAGCTGCAACTGATTTTGTGGAAGGCATTGGTCAACCAGAAGCTGTGTGCTTCGAGACATTTGAGTACTAATTCTTTAAATTCAGTGTGCAGGTTTCTTCAAGAAGACCCGTTGGTGATTAAAAAAGTTGCTGATGGAGAAGTATTCTAGGTCTTAACTTAAATTGAATGCTTCATATTTCAAAATTGAAATTTTTTTGAAAGCTAAAACTGAAATGTATCAGTATCGATTGGTCAATTTTCTTTCTTTTACATTCCGTATGTAGTTTAGGGGGAGAAAATTGAAAAACCAAAAATAGAGTTTTTGTGTTTTTGTTAAAATGAAAATCCAAAAATAGAGTTTTCATTTTAAGGGGGAGAACATAGAGAAATTCAAAAACATTAAAAAACAGAAAATACAAAAACATTAAAAAATGAGAAATTTGTATCAGACATATTTGGGAAATGATGGTACATTGGCTTACATGTCTGACTCATGGATAAAATAAATGAAAAAGCCATAAGATCATTGTTCGATGTGCTTGGTAGGCTCGACATTAAAATCATAAAGTATTCAGATGTGATACACATTAAATACAAATGCTTGACCAAATGGACAACATCTTGATGCGTATCTCATGATATATCAAGAAAAAGATATGTGAAAAAGAAAAATGAGAAGTCACTGTGTAAACATGTTTTCATTTTGAAAAAATTTAAACTTGTTTGATTTTCTTTATTTTGTCAAATGATCGGACTTTCTCAACGTGTCCACAAGACCGACCTGATTGTTTTTCGTTTGACGTTCCTTTATTTTCTTTGGTGTTTCGTATAGCTCATCGAACTTTCTCTGCGTGTACGGGAGTACCGACCTGATTGTTGTTGGGTTATACAATTTCAACTTATTTTATTTTCTTATTTTCTTAAATCCAAGGCCTTATCTGCGTATCGAAAGATCGACCTTAAGGTAGACAATTTAACGTTCTTATTTCTTTTTGCATGGAACACAGTTGACTAAATCATGAATACAATCATTATGTGATTAAATCACAAACGAAATCACAAAGTGTGATAAGCAAATACATATCTGAAAATGGCTGATAGTGTGGGGTACACTGGTCAAAGCAATCTAATAAATACAATAACATATCATATGTTATGAGTATGATTGTGCCTGAGTTTAAGTTGGACAAATTATACCAGCAATCGACATGACTTGTGTTCTGAAGTAATTGAATTTGAAGTGTAGTTCAGCATGTCATGACCAATATGATCCCAAGTTGTGATCTTTCTTGCAAAAGATAAAAATAGTGTGTGATTCAGTATTTCATTTCTGTATTGCATTTATGTTTCATATCTAAAAATTCCGAAAATATTTTAGGTGTGTTTTAGCATAAATTTAGAAAAATCAAAAGTGTTTTGATATAAAGTTTCAAAAAGCCAAAAAGATTGTGTTTCTTATTTGTTTTCGACCGATCGACACACGATACAAAATCAAAATTTCAAAACTATATCTTGGATACTCGAAGAGAAGTTTTGCGCCAAGATTAAATTAATTTTCAAAAAGAAAAAGGAAAGCCGCATTTCTGTCTTCTGAAATTGCAGGTTTTCAGTGTGACAAGACTCGAGCATGGTGAAAGGTGAAGAACACTAGAGACTCAATTTGGACGGGCCTTCTCTCATTCTGCGGCCCCTTCCGCTTCTCTAACTTCTAAGAGCCTTCTAGCTTCTCTTTTACCCTGACGTTTTTACCCTCTTCAACAGTTGTAAACAATTTTAGTGATTGAGGGCAGTTTACTTGTCAGGTCGGACACGTGTCACCATGAGAGTAAATCCTGAATCCCAATAATTTTTCCTCTTATTTATTAACCGTCGAGAGGGAGAAATGGGTTATTAGTTTTCTTCTGCAACCACCGGCGATTTTATGCACTTTCTGTTGTTTTTCAAAGGTTACTCTTTTTTTGTTGCTGGAATGTCTCGATCTGACCTGTCTTCCGTCACATCCGTACTAACCGGAGGCGAGCTCGCAGTGTTTATCACGGATTTTGATCTCCCCTGACCTTGAACCCCAGAGTTTCGTTGCCAGGAGATCATGCTGGGGCGACGACGCCTGATCGGGTGACCATTTATACTTCAACTTTTCGCCAGTGCAATGTCCAATATCCCTTGTCCTCCTTCTTAATTTCTGTTCTTAAGAGTTATGGGTGTCGTTTTTCCCAAATGCATCCCATTTCTTTTTGCAAGATCATTCACTTCAAAGTTTCCTGTTTGTCACTTTCTGGTCAACCTTCAGTTCCCTTGTTTTGCCGATTTTACAAACTCCATTGGGATGGGGATTGGCTGACCTTTGAGAAGCGTCGTGCCCCTAAGTACCCCTAGTTGTACCAATTACATCTTGAATTGTGTTCATGATTGGAAAAACAGTTATCTTTTTGTTTCTTCTGATTTTCTTCCTAAAGACCTTCCTATTCTTCCTACCGGGACGACCATTTCTGATGCTCCCCCCCAAGGACGGTTATGACACAGATCTGTTGGAGCGTCTTGTTGCTAATCCTTCGTCCTGCCGGACTTTTAGCGATGAGCTTCTGGTGATGGTCGGCCTTAGTAAGAAAGGACTTCCACCAGGCCACCGTTTTGTGGTTTTGAATGATGGAAAAGGTGTGTGGCCTTTTATGCATCTTGTGGATGCTTTATCTGTTTGCTTCTTATTTTGGCTTCTTTTGTTGTTGTTTTTTTTTTTTTTTTTTTTTGCAGAGATGAGTTTGAAGAAGATTCTTGGTGCTGTGGGCAAAGGTTTTGATTTTACTGTTGTTCCTGCTGGGAAAGGGAGTGCTAGCTATTCTGGGCTTCGCGTATCTTTTGTTGATGATTCAGCCGCTGCTGATAGTGTTACCAGGGCATCTGATACAATTAGTGCTTCGTCGAGTGCTGAACCTTCGAACCTTGAAGGCCTTTCTGTGACTCAGAAGTCGTAAAGGAAGAAGCTTCCCTTGCCCAGCTCTGATCTAGGAATTACCAAGAAACCCACCCTTCGACTGAATCTTAGAAGTGGAAAGAAGACTGTGGTATCTCCATCCGTGGAGATGCCTGCTCCGGTTGTTGAAGCATCTACTCCATTCCCTACTTTTTCATCTTCTCGTCTTTGCCTTCATATACCCTATTTATTTGACTTGTCACCAACATTGAGTCGACATGTGCTTCTAGGTTTTTGACCTTCATTTTTCTGGCTATTCGCAAGCCAGCTAGAAGGCCCTCGTATTCTGCTTCGTTGTTGGTGGATGTGAAGTCGAATTTGAGAGCACTTGAGATTTCTTTCCCCTTTGGGCTTGTTAGTATTAGTCCTGCCCCACAGCCTTCTTCATTTTAAGCACCATCAATGAACATCTTCCAGGTCTGATAAGGGGCTGCTCCCCTTTTCACCGTTGAGGGGACCATCTTTCAGTTCCTCTTCTAGGGGTATTTCGACTAAGAAATCCGCAAGGACTTGGCATTTCATTGCTGTCCTACCCTTGTATTCTATTTCGTAGTTTCCCAGCTCAACAACCCACTTTGCTAGTCTTCGTGATACTTCTGGTCTTTTGAGCACAAGCTGCATAGGTTTATCAGTTATTACATGTACAGGGTGTGCTTGAAAGTACCTGGCTAGCCTTCTTGAGGCGTGAATGGGAGATAGTGCAAGCTTTTTGAGCGCTGGATATCTTTCTTCTGGACCTTCGAGGGTCCTTGATAGGAAATAGATCGGTATCTACCCTTTGCTTCTTTCGACTAACGGTACTGAGCTTACCGCCTGGTCGGAGATGGCTAAGTATAGCTTTAAGGTTTCCCCTTGCCTTGGAATGGCCATCGTTGGCAACTCGCAGAGGAAAGCCTTGATGTTTTTGAACCCTTATTCTGCTTCTGGTGTCCATACAAACTGGTTTTTCTTCAGGCATTTTCTCAGTGTTTTGACTAGGGGCTTGGTTTTGTCGGCCAGCCTTGAGATGAATCTGCCCAGGGCTACCAGTTTCCCATTCAAGCTTTGCACTTCTTTTAGAGTTCTTGGCTACCTGAGGCGAGTAATGGCCTCCACTTTCTCAAAACGGGACTGAATCCCTGTCAGGACCGATTTCACATCAAGAATCTTGACTTTGAGCGAGAACGAAGATCCGATTCGAAAACCCCGAAGAGACGATGATGATCAAGGAGATGAAGAATCAAAGATAATCATAAACATGAAAGATGATAAACTAGTCGAATGATTTCATTAGTCGAATGATTACAACACAAGAAATCATGACAACACTCTCTCTCTCTAGAAATCCATGACTCACTCTCTCTCTCTAGAATGGAAATCTCACACTCTACAAGAAAATCATCATCTCCACATTTGGAGACTCCTTTTCTCGTAATGGGCACCCTCACTATATATATATATATATATATATATAGTGAGGGTGACTAACAACAGAAACATAAATGAACATAACCGGAGTCTTCGAAATTTTGGGCGAAGAAAAATGAGCTCGGAATAATATTCCTTGATGATTTCAGAGTCAAATCGGTGAAAACGGCTAAATCCGAAAAATTCCATCAATTTTCGTCAAGGAACGGCTTCTCGAGAGATTTAATCGGAAAAATTCCAATAATTAACTAAGATTCCAGTTAATCCGGTTAGTTGACGTCCGCGCTGGATCAGCTAAAAATAAAACCGTGAGACATAACGAGAAAAAGCTTCTTAATTAACCGGATAATAAAGCTAACCCGTCAGTGGTCGATAGCAAACGTGCACGTGACATCAATAAACATGAACCCAAATAAATAAATAGAATAAATACATGACTAATATAAAATTTTCAAAAATTTCGTTGCGGCGTTATCTCGGTTAATAAAAAAACTGATAAGAAAAGCCCCGCGATTAACGAAACTGCTGAAAATTTAATTAGTGATAAAAAAATACTCTCAAGAAGCACAATCTACGTAATTGGCTGAGGACCAATCAGATTACTCCAAATATTCTCCATCTACGGCTGGGAAATACATGACCCAACAGCTCTTATCAACGATCCGTGTGAATGAATATTCTCCAATCAAGAGGCGTTGAGAAAGCACACTATCCAGATCCTACGATTCAGATAGAAGAGATCCAACGGCCAGATGAGGTTGATCCAAGTGGAGTAGGCGCTGGCCAATAGCAGGCCGACAACAGCCAGCCTCCAACGGCTCTTTCCAGCTGGTGGGGACCACGCGTTCTTATACACGGCAGCCAAGAGTGCATGCAACATTCTCAAGAATACATGGGTCCCACTAGCCATGTTTGTCCACCAATCAGGTGGTGACATAAAAAAATTTGCTGGAGTTGACCGAGAAAAGGAGGAGAGAGACATTCTATGCACTCCAATAGTAAACCGCCACGTCACAGCGTCCCCATTAAACCGTCTTCAACACCCACAAACCCTAATCTTCATCGGACCACCGAAAAAAATTACGAACACCACCGGAGTCGTAATCGCATCCACTACAACCCTGAACTAACAGAATTCACCGAAACGATCTCGAGCTAAAACCCAAAAAACAAGTTCGCTAAGCAAACAAGTCCGCTAAAGCAACCAGAAGTTCGTTAAGAAGCATGACAAGTTCGCTAAACACAGCAAAAAGTTCGCTAAGCTCAGATTAAGTTTGCTAAGCGACGTCAAGTTCGCTAAGAACACATGAAGTTCGCTAAGGAGAGGAGAAGTCAGCTAAGACTTGAACAAGTCCGCTAAGAGCATCTTCAAATCTTCAAAACTTGTTAAATTTCTGGAACAATGATGAACTTTGAAGAACACTCACTTGAACAGCTTTCTTGATGATCTCGTAACAACCCAAAAATGTAAGGAAGTCTCAGATTGATGACGGAAACATGTAGCCTTACCATCCAAGAAACTATTTTGGCCACAAACAACTTCCAAACAGCAGCAAACACGGATCGAATCAGTCCTCAAAAACCCTAAATTCTGGAAAATATGAAGAACACCAAGAATGCACATAGTAGTGTGTGTTTTTCTAGAATCATCAAATCTGATGCGAATTAGATGAAACCACTGCTTCCAATCGATCCGGAACGCATTTTCCACTAAGATTCATGCTTCGTTTCATCCAAATCCATCAACAATAGCCCAGAAAACAGAGAATCAAGCTAAAAAATCTTCAAAAACCCCCAAAAACGGGAAAAACTCTAACAACTTCAAAAATCTGCTCGGATCTTTAATTTCTCACCTGATTTGAACCTTTGGAGCATGAAATCACATCTAGACGAACCCAACAGCATGAATCTATCATCAGATTCATCCAGAAATCATCCAACAGCTCCAAAATAAGAAAAATAGAAGAAAAAGTCTCTAAAATGAGTTTTCTCATCTTCACCATATTCAAGCTCAAAATCCAGATTCGAGTGACCAGATTCATTGTGAGATGAATCTGATCGGTACCCGCTCTGATACCATTTGTCAGGACCGATTTTCACATCAAGAATCCTGATCTTGAGCAAGAACGGAGGTTCGGATTAGAAAACCCGAAGAGATGATGAAGATGGAGATGAATCTAGGAAATCATACAAGAAAGATGATGATCTAATCGAATGATTTCATTAGTCGAATGATTACAACACAAGAAATCATGACAACACTCTCTCTCTAGAAATTCATGACTCACTCTCTCTCTCTAGAATGGAAATCTCACACTCTACAAGAAAATCATCATCTCCACATTTGGAGACTCCTTTTCTCGTAATGGGCACCCTCACTATATATATATAGTGAGGGTGACTAACAACAAAAACATAAATTAACAAAAATTGCAAGAAAAGCAAATAACATAAATATTAATTAAATCAAAGTTGATTTAATTAATCCGAAGCTTGACTCGCCGAACCGATCTTCCGTTGACTTTTACGTTGACCGTTGACCCGAACGGTTGACTTTTCCAGAAAATGGTCTTCGGTCCAATCTCGCAAGCCTTGAGCATCACAACTCAGTCTCTGAATCAACTCACTTGAATTCTTCAGTCGAATGCTTCGGTAAACAGATTGTATGGCGTCAGTCACCAAGATTTTAGTTCCAACAATCCTGTCCTTTTTTATTATCACACCCAGGAATTTTCCTTCTTCCACCCCGAATGAGCATTTTTCGAGGTTCAATTTCAACTTGACATCTCTGAGGGTCTCGAACGTTTCTCTAACGTCTTGGATCATATCTCCTTCACGCTTGCTTTTTATTACGACGTCGTCCACGTATACTAGGTTTTTGCCTATCTGATCTTGGAATAACCAATCCATCAGCCGTTGATACGTTGCCCTGGCGTTTTTCGACCCAAAGGGCATCTTTTTATAGCAATACGTGTCGTCGGGGGTGTGGAATGTTGTCTTCTCTTCATCCCCCCTGGCCATTCTGATTTGATGGTAGCCCTTATATGCGTCCAGGAAGCATTTAAGGGGAAAGGTGGCCAGTGCATCAATCTTTGCATCAACTTCCGGCAACGGGTAACAATCTTTTGGACACGTCCTGTTGAGGTCGGAGAAATCTATGCACATTCTAAGTGTCCCGTCTGGCTTTTTCACCATGACGGGGTTTGCTACCCACTTCGGGTATTGTATTCCTCACTATTCGTGCGGCTAGCAACTTTTTTGCTTCTTCACTCACGACAGCGGCATGCTCAGGGCATAGGCTTCTGAACTTATGTTTGGCTGGTTTAGTCCCTTCCGGGATGTTAAGATGGTGCTCTATGTATTTTGCAGGTATCCCTTCCATGTCGATGCACTACCAAGCAAAGACATCTATGTGTTTGAGCAGAAGCTCCTTCAGGGCAATCTTCCACCTTCCTGGCAGTTGGACCCCTACCTTGATGGTTTGTTTAGGGAACTGGTCATTCAGGATCCAATTCTCTATTCCTGGCTTAGGGGTTATGCTTGGCATCCAGGACACACTTGCGATAATTTTAGTGGCGGACCCTACTGTCGCAATTCCCCTTGCCGTGGGGAACCTCATCATCCCATGTGCTGTGGACGTAAGTGCCCACAGGGCTCGTATTCTGGGTCTTCCAAGAATGACATTGTACTTGGAGCTACCCCTGACAATTGAGAAAGTTAGCTCGATTGTCCTTCTGGTAAATCCTTCCCCAAATATCACTAGGAGGGTGATTTTTCCCAATGGCCTGACCACCTCTCCTGAGAACCGTATAAGGGGCATGTATTCTTCTACCATCCTATTGATACATGGTTCTAGTTCGTCATGTGAAGTATCGAATACAAGACAAACATACAAGTTTGCTGAGGTCTGAACTCAGGCCGAACCTAGAGTTTGGACAGGGCCGAACAGGTTTGAACCTGAGGTTCGGACCAGCGGGTTTTAACTAGTATATATATGTATCTTGTGTTGTATTTAGGCATGATCTTAGAACTTCCGTGTGATATCTTTTCTGTGTACTCTGTGGTCATATCTATGGTTAATACAAGTCTTTTGTATTTACTCTTTGTGTTCTAGCTCGTATAACATCGAGTTCGTTATGATTAACTAGACGATCCACACGCTCAAGCAATTTCAAGTGGTATCAGAGCATTTGGTTTGTTCTACTGGTCGGAAATCTCTGTTTTTCGTAGTTTTGACTCAAAATTCACGATTTTGCGAAAATGAGTTGTATTTTTGAGTTCGTTTGATCTTCTCGAGTGTGCTCCATGTCAAAAATTCATTCCTAAATCGTTTCTATCGAGTTTGTTTGAATTCCTGTCGAAAATTCTAGATAAAAACACTAAAAATCGAGAAAGTGGTGTCGAGTGAGCTTGGTCTCATCTGAGGTTCGGACAACTTCAGAGTAACCGCTCAGAACTCAAGGTTTGGACGGAGTTCGGTGTTATTCCAAATTCGGACTAAGTTCGGTGACGGTTCGGTCCAAGTTTCTGTCCAAGTTCGGACGACGTTCGGCGAGTGTTCGGTCTTAGTTCTGTTTGTTCTTCCGAAGGTCCAGTTCGGAGGGAGTTCGGCGAATTTAGGTTCGGAGTTGATTCGGAGTTAGTTTGGAGGAGGTTCGGGGTGAACAGTAACCAGATTTTTCGAAATGTCTGATTTTCAAGCGTTCGCGGCTATTCAAAAATTCGGTTCAGACTACGATGAAAACGATGATGAATTATGATAATGAAATCGGAACAAGTCAGAAAGTTCCTAAATTGCTCAAATTGGAAGATTATCATAGTTGGATTACACGGTTTGAAGCATATGTTTCTGCAAATGATATTGATATGTAGTTGTCATATTCTGAGCCATATGTTTATCCTAAAGGTGAAGACGGGGAACCAATTCTTCAAAGAAAGCTTTCAGGAGAACAAAAGAAAGCGTATCAAGCTGAAAAGAAGGCATATGGTACTTTAACAATGGCATTTCCTACAGATTTATTACATCAATTCTCAAGTAACTACACAACAAAGAGTTTGTGGGATGCTTTAGAATAGCGATGTGAAGGCAATGACCAATTTAAGAAAAGTTGACAAAAGGTGTTGAAGAAGGAATTTGATAGTTGCAAGCATTATCCAAATGAATAGATTCCAAATCTGATTGCAAGATTTGCTCATTTAATGAGTGAAATGAAGTTGGTGAATCTTACAAAAGATGAAGCTGAAAAGAAAGAAAGATTTTTGAAGCTTTACCAGAGAAATGGGAAAATTATGTAATGATGGTCAATCATGATAAAGATTTTTCAAAATTGTCATTTAATGATCTGATTCAAAGAATCCAAGCAAAGGATATGGAGTTAAAGGTGAATAAGTCACTGCCTGAGCAAGTTGAAAATCCTGCAGTGTATTATGGTAACAATGATTCAACCCTGAATGCTGGGAAATCTAATATTCTTAGTTTTGCACCCCCTACAGCATTTCTGGCAGGTAAATCTGAAACTCCAAGTTATTCTTCTGCTGGTTGTACTGTTTCGATTCCTAGTTCTTTGACTCAAAGTGCATTTTCTGTTCAAACTATCGATGATTATAATGCTTTGATGTCTGCATTAGTATCTTCATATTTTGGTGTTATCACTGGTGCTATGAGTAATGCTGAATTGGCAAATGAAGATTATGATCAAATTGATTATGATCATTTGGAGGGAATGGATCTGAATTGGCAGTATGCTATGTTCGTTCAAAGAACGAAGAAATTTTTCAATAGAACTGGTAAGAAGAGATTGAATCAGGATGGTATAATTGGTTTGGACAAGTCGAAGGTGAAATGTTATAAGTGTTCCGTGTGGTCACTTTGCACGAGAATGCCCAAGTTCAGTAGATAATAAATTGAAAACTGGTCAACATGCACATTTAGTTTTTCATCGATCAAATGAAGCTGATAAGGTTGAGAAGAAATCTGTTACTTTTGCTAATAATCTGACAGAAACATTCTGGCATCCAGATGAATTTGCCTGGAATGCGGATTCAGCAGCTAAAAAGAACCATGCTCCATTTAGCATTGCATTGACTGCTTGTCATGATGATGATGACAGCTTTCTGACTGATTCTGATTCCTATTCAAGTGCATCCTTGGTTCAAGAAGATTTATCTAAGGTTTCTTATAGTTCAAAGGTTGAGGAGTCTAAATGTTTTGAATGTGTAAAACTACACAAAACAGTTGCATATTTTGAACAACGTCTTCAAACATCAACCGAAGAGATTGTGGTGCTAAAGAAAGAGTTGGAAGATTTTCAAAAGAAATATTATGAATTAGTTCATGTTCATGAAGATCTTTTGAAAGAAAAAGCTCAATTGGCTGAAGAGTGTGAGAAAGCCAAAGCTGAAGCTTTAGACGCAGCTCAAGATTTTGAAAATTTATTTGAGAAGAGTTATCCGGTTCAGCAAAAGTATGAGGAAGCTACTACTTTTATTGCTAAAACTGTTGTTACTATTGAAAAGCTTCAAAACAAGATTTATATGCTTCAAGATGAGAACGTTCTTTATCGTGACAAGATTGAGGTATTGACTAAGGATGTTGAGATCTATAAGAAAAAGCGAGAAAATGTTCTTGAAGAATTATTTGCTGAATGTGAGATCCGAAAGCTACAAACATATGAATATGATGATCTTAATGCAAAATTCATCAAGTCACTGAAAGAAGTATTTGAAGCTCAACAAAAGATTAATGATTTGAAATTGGAAATTTTGGAGTTGAAAAGACAAGTGAAGAACTGCAATTTGTCACCGACATTGCTAAACTTCTTATACAAGCAGGATCAGAGTACAAAGAGTTCTAAGAAGGAGGATGTTCACTTGGTTCCTCAACCAGTGGATTTAATTGAAGTTACTTCTGCCCAGCTTGATCCTAAAGTTGAAGTTCATGATTATTCAAAATTTGCCACTCCACCCAAGATGAACAAGTTTAAGTCTAAGAAGAAGGAGAAGCCTTTGGGTGAATCTCCAAAATTTGTGTCAAAGTCTGTTTTGTTGGAAAATGAAAATGTGTTTGATAAGATTGCTTCGAGTTCTTCATTTGCAACTGAAGAAGAAAAGGTTTGATTAAGAAGAACAAGCTAAAGGATATCAAAGCCAAATTCACAAGCGAAGCTAAGGCGAGAGAAACTTCGGGTTCTTCTTCTAATTCTTCAAAGCATCAAGGATTCAAACACAAAGGTTTGGGTTATGAAGTGAAGAAAGAACCGATTTAAACAAAGAAACCAGTGTAGGCTGCAAAGGTTCCTCAAGCAAAAGTTGCAAAGAAATCATCACCTCAGAAGGAATTTTCTTATTATTCTGGAAGATCATCATCTTCAAGGAGTCCATCTCCTATGTATGACTCTTCTGATGGTTTCTTTGATAACTTTGATTCTGAACATTCATCTGGTTTATGTATGTCGTCAACCAGGACATCTAGCTGCTGATTGTCCGACGACTGCATATATCCACAAAACTGCAAAATATGTGGATAACAAAGGTCAAATTTTTTATGAACCCTGGTCTCCAAAGATTGAATCAACCCGTAAATCGTCTTGGTCTAAACCTAGTACTTCGGTTGAATTTGATTCAGGTTCTGATAAAAAATTGAAAATTTTACAAATTTGGACACCGAAAGTTGTTTCCACGGCCAACAAAGACTATGTGGAAGACACCGGGCGACCCGACGCTGTTAAATCGGGTCGATCCCAGAGCGACTAATGATTTCTTTGGTGTCAAGCAGGTATTTCAGGAAGATCTTTTGGTGATTGAAAATTGCTGATTGTGAAAAAACCTGTGCTAACTTAAACTGAATTTCAAAATCAAAATTTTGTTTTTCAAAATGCTAAACTGAATGTATTCGTGTTGGTTGATCACTTTTTCTTGTTTTTCACTCTGTCTCATTCTGAGGAGGAGTTTTTTTTTGCAAAAATACAAAAATAGTGTGTTGTTTTTCAAATAGTAAAAATGAAAATCTATAAATAGAGTTGTCATTTTTAGGGGGAGAAATTTAAAAATGACAAAAACCCTTAAAAACGCAAAAAGCCAAAAACATTTAAAAATGAGAAATTGTATCCGACATGATTGGGAAATGATGGTACATTGGCTGACATTGTCTGACTCATGGATAAAGTAGATGAAAAAGCCATAAGACCATTTGATCGATGTGTAAGGTAGGCCCGGCAAATCAGAAAGTATACGAATGTGATATACACTAAATATGATGCTTGATCTAGTGGACAACATCTTGATGCGTATCTCAAGATATATCAAGAAAAAGCTATGTGAAAAATAAAATGAGAAGTCACTGTGTATACATGTGTTCATTTTGCAAAGATTTAAACTTGTTTGATTTTCTTTATTTTGTCAAACGATCGGACTTTCTCTGCGTGTCCACAAGACCGACCTTATTGTTGTTCTTTTGGCGTTCTGCTTTATTTTCTTTGGTGTTTCGTATAACTCATCGGACTTTCTATGCGTATATGGGAGTACTGACCTGATTGTTGTTGAGTTATACAACTTCAACTTGTTTTATTTTCTTATTTTGTTAAATCCAAGGCCTTATATGCGTATCGAAAGATCGAACTTAAGGTAGACGATTTAACATTCTTATTTCTTTTTGCATGGAACACAGTTGACTATATCATGGTTACAATCATTATGTGATTAAAATCACAAATGAAATCACAAAATGTGATAAGCAAAAACATATCTGAGTATGTCTGATAGTGTGGGGTACACTGGTCAATGCAAATCTAATCAATAATATAACATATCCAGATGTTATGAGTATGATTGTGCCAGAGTTTAAAGTTGGACAAATTATATCTGCAATCGGCATAGCTTATGTGCTTCAATAATCGAAATTGAAGTGTAGTTTAGCATGTTATGATCAATATGATCCCAAGTTGTGATCTTTCTCGCAAAAGACAAATATAGTATCTGATTGCATTTACTTTTCTTATCGGAAAATACCAAAGAGATTTTAAGTGTGTTTTGATATAAAGTTTCTAAAAACAAACAAGATTTTGTTTCTGATTTTTTTTCGATTGATCAGCACGACATACAAAATCAATTTTCAAAATCAAAATATCTTGGAGTCTCGAAGAGACGTTTTGCACCAAGATTATTTATGTTGGCAGGTTTCTAAGTGGAAAGAAAACATCACAACTTCAAGTCTTCTGAAGGTTGTTGATAAAAAGTTTACACACGATGCAATATCAAGTATTCAAGATTGAACTCATCGTCAAGATCGAGGAAGAGTTTGATTAAAGATAAAAGATACAACTTTTAATAGAGGAGATGATAGTGCACATGCCGAGGGGGAGTTTGTTGATACATGGTTCTAGTTCGTCGTTTGAAGTATCGAACACAAGACAAAACATACAAGTTTGCTGAGGTCCGAACTCAGGCCGAACCTGGAGTTCGGACAGGGCCGAACAGGTCCGAACCTGAGGTTTGGACCAGCGGGTTTTAACTAGTATATGAAAATGCGTGAGCATCGGATCGTCTACTCGATCTAGCTAATCGGACATTGAAACGTAATTAACCGATTGTTTTATTAATCAAAATGAACTATTACAATCAGTGAAACACACAGAAACACAACACAGAGAAACACCTTGAAAACACACACTTAAGAAATCTCAAACGCTCAGAACTACTTATTACAAAGACCAAACATCTATTTATACCCGCTGGTCCGATCCTCGTCCGAACCTCAGGTTCGGCCAGTCCGAACTCCAGGTTCGGACCCAGATCGGCCAGACCTAATTTGACTTGATCTTGTTTTTGTTTGATACTTCACACGACGCACATTTCAGGTATCAACAAACTCCCCCTCGTCGTGTGCAGTATCTCTTCTATCTTTTCAACATCATCAAATCTGTATCTTCAATCAAGCTCCCCCTCAAGTGTAGAACTCGTTTGTCCAATGAGATGAATCTTCGAACAAACTCCTCCTCAACTTGATCGTAGCTTAATCTTGAATACTTGATGACGTTCCGTGTATCTCTGGTCTTTATCAAACGCTTCAGAAGACTTGAAGTGATGATATCTTGCACTATAGCAACCTGCTCAAACATTTTAAATAATCTTGGCGCAAAACGTCTCTTCGAGACTCCAAGATATGATTTTGAAAATTGAAATTGTATCACGTGTTAATCAAATCAAAAATAAAGCAGAAAACAAAATCTTTTTGTCTTTTTGAAAGTTCATATTAAAACAAGCCTAAAATCTTTTTGATTTTCCAAAGTTTATGCTAAAACACACCGAAAATCTTTTTGTGCTTTTCTTGATATGAAATGAAATTACAATACAGAATCAAACACTATTTTTTGGTATGAGATAGATCACTATACGGGATCATATTGGATACAACGCACTGAACTACACTTCAATTTCAATTAATTGAAGCACACAAGTCATGTCGATTGCTGGTATAATTTGTCCATCTTAAACTCAGACAGGATCATACTCATAACATCTGGATATGTTAAAGTATTGATTATATTTGCTTTGACC
>JBCNJP010000025.1:26997700-27041292 GCA_039602395.1 Deinandra increscens subsp. villosa
AGTTCACATAAAATGATGAATCTAAAATCTTAACAATACGTGTAAACTCACATAGATTGATAGAAAACTTTACGTGAAATGTAACGTGTATATATATATATATATATATATATATATATATATATATATCACATAAAATTATAATTGAAAACGTCACATAAAATGACAAATTGTTCATATGAAATCATAAAATATAATTTACATACAATCATAAATTATAATTATTCAAGTCAGTTAACCGACGTCAAGACTCATGTGCAGGGTTCATATAACTATTCTAGTTAACTGAGGTAACATACGTTATTGAAAGATACACAAGTTATTAACGAAGTTAAACTAGAAATTACCAGTTGTCACATCATCCCCAAGTTAAAAGAATTTTCGTCCTGAAAATTAAGGTAATGCTTGGGGTGTGCTGATTAGTTAGCTGGAATAATGGAAAAGGGAAAAAAAATTTCCAGTCATGACATCATCCCCAAGTTGAAAAGGAATTTCATCTAGGAATTTAATCATTATCAATTGTTACAAGAATCGATCTTGACAGTAATATAACGAGAGAATTCAGGTTCTCTACTCCAAGAGGAGTGATGGACGTTATGTCCTAGAATGTGTACAATAGGTTGAGGAGTTAACAAAATGTCCACAAGATTTTGAAAAGAACCCAAATCGATGGTATAGAAAGTAGTTTCTCTAATTAAGAGTTTCTACACGAAAAATTTGAACAATCATATTACGGGAATCGTGTCGAGTGGCAAGGTTAAACATAATGACATGATAACATAAGTATTTAAAATCAAAATTTCAATACGAATAAAGGACCATACTATGTTCAAGTAGCCTCCAGCTATTGTGTCCAACGCTAATGGTGAGATTCTGTTTCCGAGTCTCATTTTCACTTATGGCATTCGCATTCACCAATAACCCAGGTGAATCGGCGAGAAGGAAATTTAGGTGTGAGAAAATTGTGTGTGCTTCAGTTCAATCAGTGTTTGCTTAATAGACCCTTATCTAACAAAAACTTAAACATCTGAATTTGCCTACCAACTAGCAATTAACATAGAATTACACAAGACTGATCAAGTTACCATACGGAGCAATTGGTTGATTTAGTACTTTATGGAGTTATGTCCCACTAAGTTCACATGATTTGCAATAACATTCAATATCACCTTTCTTACAATAGTAGTTTAGATATCATTTTGAGTCCCTATGAAGGCTTCCTTAAATGGTTGATATGGTCAATGCATACTAGCATGCATTCTATCATGAAGGTTTTTACCATACAACACATATATTTGTCCGAACACCATATATACTAGCATAAGATCCTAATATGGTATATCTCTAGCATATAAGTTCATACACTAACCAACACAAACCATAAGGTGCAAAGTTGACAGGGCAACTTCACACAATCTTGTCATTCCCGCCGAGGTAGGAGACTTAGGACCTTGTATGGTGTATGGTTTCGTACTCAATCAGGTTAATACATTCACAACATGTCATTTTCTAGTTCCTAACACGTTTCATACACATAACTAATGACGCAATTCTATGCCACTTTTGTTTAAACCAACACTTCAATGACTAATCAGTTTCTATAAAATAAACATAGGATTAGATCCTCATGAGAATGATCTAATTTTATGAAAGTAGGACCGAGGTAAAGATTCCTCATGAGAAGGTCATAAGCAAGCAAATTATTTATCATGGTTAAACTATTTTAACAATTGCTCACATACTGATACGTAGCTGGCAGTATACTAATTTTATGAAAGTAGGACCGAGGTCCAAACAGTAATCAAATCCAGTACTACAACTACCTTTGGAAGGTAACACATAAAAGTTTGTTTTCTTAAAAAAAATTGTTTGTTTTTGTTTTACTCAATTCTGCTAAGAAATATTCAAGTAAGCATGTAAATGATTGGATTCAAATTCATATCGGGGTTCAACATCACACAATATATCATCATACAAATTACCTTGGTAAGGATCTAAAAATAAGGGCGAAAGTTCAACAGAATAAAAGTGTAAGCTATGAGTTACCGACAATCATTGATGTCCTGCAGAAACATGCATGGAATCAAGTGCGAGGATAGAAAATTTAAGATGAAGAGCGCCAATGGCTCAGTTCATGAATTCAAGTGAGTGTTGAGGTGGTAGAGTATGGTAGTCGTAACTACACATTCCAGGATATGAGATGTTAGTTTCTGGTTGAGATAGAAATCGGGTGAGTGTAAATGTTGTAATAGATAGCATAGAGTTCAAAGAGGATTATCTAACATGCTTGACAGGATTTGGAAAGAAATTTGCTTCAATAGATATCGAGACGAACGTGTCAATGGTTACACTGTTCCATAGAGTAATCATCTCGTCGAGAGGGGGTCTTCATTGCTTAAGTTCACAAGGGTGTCCAATCCATTTGGTGTTCTCGCTTTTCACGCGAAATGAATCAGTCTTTCCAGAATATTGGTTTAATTAGGGCTTGAAAATTTTGTACGACATGAGCATGAAATAAACGTGTGTCTTCGAAACAAAGAACATTAAGGTATTCAAAAGTGGTTTCGGTTTTGGATAACTGTACATATAAATTTTCATTAGGGTTTAATGCGGGTTTACCACGAATCAAGGGGACAAAATCAGGTGTTACATAGAAAGCGTCGGGGGAGGTATCACTTCAGTGCTGGCCAAGGAGTTTATGAAAAGAGACAATCGATTCGAAAGTTGTTCTCCCTTGAACGAAAGTCGGTCTACTTCGTAACATATACTTCTAAAAGTTGGAGTCCTTCATTCGATCATGCGGTTTGTCATTCATAAGAGAGGAAAAAGAAAATCATTCTCTAGTTTTTAAAACGTTGTTGTTCATTTGAGTCAGAACTCACAACCGAATTGTGAAACGGAGTTCTTCTTAGTAGAGTTTTTCTTATAGATTCGGACACTTTAAAGCATGGAGTTTAATTATTTTGGGTATGTCTCTCTTGGTAGGAATACTTAAGAGACATCAGTGAAAGGGCATTGAGTAGTCTTGTTGTGGACATAGTCTCGTTAAATGGAGTTTCTCCAAATGAGGTTCTTGTGTATGACTCTAAAGTCAATCCTTGGTCTGGTACTGGTCCCACTTTCAACATGCCACTAATGCTTATATATAGGGTGTACCGCAGCATAACCCACAACACTACCAACACCTTGAAGGCGTACCAGTTGCCTACCCTTACTAGCTATTAGTCAAACCAAATAGGTTAGTTCTTGCAGAAATAGGGTACATCAAGTTTTCTCGCATACGTTAAAATGTATGGGGGGACAAGAGATTTAAACCTCAATACGTTGTGCAAACAAATGGTGTATGTGTTTCCTTACTAGAACATTAAGATGCCAGGGTTTGTCATTCTAGTGAAGATCATCAAGAGTTTGGCAAGCGCAGTGTGAATATCATACCGCTTTGGATTTCAAGACGATCCAACATTTAATGTAGGCCATTCAGGTTAAGTTCAAGCCGGGGTTTTACCGATGAAAGTTTCCTGAAAAAGATGAAGAGGATCCGGGTACCAAAAATTTGTCGATGGATAATTTGGTGTACCAAATTTTTTTTATGACAGGAGCGTTAATAAATATACCAAAATCTATGGATAATTTGGTGTACTCTATGCATAAGAAGGGAAAATACGAGGTCGATGGTTCAATTAACTATAGATAACAAGAAGTTCATACTCGTTGTGTGTAAATAGGGTTTCCATAAAAGGCTTTGTATATTACCGTGACAAAGGCAAAATGTAGTCTCATCATCAATGGCGTTAACTTGTTATAAAGCTAACCAAATATGTAATACTGTCCGGCTCCAAAGCTTAAAAGTTTACCTAGGGCATAAGGATTACAAAACCGGGAGAATCAGGAACTGTGGGTTGTTAAATCATAAAAGGTTTAAATCACGCAAACAAGAACCAATAGTATAGGTCCAAAAGGTCAATCGGAATGGTCTTTACGTTAAAACTGGAAGTCATCAGTTTAAAAATCAGGATTTCACTAACATTACCCCCATTTGAGAAAAAAAATATGCTTACGGTGAGGTAAGCAGTTTGTACCATCGTGACGTTGTTGCTGGCAATAAGTTTTGGTTCACACAATAAAACCAGCAGTATGAATTCTTAGAGGGAACTTCACAAGAGTTTTTAGCCAAGAAATATGTTCAAGTGCCCGCGATATATGATTTATATAATTCATTTATCCAGTGTTGTCTGGGTTTTCGTCTGGTTAAGGTTTTTCCAAGTTGTCTCTCGGATGCAAAAGTACCCGGAGTTTATATGGTAGCTGAAGTCGTAAAAGTAGAATTATGCCTCATGAGGAGTTCAAACCAGTCGAAGGTTTCGTCAAGAGTTTACGTATCCAAGGAAAAACATGTCCTTGCAATACACAAGTGAAACGATGTCCCTTCAGGATTAACATTCATAATGTGTTTCAAGAGAGTTCTCGAATGGATTAGAATCCATATATTAGAGAGATGAGACCATAAACGATAGAGTTCACATAGATGGATGATTTCAATCATCCAATTGAGTTTAACATGCTCAACATTCAATGCCACGAGAAGAAAAAAAAGAAAAAAATTACAGAATTTTGCCCTTAATACGACCATTAGCGTGCCCAGTAGGATTCTCCAGGGTTTCCATACATTGCAAATTAAATTAACGTGTGCACCCGTAACGGTAATTTACTTTGCATGGTCACCCTAGTTCCTCTTACTTCAGCTACCGGGTATGGTGGAGAACAGATGAGATATCCATGGAGTTGGTATCAAGTAATGTGGTAACTAACCCAATCTTATCTTAACCAGAATTCGTTAAGGAGTCTAGTCTCCAGGACAAAACGCTATCTTACTTGGTATAAACCACTTGGCACGAGTCTGCTAGAAATTTAGTTCAATGCATATCACAATAGCCCTAGCTTAGCTCGAAGTTGTAAAATGGTTACCTCGCATACTGACTTGATCATAATCCGATACATCAAAGAGAAAATTTCAGTCGGCCCACATCAGGTACCATGACAAGGTTTTAAAGGCTTATGCATACATACTCGTGATACTCGAACACCTGCGACCTGAGAGAAACATATTTAAAGAGGAAGTGTCAACCAAAAGGTTGGTGAGTTCATATAAGTACATATCAATAACCAGTATAGACATGCAGTACGAATACAACCGTCTTTATTCGTATATATGTATGTATATTACAAGTACAATCCATATTGTAGGTAGCTAGCCTAAGTTCATGTCACTAAAACGTTCGCAACCGAAGTTGACCAATTAGTTGTAGGAATAATTCCTTACGTGTTTTGCCTTCCCCGTGTCTACTCGATCACAGTAAGTTAGGCTGACATTATCATCAGTCCGACCACCAGTCGGGTAGTGCATCTCGTGCCCGCTGAGTGGGGTTTGTCAGACCCCAGTAGTACTACCCAATATCCCCTCGCTATTTGATATCAACGGTTCGATAAATTAAGGACTTAAAAGATAAAGCATTTTACGTGAACATGTGATATATACTGGATTTCTACTTTAATCATACATTAAAAGTTGTCGTGTTATCACCATAACCCGGGTGTAATGTGTTCGAGTGTTATCGTCCAAAACCGGACGTAACGTAAGAGGTTGTGAAACTCACCTTAGGGTGCACAACAATTCCAGATAGGTAACACAACAAGTAGCAACTAGCAGGTCTTGTGTGCTTTACCAAACACCTAATGAGCATATATACATAAGTGTGTGTTCAATCGAAAATGACTAAGTCTAGTCCAATAGTGAAATCAAACAATGTCAAACTATGACATGACGAGGGTTCAATAAATCCAAAACGAGTCGGAGATTGGCTCATTGCCAAAATCATAACGATAAAAAAAAAGTCGACAAAAGTATATTATCTATTGATAATATATGTTCAAGAAATCGTATGAGAAAATATATATTCGTAGTCAATTAATAGTTGTATCAATAACGTGTACTCCAGAATGTACCCATGTGTTTATAAATATTTATACAAATAAAAATCCAATTCTTAGAACGTTAAATCGCACAATTCGTATATTTGTACACAACTGTAAAAGGTTACTAAAACGTTATTTTTTATATATTTTCCAAATATGCATCCTTTTTATAAATCACCGTTAATTAGCCAAATGTTTTATATAAAAAAAACGAAAACAAACTTATATAAACCTATAAGATAAAGATTAAGGTAACGAGCCTACAAGAAATTCTACGGGTCTAAATTGACATAGGAAACGATGGGTGGGAGATTTGCGGGTTAAACAAGTCTAATATTCTGTTTAAAAATCAAAGTAGAAAAAGAATGGGGTCAACAAAATTTGAACCCACAACCCCTAGTTCCATGCACAACACCCAAACCATTGGTCTGAGGCTATGTTCGGTTAACACATCATTCGGAAAGTTTTTAGTACACAGGGGCATAAATCGGGATTTCAGAAAATAAATAAAAAGGTTTGGAGGTAACAGGGTTTTGAACCCGTGACCTCTCGGATAAATACCCTATGAAAATGCGTGAGCACCGGATCGTCTACTCGATCTAGCTATTCGAACATCGAAACGTAATTAACCGATTGATTTATTGATTTAAACGAACAATTACAATCAGTGAAACACTCAGAATACAGACACAGAGAACACTCTCAGAAACACACACTTAGCAGTAATCTCGCACGCTCAGAACTGAAAATTACAAAGATCAAACAACTATTTATACCCAGCTGGCCGAGCCTTGGCCGAACCTCAGGTTCGGCCAGTCCGAACTTCAGGTTCGGACCTATTTCGGCCAGACCTAAATTAACATGATCTTTTACTTTGTTTGATACTTCACACGACGCAAACATCAGGTATCAACAAACTCCCCCTCGTCGTGTGCAGTATCTCTTCAACATCATCAACTTTGTATCTTCTATCAAGCTCCCCCTCAAGTATAGAATCCGTTCGTTCAATGAAATGAATCTTCAAACAAACTCCTCCTCAACTCGATCGTAGCTTGATCTTCAATACTTGATGACATTTTAGTGTATCTCTGGTCTTTCATCAACAGCTTCAGAAGACTTGAAGTTGTGATATCTTGCACATAGCAACCTGCTCAAACATTTAAATAATCTTGACGCAAAACGTCTCTTTGAGACTCCAATATATGATTTTGAAAATGATTTGTATCACGTGCTAATCAGATAGAAAATAAAGCACAATTTTTTTTTAATTTTTCAAAGTTTATGCTAAAACACACCGAAAATCTTTTTGTTCTTTTCTGAAATGAAATGAAATCACAATACAAAATCAAACACTATTTCTTGTATGAGAAAGATCACTATATGGGATCATATTGAACATAATGCACTGAACTGCACTTCAATTTCAATTAATCGAAGCACATAAGTCATGCTGATTGCTGGTATAATTTGTCAAACTTAAACTCAGGCATAATCATACTCATAACATTTGGATATGTTGAAGTATTGATTAGATTTGCTTTGACCAGTGTATCCCACACTATCAGACACAATCAGACATTTTCAGTTTTTCTTTCTTTTTCTGTTGTGTGACAGCACTTGTGATTTTTCACAATGCATAATATTTTCATGATATCGTCAACTGTGTTCCATGCAAAAAGAAATAAGAACGTTAAATCGTCTATCTTAAGGTCGATCTTTCAATACGCAGATAAGGCCTCGGATTTAACAAATAAGAAAATAAAACAAGTTGAAATTGTATAACCCAACAAAAATCAGGTCGGTACTCCCGTACACGCAGAGAAAGTCCGATGAGTTATACGAAACACCAAAGAAAAATAAAGCAGAACGTCAAACGAACAACGATCAGGTCGATCTTTCGATACGCAGAGAAAGTTCGATCGTTTGACAAAATAAAGAAAATCAAACAATTTTAAATCTTTGTAAAATGAACACATGTATACACAGTAACTTCTCATTAGTATTTAGTGTATATCACATCTGAATACTTTCTAATTTGCCGAGCCTACCAAGCATATCAAACAATGATCTTATGGCCCTTTCATCTACTCTATCCATGAGTCAGATACGTAAGTCAATGTACCATCATTTTCCAATGATCAATTTCTCACAATTTTATATTTTGCATGTATACACTTTCCTTCATTATATATTTGGCATGTATTCACTTTCTCCCATACACTTTCCTTCATTATATATTTGGCATGTATTCAGTTTCTCCCCATAACATGCATTTTCTCAATTACTCCTCCTTACTTACAATTCTCCCCCTTAAAATGAAAACTCTATTTTTGGATTTTCATTTTACACAAAACAAAACTTTATTTTTAGCTTTTTGAGGAAAAACTTGGAAAACAAAGAAAAGTGATCAATCAACACGAACAGTCTGCAGATATAGAATTCAGAAAATATGCAGGTTAGAAAAATTTATCATAAAAATTTAATTAAGCAGAATACTCCTCCATCAACAACTTTGCAATCGTCGATAGGTCTTCTAGAAGTACCTGCACACTGGTCAAACTAATTAGTCCAAAAATAACCCGAAGCGAATCGTTTCTGGTCGACCAGTGTCCTTGTTTTGCTTAGAAACTACCTTAGGTTTCCATTATTGTTGTTTTGGTAATTCAGTTTTTGATGAAACAATCACAGGTGACTGTGATGATGAACCTACATTTTGAACCTTTGAAAAATTTGGAACAAAACGTTTTTGTTTATGAAAGAATGTAGGTTCAACGTCATCAAAAACTCTGCATTGTTCATCAAAGAACTTTGTGTTGGCAGGTTTACCAAAAACTGGCTTCTTATGAAACCCTTGAGGTGAATCAGCAGGTGATGGACAATCCTTTGCCATATGCCCTGATCGGCGGAAAATATAGCAGATTCTTTTCGTTTTGTCCCATCTTTGATGTACCTGCAAAGAACACACATGAATATCTCGAACATGATCAGAATGAGAATCATATACCTGATGTCTGTGATCATGTACCCATTTGGATGTAGGGCTTCGAGACTAAGAACTTTCAGAAGAAATGTTAGCTTTCACAAAGACCTCAGCAATCTTCCTAGCATCAACACAATGAAGTGGAAATTCTTTGTCAGAAAATAATTCATCCGAACCCTTGAGTTTGTAAAACCGCTCGGGTTGAACTTTATTAGCTTGAAAAACTTCCTTCTTCACTTGTTTCATCTTTAATTTCTTCAAATCTTGAGATGATGATGCTGGAATCTTTTTCAGCTTTGTCTTTTATCCCATGAAAACCCAATCCCACATGCTTGCCAGAAATCTTCTCCTCAGATGAACAATGTCCATTCTTCGCTAATCGAGAAAATTCAGCTTTCACTTCAGTTACATTCTTTTGATCATAAAAGATCTTTTCATCAAACTCGGGTTGAGACTGAATCTTTTCACTAGAAGTAGCCGACTTCTCATTATCAGCAGAAGATGAACCAGATACAAATTTTGGAGCAGGAGAAACTTCAGATTTCTTGTCCTTCTTTTTCTTATTCTTCTTGTTCTTCTTTTTTGTCACAACTTTCTCATCCTCAACAGTATATGAAGAAACCTTTGAATAATCAAATTCGTCAACTTGTTCCTTCACTTCTTTGAAAGCTTCTTTGATATGAGCAGGGGGTGATGTAGTCTTATCAAACATTTTCTCAAAATTAGCATCATTAGCTAAGAAGCTTGTGAAAACTTGAGAATTTGAAACATTGTTAAGCAATCGATTAGCATCCAGAACTTGAATTTTTAGATCAGAAATTTTCTGTTGAGCTTCAGTAAATTCTTTTTCTTTAGCAATCAATCGCTTCGCGACTTTGTGAGTTTCAAATTTTTGTAAGCGAAGATTATCAAGACCTTCAATTAATTCCTTCTTCAATTTAGCTTCATTTCGTTTTTGAATCTCCAAATTCGCTGCTTGAACTTTATTGACATGAAACAACTTTCCCATGTCAACTTGATACGCTTCAATCTTAGCAGTTGATTCCTCAACATTCTTTGTAAGCAGATCCAGCTTAACTTTTGACTTATCAA
The DNA here is from genome assembly GCA_039602395.1 of Deinandra increscens subsp. villosa. NCBI lineage: Eukaryota > Viridiplantae > Streptophyta > Magnoliopsida > Asterales > Asteraceae > Deinandra > Deinandra increscens. The sequence continues at coordinate 27,007,746 of JBCNJP010000025.1, forward strand.
ACAAATTCGTGAAATCAGAAGCAGTATCCTCCGCTTCATCCTTCCATTTCTTGACTTCTTTCACCAACTCATCCCTTTCTTCACAGATCTTAGCTTTTGCAGCTTCCACATCTCTTTTATCTTGTTTAGAGATTTCTAAAACTTCATTCAACAAATTGATCTCTTGAAGCAAACATTCATTCTTCATACCCAATTCCTTCTCATTTTCCTTAGAAATGTCCAACTCTGAACTAACCATTTGTAAGTCAGCAGAAATTCTCTTGACTTCTTCAATCAAAAATTATTTTTCTTTCATCAAGGCTTCAATTCTAGACTCAAATTTTTCATTCTCAGCAGCATCATATGAACTCGAATCAGAATAATAATCATCTTGGTCATGTGTGACAATTAATGCTGATGTATCACATTCAAAATGTTGACCCCAATCATAAACACCATTATGTTGAGCCGTCAAGGCTGTTGTCTTTCTTGTGTTACTAGTAGATGGTTGAGTAAAACCAGGCTTGGATGATTGAGTAAAACCAGGCTTGCTTGCATGTGCCTGTTGACAGTCTTTGGCAAAATGTCCAAGCTGCGAACATTTATAACATTTTAACTTGGACTTGTCAAAACCCAATTTATCACCAGAAGGATTTCTTCCATGTTTCTTGAAGAATCTCTTCGATCTTTGACATAACATAGCATACTGCCAAGATATATCCAATTCAGTTAGTTGATCATCATCAAGAGCATCAAGATCATCACTGGTTAACTTTGCATCAGCAACATTCTTAATAATCGAACCAAAAGATGATGAAATCAAGGCAGAAATCATTTTAGCACAATCCTCTGTTGATTCAGCAGAAAAAGCATTCTGATTTGAAAAATTTGGAATTGTAAAGCTATAACCCCGTGAAGACTTGTTATCAGGATTATCAGAAATTCCAGTCAAGAAAGTTGTACTTGGTGCAGAACTCAGACTTGGTTTTGCTTTAGCATTCATGCTTGTCGTATTCTCACCATGATACAATTCAGGATTTTGCAAAGTAGCAGTTGATTTCTTTGAATTTAACATTTCCATTTCTTGAGCATGAAGTTTTCAAGTAAGCTCGTGAAACGTCATTGTAGAATAATCCTTGTCATGAGTGAGCAGCAAAACATAATTCTCCCACTTTTCAGGTAAAGCTTCCATAATCTTTTCCTTCAAATCAGCATCGGATTTCTCAATACCAACTACCTTTAATTCACTCATTAGATGTGAAAACCGTGAAACAAGAGCAGTAATGTTCTCATTTTCATAGTTTTGAAAATTATCAAATTTTTTGTTCAATACTTTCTTCCGGCTCTTCTTGTAATAATCATTACCCTCACATCTTGCTGAGAGAGCATCCCACAATTGCTTTGATTTCTTACAAGTGCTGAATTGATGTAACAATTCGGTAGGTAACGCCATGGTAAGATAACCATAAACTTTCTTTTCAAGTTCATAACTTTTTCTTTCAGCAGCATCAAAATCTTGAAGTTCCTTATAATCTCCTTCTTCACTTGGTCGTTCATACAACTTTCGAATCGGAATCCATAGATCAATATCATTTGTGCTTATGTATGGAGAAAACCGTTTCTTCCAATTTTGATAATCTTCAAGCTTCAACAATTTGGGAACTTTCTGACTTGTTCCGATTTCGTTATCAAAATTCAACATAGTTTGCATCACACTTTGCATTGCAGCAAACGCATGAAATTCCGACATCGTTGAAAGATTTTAAATTCTGCCGGCCGAACTTCCTCAGATCCTATCACTGACCTCCAAACCCTGTCCGAACCAAAAATCAAAGTCCGAACTTTGTCCGAACTTGCTCCGAATTAAAATCAACAGTTCGAACTCCTAAGAGACTCCGATCTAGCTTCGAACCTTGAATCACTCCGAACCTTGACCGAGACAGCGCGCTCCAAACTCTGACCGAATGTCCATCGAACTCGAAGTTCGGAGCAGTTACTCCGAACCTGACCAGGTACCTCCGAACCTCGACTTCATTTTTCAAAAAGGCTCGAAAATGGACTGATTTTGACGAAACTCGTTACTATAGATCAGAAAAACTGATAGAAAATGATTTAGGAACAGCTTTGACACCAAACGCTCGATAGAATTGATGAACAACACAAAAACAAACATGAGAATCACGAAAAACGCTTAAAAAATCCGAAAATAGCAACCACAGATCAGTAGAGTGAACCAGAAAGCTCTGATACCACTTGAAAATGCGTGAGCACCGGATCGTCTACTCGATCTAGCTATTCGAACATCGAAACGTAATTAACCGATTGATTTATTGATCAAAATGAACACTTAGAATACAGACACAAAGAACACTCTCAGAAACACACACTTAGCAGTAATCTCGCACGCTCAGAACTGAAAATTACAAAGATCAAACAACTATTTATACCCAGCTGGTCGAGCCTTGGCCGAACCTCAGGTTCGGCCGTCCGAACTTCAGGTTTGGACCTAGTTCGGCCAGACCTAAATTGACATGATCTTTTACTTTGTTTGATACTTCACACGACGCAAACATCAGGTATCAACACCCTAGGCCTTTACCACTGGGCTAAGGGCTATGTTGGCTACCTGTTTCGAAAAGTAAGGTTTTGTGTAGATAGTTTCCAGCAAAACGGTTCCTTAATAATTTCTTTAACAAAAAAAAAAAAACGGATGATGCATGGTTTCGAACGCTCGACCTCCCAAAACCAAGTCAGAAACTAAACCACCCGGCCACAAACTCCTTTGGTTTTAAATCTGATTATGATTATATTTAATGTGTCCGGGTTGGGTACCGTCTCGTTCACCCAAAGAACCCATAATACCCGACGCCATTGCTGGTCTTTTTAAGGTCACAGAAGCTTCATGGGGATGAATTAATTGGACCAACAATGGTGTAATCAGATTCCGGATGGGTTTTAGGATTACCTGGAACATAAACTGCAAGTCGAACTCCAAAAACACGAAGCGACGATGACATCTCGAACCCGACTGATGCGCCAACTCTGGGCTCACTAGTTATGCTCTTGTTCTCCGGTTTATTTGCGAATACGAGTATGTGGTGATTTTTGGTGGTCAGCGGGCATCTATAGCGGTGTCTGAAACAAATACAACAAGGATCGGGGTAGTGTGCGGCTTTCTCACGGTGGATCATCGGAGCGAATCAAAAGGGCTCAAGTCAAATGGATTGTGTAGCTTGAGGGAGTTCAGGTGCTGTTGAGGACTGAATTATGGATTATGAGGTAAGGATTGATTATCCATTAATGGTGTAATCGATTGGGATACAACTATAGATATGAACAGACATCAACGGTTTCATATGAGCTCCCAAATCGACTATCATTATTTGACACAACTAGCCCCCCCCCCCCCCTATACTACATAACGAGGAGTCTGGATTCAGCTAATTACGGGACCGGTCCCTCCAAGTTTGGCTCCATAAAATACAAGTTTAGAAAATTACAAAACTGATCTCTCGAGGTTACAACCCGTTAACAACACTAACAGGGTTAACGGAGATAACTTGGACGATGCATATACGAGTGTATGTCAATACATATTTAACGAACGGCGTGTATAAAATATAAACCTGGTTTCGTCACATAAAAGCATGAATATAACTCCATATATATATATATTGAGTTCACATAAAATGATGAATCTAAAATCGTAACAATACGTGTAAACTCACATAAAATGATAGAAAACTTTACGTGAAATGTAACGTGTATATATATATGTATGTATATATATATATCACATAAAATTATAATTGAAAACGTCACATAAAATGACAAAATGTTCGTATGAAATCATTAAAATATAATTTACATACAATCATAAATTATAATTATTCAAGTCAGTTAACCGACGTCAAGACTCATGTGCAGGGGTCATATAACTATTCTAGTTAACTGAGGTAACGGACGTTATTGAAAGATATACAAGTTATTAACGAAGTTAAACTGGAAATTACCAGTTGTCACACTTGTGGTTCAGCAGGTCATCAATGATGATGAGTTTAGTCGTGCTTTTGCCGAAATGGCCTTAAAACATGGTAAGACAGTTATGCACACTCAAGCTGGTCTTACAATCACCAATGGTAAGGTGATCACTGTTCCTGCGGCACAACTGAACGCTCTAACGATGCTTGCTCAAGCAACTTCTGCACCCGTGTTTGTCAAACCAAGTGAAGCATGTGTCAACACTGCTCCCAATGAGGCTGGGAAATCCACAATGGCACTATTCAAGACAAGTGATCCTAAGAAAAAGAGACCTTAATATGAACCTGTTTTGATTGGTAAACCAAGTGTTGAAGATCAGCCTGTTGTGGTTGATCTAGATGTTGTTACTGTTGATGCTCCTGAATACGAGAACACACCAAAGAAAAAGAAACAAACTAGGAGGAGGAAGAAGAAGACTGTCACTGACACTGATAAGGTTGAGGGTGCAATGTCAAATGAGCCACAACCAGAGGCTCCAAAAATTGCTGAACCACCTCTTGTGGTTAACCCTAGCGGGACAGTTGAGACATCGGGATGTACAGTTTGCGGGAATCCACACCATGATACAAGGGTGTGTGTGTACAACACGGGTTATTCTGCTTACAACAACGCTCCAGTGCCTCCTGTTCATTTCTACCAGCAACAACAAGTGGTACCACAAGGAAATCAATTGGCTCCAATGTATTATGGGAACTATGGTGAGGACTACATGGATCAACGGTTTAACACCATGTTTCAGCAATCTTACCCGAACCAGCCCTATGTTCCTAACCAAGCCAGTATGTCCCTCATGGTTTGGGAAGGAATGTGAATGCTTTGAGGCCACAAGTTCAACAATCAGTGCGGATGACTGCACCAAATCCTTTTCCTGTAAGATCTTGGACGCCTCAACCAAGGCCTGCCTTCATGCCAAGGCCTGTCATGATGCAACAACCTGTCCGGGCTCCTCGACCAAATGTTGTAGCTTCACAAACTCCTTCTGCTGTAGTCTTAACACCACCAACTGCTCCGCCAACAAAAAAGGCACCTAAAAAGAAGGCCCCTGGTCAATCTGGCCAGGGTCCATCTCTGAACTAATCACTTTATTTTTCATGTGCAGGGACTGGTCCATAGTGCTGCTAACACGTGGTACTTAGATAGTGGCTGTTCCAGGCACATGACGGGGAACAAGGACCTGATGTATGATGTCAAAACAATATCACATGGTGGTCCTGTTGCCTTTGGAGGTGATGTTCGGGGTGATAGAATAATCGGAAACGGTCTCTTGACCAATGGAGAAATTTCATTTGACAAGGTTAATCTGGTGTCTAATTTGAAATTCAACCTGCTAAGTGTATCACAAATCTGTGACAACAAGATGCCGCTGTTCTTCGATGACCGTGAATGCTATATTTTGAAGCCTGGATTCAAGATTCCCGAAGATCAGATTCTATTTCGTGCAAGACGGAAAGGGAACATGTATGCTTTGGATATGTCTGCTGCAAGGCCAACTAGTTCTGTAGCATGCTTCTTGGCAAAGGCATCATGAGATGACTCCACTTTATGGCATAGGCGTATGGGGCATGTGAACTTTCGGAACATAAACCGCCTTGTTAGAGGGAAACACGTTGACGGTGTGCCGGAGAAGGAATTCATCCACAACAATAATTGTGTAGCATGTCTGAAGGGTAAACAGCACAAGACGTCTCACAAGCCAAAGCCACCGGGTAGAACGACAACAATACTTCAACAACTCCATCTTGACCTCTTCGGGCCAGTGAGCATCAAGAGTTTAGGGGAAAAGTCATATTGCATGGTTGTTACAGACGATTACTCCAGATACTCATGGGTGTTCTTTCTGAAAGAGAAGTCTGAGACAGTTGAGATTTTGAAGGATTTTGTCACACGAATCGAGAACAGATGCAGAGAACGGGTTAGAATCATCAGATCAGACAATGGGTCTGAATTCAAGAATCAGACATTTGACGCGTTTTGTAATGAAAAAGGTATAACTCGACAGTTCAGTTCACCGTATACACAGCAACAAAATGGAGTGGCTGAACGGAAGAATAGAACTATCATCGAGGCTGCTAGGACAATGCTTGCTGATTCTAACTTAAAATTAACTTTTTGGGCAGAAGCTGTCAATACAGCCTGCTATGTTCTGAACAAAACACTCTTAGTCAAACATGCTAACAAGATGCCATTCGAACTGTTTCCAAAGTAAATCCGAACCTAAAACGATTAAAACCGTTCGGATGCGCTTGTACTGTTTTAATTCAGTCGGATCAGTTAACCAAATTGCTCCTCGAGCGAATGACGATTATTTTGTTGGATACTCGATGACTTCTGCTTCCTATCGAGTGTTTAACAGAAGAACTCAAGTTGTTATTGAGTCGTGCAACGTTACTTGTAATGAGCACACTCAGAACACTAGAGATCCTGCTCTGGATAGTATGTACGACCTTGAGTCGTTTTCTTCTACTTTTAATATGTTCCAATCTGATGATGCAGGTACTTCATCTGCTGTAGTTGATCAAGGAAATGAAGCAGCTAATCCAACTATTGATATGCTTGCTCCTATTACTTCATCGATCCTGAATACCATTTATTCAGTCGATCCAGCATTTTAACAGCCAACCATTCAGATTACTGAACCTATAATTGTGGAAACAGAACCGGTACAAGCAACAGCTGAGGCGGACAATATTGTAGAAATTAATGATGTAACGCATGATTCTGAATCAGATGACGTAACAGAGATTGATACCGGAGAGACTCCTGGCGATGATCTATAAATTGGAAATCTGGACTCGTCTATTCCAGCACCTGCTGTTGAAGAGACTTGAATTCACAAGATACATCCTACGAGTCAGATTATCGGGCTAGTTGACAAACGTCTCACCTGGAGTCAGTCAAACGATATGCACACATGTTTGTACTCTTGTTTCATTTCACAAGAAGAGCCTCCTACTGTTGTTGCTGCCCTATTGGATGATAACTAGATTGAAGCCATGCAAACGGAGTTACTATAATTCAAATTGCACAATGTCTGGCACTTGGTTGATACCCCAATGGGTGTAAAGCCTATACCTGTCAAATGGATTTTAAAAAACAAGAGAGACGACCGAGGCATTATTATTAGAAATAAAGCTCGCCTAGTTGTGAAAGGGTACATGCAAGTTGACGACATTGATTACGAAGATGTATACGCGCCTGTTGCTCGTCTGGAGGCAATACGGATCTTTCTGGCATATGCCGCATCAATGAATATCATTGTTTATCAACATGATGTAAATACCGCGTTCCTCTACGGAGACCTTGATGAAGATGTATTTGTAGAAAGGGGAGTGATTGATCAGACTCTCTTCGTACGTCACGTCGGTGAAGATTTGCTGTTAGTGCAAGTATATGTTGACGGCATCATTTTTGGTTCAACCAACGTCGACCTATGTCATGCATTTGAGGAGCTAATGAAGAAGAAATTTGAGATGAGTGCCATGGGTGAACTGACATTTTTCCTTGGAATTCAAGTGAAACAGAAGCTTGATGGCATTTTAATCAGCCAAGGGAAATATGTGAAAGAGATCCTGTCAAAATTTGGGTTTCAATATTCTAAAGGTTTTTCTACTCCCGTGGTCATTCGTCACAAGTTGAATCAGGATCCGGATGGTGTTTGTGTAGATGAGCACCTATACAGGTCCATGATTGGCTCTCTCATGTATCTGATAGCAAGTCGTCCCGACATCATGTTTGGAGTTTATCTATGTTCCCGTTTCCAAAGTAAGCCGAAAGAATCGCACTTGATGGCCGTGAAGAGGATTTTTCGATACCTGAAGTCAAATCCGAATAGAGGACTTTGGTATCCTAAAGATTCAACCTTTGATCTTCGATCCTTCTCAGTCAGTGACTACACCGGTTCTGAACTCAATCATAAGTCTACGATGGGAGGAGCTCAGTTCTTACGAAACCGTCGGGTCTCATGGCAATGCAAGAAGTAGACAACAGTGTCAGTCTCAATGGCTGAAGCGGAGTACATTGTTGCTTCCTCCTGCTGCTCTTAAGTGCTTTGGATTCAGAATCAGTTGCTGGATTACGGTTTGAATTTCATGGATACCCTTATTCATATAGATAATACTGCTGCTGTTTCAATTGTCAAAAATCCTATTCAACATTCTAAGACTAAACATATTGAGATTAGATACCATTTCATTAGGGATTGTGCCGAGAAAAAGCTACTTACCTTAGTCCATGTTGGTACTGATGATCAGTTTGCAGACCTATTCATTAAACCATTTGATATGTCTAGGTTTAACTTTCTGGTTAGTGCTGTAGGCATAATTAACTATGATTAAGCTTTTTTCCTTTCCCTAGTATGTTAGTGTCTTGATTTCATAGGTTTATCTGCTTAGGAGTCTTATCTGTGCCCTGCATGAAAATTTCACAAAAAGTTTTTATTTTCCTTACTTGTATATAGTTACTTCCTTCAAATATTTAAGATTCTTTGTTATTTTGACTCCTTGAGTCAACTTTTCTTGCTTTGTTTGACCATGATTTGACCTGAAAGCCTTTGTTTGTGGTTGTCATGTGTCCTACAATGTGGAAGATAAGCTAAAAACATTTAAAATTGACAAAAACAACAAAAATAGTGTCTATGTTGAATTTCAATAAGTGTTTTTAAACACAAGTAAAAAACAAAGAAAAATGAAAAATCTTTGTTCTGTGGTCGGAAAAAATGTAAGGAACATAATATGATTCTGGTCTTGTCGATCTTACCATAGGATATGATCCGATCGACCGGTAATTCTATCATTTGATGTGTCGGTAGGCTCAACATACTTAGAAGTGGACTATTTCCGTGATTACACATTAATTTTGCTTGAAAATGTGAACCTATAAGTCTACCAGTGCTAAATTCTTTAAATTTGCCTAAGTCTGAGCTATGTACGATATGCCAACACACACGAATTTTTCTTTAGCACTAAGTCCCTGATTTCACACATCAGCACACCATCTGTTTTGCTTAAGCAAAGACCTTGGTGCTGCTTCATCCATCAATAAATATGTGGCACATCTGCTTTGCGAAAGCAATGACCTTGTGTCCACGCAATCCCATCATCACATTCATCATTATCCGTGACACATCTGCTTTGCGAAAGCAATGACCTTGTGTTCACGCGATCCATCTTAACATCCATTCATGAAATCAACTACTTAACACTAAAGAAATCTAGGGAAATAATAAGTTGTCATATGTTGAAGAAATTTAATATGTTCCAATTTTAAAAGTCTTATGTGTGTGGGCTGTATCCGAAGTGCAAAAATGGCCCATGGTAGAATTCTGGTGACTTATGTTGTATATAAGGTTAATCACATCTTTCTCTAATTGGACAAAACATGATAAATTCGTCACAGAAATTTGTTAAAAATTACCTTATCTGAGCTTAAGTGGATATATAATACCGACAATCTGACTTAAGGTACCAGATACGAAAGGTGATTTGAATTGTTAGTGTTATTGATCACGTAAATGACCGGTATGATTCTAAACATGCCTGACCACGACCATGCAAAAATAGGTGAATTTTAAGTCAATGTACTTAAATTTACAAATTTGGTGTAAAATTGACTAACTTGTGCTAGAATCAATCCCTGAATTGGTTTGAAGTTATCCAACTTAAAAGAAAATGACATCTTGAGTTCGGGTGGAAAATTGACCCAACACGGATGAAAATGGATATTTTTAGTTCGGGTGGAATTTTGACTAGTAAAAGTCAAATTTTGGTACTAGATGTGTCCTTATCAAATTTGTTGAAGTTAACAAGTGCTTGGCTTATTTATACAAAATTTATCTTCCTGGTAGGTCACTGCTGGTAGGCATGCCTTTATGTTTTTAGTCTTGTGGTTAAACTGCAATTCTTTAGATTCTTGAAAATTTTAGGACTTAAAATTTTTCCTGGTAGTTTTTCAAAATTCTGGTCTTAGCGGACCTGTTTTTGCCTTAGCGAACTTTATCATAAGGCAAGTCCTCTAAGAACAATTCGCAGGTTTGAAGACTTGTTTGCCTTTAGCGAACTTGTCACACCCCCAAATAACCACTAACGGAGTTTATACCGTTAAGGGGCGCAACTAGACCAGGACCACAACCATTAGTTACAAATACTAAATGAATCAGAGTAAAGTCCAAGCATCAATAATAAAAACAGTTTCAAAATACGCAGCGGAAAAATATTTGTCTTAGCACTAACCACGTGCTTTACATAAACAAATCATTGTATATAAATTCCCAAGTTAAGTTTAATAAAATCTAAGTCTTCACGTGCCATGCCAACCTTCAGCGGATACTCTTCAACGATCTGCAAAAGTGAAAACCACACAAGTGTCAACCTAACGGTTGGTGAGTTCACGGTGGGCATGACATGCATTGGCCCGGTCTCAATAATCGTATGTATCAACATATATAAGTAGTATGGTTTGCAAAACATTGCCAAGAGTTTGATTATCGAATATGCACTAGTTATGTAAGAGTTAAAGCAGTCAACCGATATCGCGGGTAGCTAATCCGGTTTCCATGCACTAAGGAAGTCGTACTAGGGATGAAAGCTGACGTAACAGTGTACGGCATTTGCCGTTGGTTTGTGCCTCCAGTTGTGTCCCATTTGGGATGCCCACAACTAAGAACAGGCTGATATTGCACTCCGTTCGGCCCCCGGCCGGTTGGCTACACATTTGTGTACCGCGGAGCAGGGTTTGTCAAACCCTCAGTAGATCTACCCAACATCCCCTCGCTTTCCAGATCATCAGTACTAAGTTGAGGTCTTTAAATTTTATAAGCATCCTTAGAAATCATGTGATATCATTTGGTTTAGACTTTAACCTACGCTAGTCATATTAAAAGGTTTAATTCGGATTTCATCTGAAATCCCAAAAAGAGTTTAAGTGTCATAATAGTTGGTTCCGGATTTCTTTTGAAACCCCGAGGATGGACAGTTGCAAGTGTTCCCCATAAAACACCCCAACTTCCATAACAGGTATCCCATTAGGCGATACCTCAAATTTGTCAGCGTTGTTTTCCGTTCAGTATGTTCGTTGTGACCCAAACGGGCTCACAAGTAAAGGGTTTGTGAAACTCACCTTAGGTTGCTCAGCTACACTTGTTAATCCGATTTGTGTTTGCTAACGAAGACCTAGTAATCACATTAAGGTCTTAGGTGTTAGGTTGTGTCTATCTTTAACTTAACGTCACTATGGCCCATAACATAGCACGTTTGAACTACGACTCGACATAACGACACACGACACCGATGGTTGATCATAAATCATGGGTTCATACATATCAGTAATCATAGCATGTATCATCATGGCATAACACTTAAGCAAATTTCACAAGTTTGGTTTTTAGGTCAGGTCTTAGTTTCGCTAGCACAGTTTCGCTAGGTGCACGGGCAGCACTTTCGCTAGGCAATGCCCGGTGACACAGTTTCGCTAGGCTAGTTTCGCCCGAAACTGCTGACGCAGTTTCGCTAGCCTAGTTTCGCAGAGAAACTGGTTTGAACTTTCGTTCAGGTATTTCGCTCGGTAGTTTCGCTTGAGCTGGTCTGGTCAGGTTACCCGGCGACACTATAGTTTCGCTGGGTAGTGTCGCTGGAAGGAGATATAATTTCGCTACTTAGTTTCGCCCAGAGAACACGCAGTTTCGCTGGTCGCGAAAAACATATGGATTTGCCTAAAAATTAACCTAACAGCTTCTGATCTTACATGCAATCCATTATTTAGCATACATAGGCATTTACCAACATAAATCAACAAGCTTTAGCACCTTAAACATGCATTTTGTCATCAAATCACCCAAAACACATATAAAACCCTAAAATGACTAAAATGGCATAAATCTCTATCATGGTTGGATTTCATACGCAAAGTTGGAGACTTTATCACAGATCTAGCATCCCTAGTCATAAATACAGAAGATCTAACAAGTTCATGAAAGATTGAGCATGCTTTATGAAGAAACATGTAGAAAATGCATGTAAATGGGTTTTGGAGACTCACGGTTGATCGAGGATCGATGGATGCTCTCTACCAACAGTGATAATAGCAGCAAATAGTGATATCTCAGCTGGTCCAGAAATCTCAGAGAGTGTGTGTGTGTTTGTTGTGTGGTTTGAGCAAATGAGGCTACTAGGGTTTATTAAGTTTATTTATATCAGAGGCTAGTTTCGCTGGCAGTTTCGCTGGCCAGGCGAAACTAGCTCTGATCTCGGGTACATTGGTCAGTCTAGCCAACTACCGGGCGAACCTGTAGTTTCGCTCGGTAGTTTCGCTGACTACCAAAATTAGGCAATTTTCACATAATCAAGTATTTACAATTTGTCATGCTATTCATAATATCAAATCATGCATTTAAATCTCATTGCACATAAGCACATAACACATATGGGCGGGTTCGGTGATCAACCAAAGGTCGTGGACGTATTCGGCCTAGTTTAAGCATTAGTTACCTAAGTTAACACTTATAACGTAACTAACGGATTTGTCTAACGGAAGTTAACCTTAAAATTCTCGGGTGTCACATCATTCCCCTGAAATTGGAATTTTCGTCCCGAAAATTATTCTTGTGTCGTAGCGTTCGCAGCATCAGCTGTCATTGTTGCTATCGTCGCTGGGGAAAGAAAGCAAAAGTTTTAGGGTCGTCACATCCTCCTCCTGTTAAAGGAATTTTGGTCCCCAAAATTAAATTATACCTTGAGTTTCCGTGGACGTTTGTTCGAACAAGTGAGGATACTTTTTCTTCATCTGATCCTCTCGTTCCCAAGTATATTCAGGTCCACGCCTTGAGTTCCATCGCACCTTGACGATCGGAATCTTGCTACGTTTGAGGGCCTTCTCCTCGCGTCCCATGATTTCTACTGGTTGTTCGATAAATCTCAAATGTTCATCAATTTCCAATTCCTCCAAAGGAATTATTTCGATGTCTTCAGCCAGACATTTCTTTAGGTTGGAAACGTGAAACACGTTGTGAACTCCATCGAGTTCGGCAGGGAGTCGCAAACGATAGGCCACCGGGCCTACTTCCCCGATGATTTCAAAAGGACCGATGTAGCGAGGATTCAACTTTCCACGCTTTCCGAAGCGTATCACACCTTTCCAAGGAGATACCTTCAATAACACTTTGTCACCTACCTCAAACTTTAGAGGTTTTCGGCGTTTGTCGGCATAACTCTTTTGTCGATCACGCGCTGCAGCCAGCCGTTGTCTGATTTGAATAATTCGTTCGGTCATATCATGAATGACTTCCGGTCTAGTGAGTCCTTTCTCAGCCGTTTCAGCCCAACACACGGGCGATCTGCATTTTCTGCCATAAAGTGCTTCAAAAGGTGCTGCACCGATGCTTGAATGGTAGCTATTGTTGTAAGAGAACTCCACCAGTGGAAGGTGAGTCTCCCAATCTTTCCCAAAGTCAAGAACGCAAGCTCGGAGCATATCTTCCAAGGTTTGAATGGTTCGTTCCGATTGACCATCTGTTTGTGGGTGATAGGCTGTACTCATGTCTAATCGGGTTCCCAACGCTTATTGCATTGATTGCCATAGCCGGGAAGTAAATCGAGGATCTCGATCAGAAATGATAGTCTTAGGCACACCGTGTAGCTTCACAATTTTGTCGATGTACAGCTTCGTCAATTTATCCATATTATCACTTTCCTTCATCGGAATGAAATGTGCCGATTTGGTTAATCGATCAATGATTACCCAAATCGCATCCGGTTGATTTGATCGATGAGGTAGTCCCGTTACAAAATCCATGGAGATGTCCTCCCATTTCCATTCTGGGATCTTGGGTTGTTGCAGTAAACCAGAAGGCTTTTGGTATTCAATCTTGACTCTTGAGCAGGTTAAGCATTTAGCCACATATCGAGCAATGTCGGCTTTCATATTCGGCCACCAATAAAGATTCTTTAAGTCCTGATACATTTTATCCGATCCAGGGTGTACCGAGTATCTTGACTTGTGAGCCTCGTCCATCACGAGCTCACGGAGATTTCCAAACAAAGGAATCCAGATTCTGTTATTATAATACGTGAGTCCATCGAACTTAACTTCAGAATGGCCATCTACACCACGCAGTGCTTCAGCTGCGAAGTTTTCTGCTTTCAAAGCTTCTCGTTGGCAATCGCGGATCCGATCCGGTAATCCTGAATGAATTGTAAGTTGAAGCGCTCGTACCCGTCGAGGCTTTTCGTACTCTTTTCTGCTTAGGGCATCTGCCACTACATTTGCTTTTCCCGGATGATATTTAATTGCCAAATCATAATCGTTTAGTAATTCAACCCACCTCCTTTGCCGCATGTTGAGATCCTTCTGATCAAAGATGTGCTGTAAGCTTTTGTGATCGGTAAATATTGTGCATTTCGTTCCGTAGAGTTAATGTCTCCAAATCTTGAGTGCGTGCACAACGGCTCCCAATTCCAGATCATGCGTTGTATAATTTTTCTCAGTATCCTTCAGTTGCCTGGACCCATAGGCAATCACTTTGTCTCGTTGCATCAACACGCAACCGAGTCCTTGGATTGATGCATCACAGTAGACCACAAAGTCGTCAACTCCATCGGGTAACGCAAGGATTGGAGCCGAACATAACATATCTTTGAGAGTTTGAAACGCACGCTCTTCTTTTTCACCCCATCTGTATTGCACTCCTTTGTGCGTTAGAGCTGTCAAGGGTTGAGCCAACTGCGAGAAACCCTTAATGAACCTTCGGTAATATCCGGCTAGTCCCAAAAATTGTCGGATTTCGGTTGGCGCTCTAGGTGTAGACCAGTTCTTGATAGCTTCCACTTTGGATGGATCGACTTGAATCCCATTCTGATTAACAATGTGTCCAAGAAATTGGACTTCGCGGATCCAAAAATCGCACTTCGAAAACTTAGCATAGAGCTGTTCCTTGCGGAGCAATTCCAATATAAGTCGCAGATGCTCCTCGTGTTCTTCCTTCGTCTTGGAGTAGATCAGAATATCGTCAATGAAAACTATTACAAACTTGTCGAGGTACGGCTTGCACACTCGTTTCATCAAATCCATGAATACCGCAGGTGCATTGGTTAGACCAAACGGCATAACCAGGAACTCGTAGTGCCCATACCGAGTTCTGAAGGCAGTCTTAGGGACATCTTCATCCCGAACACGAAGCTGGTGATATCCAGACCGTAGATCAATCTTTGAGAAGTAACTTGAACCTTGAAGCTGGTCGAAGAGATCGTCGATTCTAGGTAATGGGTACCGATTCTTGATCGTAACTTTGTTAAGTTCTCGGTAGTCGATGCACATCCTGAACGTTCCATCTTTCTTCTTTACAAATAATACCGGAGCTCCCCACGGAGACGAACTTGGACGGATAAATCCCTTGTTGAGTAGCTCTTGAAGTTGTGCAGATAGTTCATTGAGTTCACTCACAGCCAAACGATACGGAGCGCGCGCAATCGGAGCGGCTCTAGGAGTTAGATCGATTCCAAACTCAACTTGTCGGAACGGAGGCAAACCAGGCAGATCTTCAGGAAATACATCTTGGAAGTCGCGGACTATCGGGTAGTCGTTGATTCTGCGCTTGGGAAGTGTCGAGTCAGTGACGTTTGCAAGAATCGCGAAGTGACCTTTACGAAGGCACTTTTGAGCTTTGAGATACGAAATAATTCCGGTCACTGTTCCACCCTTTTCACCTTGAACCGTTAACACTTCTCCTCCTTCGAGTGGGATACGAATTACTTTTTCTTGACATAGAATTTCGGCTCGATTCTCAGATAACCAGTCCATTCCTACTATAACGTCAAAACTACCAATCGGGAAAGGCATGAGATCGATTCCTAACGTATGGCCAGCTAGTTCTAACTTACAGTCCTTAACTATCTGCGTCGTATCATGAAGTTTACCATTAGCTAGCTCTACCACATATTTAGCGTCTAAGGCAATAGGTCTAGCGTTAATCAGTTTAGCAAATTTTGTGGAAATAAAACTTCTCTCAGCACCAGAATCAAATAAAACAGTAGCAAAGAAACCATTCAATATAAATTTACCGTTAATCACGTTGGCATCGTTGCGTGCTTCCCCTTGGCCCATGACAAAAGCACGACCTCTACCATTCCCACCATTTCCATTCCCATCATTGTTTTCCTGGTTACCGTTGTTACCATTACCCTGCCTGCGCAATCGCGGGCAATCTTTCTTCATGTGGCCCTGCGCACCACATTCAAAACAGCCGCGGGCTCCACCGTTGTTGTTCTGGTTGTTTCCTTGCCCATTGCGGTTGTTTCCATTTCCCCTATTGTTATTTCCCCCTTGATTCTGACCATTGTTGTTCAGCCTCTGCAGATTGGTCCAGCAGTTGTTGGCTTCATGACCCAACTTTCCACATCTCCCACACTCTAAGCCTTTGTTACACGTACCCCTGTGGTGCTTCTCACACTTGTTGCAAAACGGAGCCTTGCCTTTGTAGTTCCCATTTCCGCCTTGACGGTTGTTGCTCCCACTGTTGCTGCCATAATTGAAAGTGGATTTCGTGTTGTCAGGTCGCTTGTTTTGATACTGGGAGTTTGAGGATCTCCCAGATTGATTCACAGACATTGCTGGAGCTTCTTCCTCAACCTTTCTTTTGCCACTCAAGGCAGTCTTCTCAGAGATTCTGGCAGGAAGTGTACCTCTTTCAACCTCCTGATCAGTCAATTTGTGAGCCAGACGGATGGCTTGTTGCACAGTTACTGGGTTGCTAGCTGTCACCAAGCCCTTGATTTGGGGTACGAGACCCTCCAGATAACGTTCGATGCGCTTGAACTCAGCATCTACCATAGACGGACACAGTGCTGTGTATTCGTGGTATCGTGCAGTGTACTCTTCAACCTCAGACCCAGACATTTTGGAGTTCAGAAATTCTCCTTCAAGCTTCTTGACTTGATCTCGGGGGCAATACTCTTCCATTATCAGTTCCTTGAATGCACCCCATTCCATGTTATCAGCTGCATCAATCCCAATCATTTGAATTTCAGCATTCCACCAGGACAGAGCTGCACCTTCGAATGTACCAGTGGCAAACTTCACCTTGTCCCCAGCCGGGCAGTTGCACATGGAGAAGACCTTTTCAGACTTCTCAATCCACCTGAGGAGTCCTACCGCTCCTGATTCGCCAGAGAACGTCATTGGCTTGCAGTCCATGAAAGTTTTGAAGGTACAGTGATGGACGTTTCCCTGTGCGGCATATGCAGCTTGGACGGCTGCCACTGCGGCTTGCACATGTTCATTAATCATTGTTTGCAGCTGTGCAGGCGTCATGTTTATGCCGTTCCTTCCGTGTCCTCTTCCAGCCATCTTGCTGAACGGTTAAAGTAGCTAGTGTTCAGTCACAATTATACATTATACATATTCCATATTATGCACAACAACATTTTCCCGTTATCCCACTATTAGTCCAGAAAATTTTGTGCAAAATCGAGGCGTCGTCGGAGTACGTCGTAAATCGTAGACAGCTATCGTCGAAAGTCGGCTTTCCCATAAAAGTCACCGTCGGCGTAGTCGTTGTAGTAGAATTCAGGACGTAGCGCGTAGCATCGTTTCGTTGTCGCTTCCCCCAGAGTAGTGTGCGTATCAGCGTTCGCGTTTCGTATTCGTGTGTGAAAATTTCCTAAGGTTTTCCGTTAGACTTCCTAGACACGGTCTATATATATATATCTATACGTATATATATACATATGAAGTATTTACTTATACAGCAGAGCGAGTATCCCAGGTTGGCACGTAAAAATTTTGTTTGGGAATTTGTTTGTTCGTTTGTAACTAAGGTTTTCAAGTTGCAGTTTCCAAATCGTTTTCAAAAATGATTCCAGTTCTCTGCAACTTATGGCTCTGATACCAATCTGTCACACCCCCAAATAACCACTAACGGAGTTTATACCGTTAAGGGGCGCGACTAGACCAGGACCACAACCATTAGTTACAAATACTAAATGAATCAGAGTAAAGTCCAAGCATCAATAATAAAAACAGTTTCAAAATACGCAGCGGAAAAATATTTGTCTTAGCACTAACCACGTGCTTTACATAAACAAATCATTGTATATAAATTCCCAAGTTAAGTTTAATAAAATCTAAGTCTTCACGTGCCATGCCAACCTTCAGTGGATACTCTTCAACGATCTGCAAAAGTGAAAACCACACAAGTGTCAACCTAACGGTTGGTGAGTTCACGGTGGGCATGACATGCATTGGCCCGGTCTCAATAATCGTATGTATCAACATATATAAGTAGTATGGTTTGCAAAACATTGCCAAGAGTTTGATTATCGAATATGCACTAGTTATGTAAGAGTTAAAGCAGTCAACCGATATCGCGGGTAGCTAATCCGGTTTCCATGCACTAAGGAAGTCGTACTAGGGCTGAAAGCTGACGTAACAGTGTACGGCATTTGCCGTTGGTTTGTGCCTCCAGTTGTGTCCCATTTGGGATGCCCACAACTAAGAACAGGCTGATATTGCACTCCGTTCGGCCCCGGCCGGTTGGCTACACATTTGTGTACCGCGGAGCAGGGTTTGTCAAACCCTCAGTAGATCTACCCAACATCGCCTCGCTTTCCAGATCATCAGTACTAAGTTGAGGTCTTTAAATTTTTAAGCATCCTTAGAAATCATGTGATATCATTTAGTTTAGACTTTAACCTACGCTAGTCATATTAAAAGGTTTAATTCGGATTTCATCTGAAATCCCAAAAAGAGTTTAAGTGTCATAATAGTTGGTTCCGGATTTCTTTTGAAACCCCGAGGATGGACAGTTGCAAGTGTTCCCCATAAAACACCCCAACTTCCATAACAGGTATCCCATTAGGCGATACCTCAAATTTGTCAGCGTTGTTTTCCGTTCAGTATGTTCGTTGTGACCCAAACGGGCTCACAAGTAAAGGGTTTGTGAAACTCACCTTAGGTTGCTCAGCTACACTTGTTAATCCGATTTGTGTTTGCTAACGAAGACCTAGTAATCACATTAAGGTCTTAGGTGTTAGGTTGTGTCTATCTTTAACTTAACGTCACTATGGCCCATAACATAGCACGTTTGAACTACGACTCGACATAACGACACACGACACCGATGGTTGATCATAAATCATGGGTTCATACATATCAGTAATCATAGCATGTATCATCATGGCATAACACTTAAGCAAATTTCACAAGTTTGGTTTTTAGGTCAGGTCTTAGTTTCGCTAGCACAGTTTCGCTAGGTGCACGGGCAGCACTTTCGCTAGGCAATGCCCGGTGACATAGTTTCGCTAGGCTAGTTTCGCCCGAAACTGCTGACGCAGTTTCGCTAGCCTAGTTTCACAGAGAAACTGGTTTGAACTTTCGTTCAGGTATTTCGCTCGGTAGTTTCGCTTGAGCTGGTCTGGTCAGGTTACCCGGCGACACTATAGTTTCGCTGGGTAGTGTCGCTGGAAGGAGATATAATTTCGCTACTTAGTTTCGCCCAGAGAACACGCAGTTTCGCTGGTCGCGAAAAACATACGGATTTGCCTAAAAATTAACCTAACAGCTTCTGATCTTACATGCAATCCATTATTTAGCATACATAGGCATTTACCAACATAAATCAACAAGCTTTAGCACCTTAAACATGCATTTTGTCATCAAATCACCCAAAACACATATAAAACCCTAAAATGACTAAAATGGCATAAATCTCTATCATGGTTGGATTTCATACGCAAAGTTGGAGACTTTATCACAGATCTAGCATCCCTAGTCATAAATACAGAAGATCTAACAAGTTCATGAAAGATTGAGCATGCTTTATGAAGAAACATGTAGAAAATGCATGTAAATGGGTTTTGGAGACTCACGGTTGATCGAGGATCGATGGATGCTCTCTACCAACAGTGATAATAGCAGCAAATAGTGATATCTCAGCTGGTCCAGAAATCTCAGAGAGTGTGTGTGTGTTTGTTGTGTGGTTTGAGCAAATGAGGCTACTAGGGTTTATTAAGTTTATTTATATCAGAGGCTAGTTTCGCTGGCAGTTTCGCTGGCCAGGCGAAACTAGCTCTGATCTCGGGTACATTGGTCAGTCTAGCCAACTACCGGGCGAACCTGTAGTTTCGCTCGGTAGTTTCGCTGACTACCAAAATTAGGCAATTTTCACATAATCAAGTATTTACAATTTGTCATGCTATTCATAATATCAAATCATGCATTTAAATCTCATTGCACATAAGCACATAACACATATGGGCGGGTTCGGTGATCAACCAAAGGTCGTGGACGTATTCGGCCTAGTTTAAGCATTAGTTACCTAAGTTAACACTTATAACGTAACTAACGGATTTGTCTAACGGAAGTTAACCTTGAAATTCTCGGATGTCACATCATTCCCCTGAAATTGGAATTTTCGTCCCGAAAATTATTCTTGTGTCGTAGCGTTCGCAGAATCAGCTGTCATTGTTGCTATCGTCGCTGGGGAAAGAAAGCAAAAGTTTTAGGGTCGTCACATCCTCCTCCTGTTAAAGGAATTTTGGTCCCCAAAATTAAATTATACCATGAGTTTCCGTGGACGTTTGTTCGAACAAGTGAGGATACTTTTTCTTCATCTGATCCTCTCGTTCCCAAGTATATTCAGGTCCACGCCTTGAGTTCCATCGCACCTTGACGATCGGAATCTTGCTACGTTTGAGGGCCTTCTCCTCGCGTCCCATGATTTCTACTGGTTGTTCGATAAATCTTCACATATTCGATCAAAATCTCCCCGCTCACTCTTGAATCTGTAATACATTCAACAATTGGGGTTGATTCACTCACTCCTATTGTGATTACAGGTTTGATTTCTCGGTCTTTTTAGGTTATTTTGACTCGATTAGGATCGGTTGTTGATGTTCTTAAGCCGTGAGTGTGCGAGATCAATTTCTAAGGTTCTAATATTGAAATTTTGGTGATTAAACAGATTTTATGGTTTTTCTTTTTCCATTTCACTTGTGAGCATGTTTAAGGTATGTAAATCTCATCCCACGAATTTCACACTTTAAACCCGAGAAGATTGTGTACAGGGGTTCGGATAAAAGTGCTTGAACCTTAAGTTTCTTTAAGTATTTTTAACAGATTGGTTAAGATTGTTTTAGTTATTGGTTTGAATGGTGTAAATTGATACATTGTTTGAATCAAGGCCATAAACTGTGACCTCTGTTCTTTATAGGTGATTAGAAACCTTTATTTTTCCTTTATGTTCTTACAAATTATGGAATTTGGTTGATCATTAGGATCCATAGTGCTGCTACTGTTAACCTATTCTATTTTACTAAATTTGGTTAAGTGGATGTGCACATGAATTCTATATTAACCACTATGAGTTATCGATGATTTTTGACTTTGATGTTTGATTGACTTTGATAATTTCACATTGATATTCTCACCTTGTCTCAAGCCATAGTCACTTATTCCTGCTTATCATTGACTAATTGATGAATGAGAACTACAAATTGTTAACAAACCTTTGTTAAGTTGAATCTATAGTAAAATTGATGGTTTGGTTCATTTTTCTCAATTATGTCTTTAACTCACTTTGTTTAGTGTTTGCCTATATTTTATGTGTTTGTCTATTTCTTGAAGTCTAAGATAGCTTGTCTGACCCCATAACAGAAATTCTTACTGTTGTCATATTGATCAAGAGCATTGCATCTCTTTCTAGTGATCTTAGCAAATTTTAGATCATCAAAGAGGTATGTTGTTCTAACAAATGGCAATTTGAGTTAAGGCTCAAAATTAGCTACAAAGGGGCAAATCTTAATAGTGATTGTTAAAATTTAACTCTTTTCTGATTTCTAATTTGAATGGCTTGATCCCAGCAGATTACTCATTGAGTCATTTGAGAATTCACTACATCTTAGATTATATCTTAGACACCCATAGATCTTCACAAAGGTATGTGTTTCTCAATACGAGCATTTAGATTATTAATCAGGTAGTACATCAACTTTTCCTTTATTACTTGCATAAATGCCTTTCCTTGTGTCAATAGACACCCAATTGAGCCCAACACTGGTGGTTTAGTCTGGTTAGGATCCACTTGGGTCTAAAACTAGTCAATAACTCAGGTTAAGGGATCTTGGTATCATTTGACACAAAAGTGAACTTGTTTAATTGTTTTGACCTATTCAAGCTGATTTGATCATCTATGTGATCATTAATGAGCATAATTACCCAGGGCGTGATCCACGACCTATTTTTGGTTCATGTGAACCAACTTAGGTGACTAAGCTCTGATTGAACACATTTTTGGTGATTTTGATTTTAATAAGTCAAATTTTGCATGAAATTGACTTTAAGACACTTATGTGGGTATCTTGCTTGAATGTGAACTTAGTGACTTGTTTATGTGCTTTTTGATCCCTATGTGCATGAGTTATGTGTTATGCATTAAATTTAACATGTTGAAGCAATCATTTAATCTGTTGAGCATAGATCATCACATTTTGTCTTTTGTTGCTCAAAATTGAACTGATTGACCCATTAGGACACTTGGCATGTTTATGTGTATTAACTTGACTCTGTTGCTTTTAGACAATCTCTATTGTTGTTGAAATGAGATTTAGACACTTCATAGTAAGTTCTAAGTGAATAAATCTGCATGAGAAGTTCTACTGATCTTAGCGGACTTGATTTAGTCCTTAGGGGACTTCAAGTCTGCTTAGCTTACTTGATCTGTTCCTAGCAGACTTGTTTTTCTACTTAGCGGACTTGAGTCAAGTCTTCATACCATTTGAACAGTACTTGAACTTCTAATACACTAGGATTGTTCTGGTAGTTTGACAAGTCAGTGTTACACTTATTGCATGCTTCCAATTGGCCTTTGAAATAGGATAGACCTGTTATATCCTAACTTCCCTTTCCTATACCTAAATGTGCTGATTTAGAATAAGTTGTTCTTGTTCTCCATCGTAAGACTCCAAATCAAGGGATTCACAAGCTCGGGTGGAACCAAGTCTCAAATGTGACTTTCCCTAAACAGATCTGACAAATTAGGATCCTAAAACCTCATTTTATACCAATTGAACTTAAAGACCTTTGGTTTTTTATCCCAGACTATCTAAACTTCCTAGATTTGGTATCTCTGATTATTGTTGAGCCTAAGTAGTAGACTTTTTCATAAATTTCTCCTTTACTCAACAACAATTCAAAATTTGGTTGATTCAGACAAGATTATTGGGTCATTTGTTGTTCTCATGCAAAACTTTCAATTAAGCTAAAATTAATGGAGATTTAGATCTGGCTCCTTGTTTTCCTTAATTTATCACACACAACATTTTTACTTCCTAAGATACTTACTATTGTTAATCATGCTATTCCGGTTGCTTGTGATCATTTTGGAGTATATTCACTATGTGATTTAGTTTATGTCATTGATTCTAATATGAAAAGCTCTGTCACTATCACGAGTCTACTGTGACATGACATTCATCTAGTGTCAACTCAGATATAACCTTGTAATTTTATATGTGTAGATGCGTCCCATACAAGCTGTAGAAGCTTTGGATTATGGTCGCTTGCACAACGGAAGGTGCATTTTTAACAAAAACTGGGAAGGTGCTGATGAGCAAACCATTGATATATTTCAACAATCAACATGGGTAATGGCAATGCAGATTAACCCTGTCATCTACAAGGGTATGATTGAATCTTTCTGGAACAATGCTCAATCTGCAGAGCTTGATGATAATTCAAGTGTAATAAGGTCCAGGATCTAGAACACTGATGTTGAAATTACTAAGGAGAAGATCAAAACGGTCCTGAACTTGCAAGATGATGGCATGCCCAAGTCTTTCACAAGGACTCAGTGGCAATCTACAATCACAAGGATGGGATATTCTGGCATCTTTCTCCCAGATGTCAGCAACAAGATACTCAAGTCCTTATTTCCAACCAATTGGAAGTTCATAATCATCTTCTTCATTGCCTCCTTTGGACACGGAATGGCAGCTCCAGATGATTTTGTTGAAGAAACCGCATGGGCTTTACACGGGTTTATCACTGGTGAGGGTTTCAATGTGTCTCACCAGCTTCTCAAGTCGATGATTGCTAATCTACACCCTACTGGAAAAGCAAAGAAATTTATGATGTATACTCGTTTCATTCAAGCTATATTGGATCATTATTACCCAAACTTGATCAAGCAAGGAGAGACCTTCTCCACAAGCTCAATTAACATTGGCTCATACAGTAAGTACCATAAAGGTAAATATCAAGGGATTGTTGTAGCTTTCTTTCCCGAGATGATCGCTCGGATTGATCCTTCTGGTGCTGAAGAAGATATTCAAATGGGTGAAGTTGCAGTAGAAGCTCAAGTTAAAAATCATGTAGCTGCTCAAGTCCAACCTCAACTAGATTTGAATACACCAGTTATTACTGATCATGCTGCTGCTGCTGAGGACCTTGGGAATCTCCAGGGTACAAGTGCTGAAGCTTCTGAGCCTACTGAACGTACCTCAAGTCATGTACTAGTAGACTTATCTGAAGAAGAAGAAGGAGACGAAAATGATAATGATGAAGAGTTTGATTCCTCAAACTGATGACAGTCCTGCACATCCTGAGGGCATTCATCCTCGGAAAAGACAGAGGACTGGAGATTATTCCAAGGCCTCTACCGTTCAGACACAACAATCATCCTCTGATGAAAGCTACAGTCCGTCACAGGATGAACAAGATGATGATGAGACTTCAGAGTCTCTCGATCAAGTCGATCCGACTTATGATCTCGATGAGCCTGACAGCCCTCCTCAGTTTCCTCCTAAGACAAGTTTAGAAAATCTAACAAAAACGGGTGAAGACAGAGATTTATCCTCCGAGTTCATAATGATCAGAGCTGAGAGAAGCAAGTCCTGTACAGAAAAACTCAAAGTCAGGAGAAAGCCCGGTTCACTGAATGATGTAGAAGCATATTCCTATGCTTTGAGTGTCTCGTGTATTGTATCTATGTGAGCGTGTCTGAGTATGTGTTGTGATAGAAATGTCTTTAGTGGCGTATCACATGGTCCGGCGGACCATGTGATCCGGCGTATCAGTTTGATACGCTGGGTGGTTAGTCACTTACTATAAATAGGGTGTGTTAGAATGTGCATGAGAACTAGTGGAACACTTCTGTCATTCTACACCTTTCTGTGTGTGTTTCTAGAGAGAGAAACTAGAGAGAACTTCATTGTATCTTCAAGTGATCAATAAGAATTCTCTTATTTACATCCGTTGTTGCTATGATTGATTGAAACACGCAGTAGTAAGATCGTTTCTCGTTTTTACAAGTGGTATCAGAGCAATTGGTTGCTCTACTGCTGTGTTTTTGATCAATTTTCGAAGTTTTAGAGAGGGAAAGCTTGGGTTTGGTAAGTTTTTCTTCAATTTCTTCCAATTCTGAGTGATTCCGAGGATAAAAATGATTTCTGTATGTTCCTGGAGTGTTTTCGCATCATACTGATTCAGTTTCTAGCATCAATTGTCAAAATCTGTGAAAATCAGTCGATTTTTGCTTTTTCTGCGACTGGTCCGCCCGACGAACAGACTGATCCGCCGCCTGGTCCGCTCAGGCAATCTTCAACGAACTGGTCCGTGGCGGTTTTGGCGTATCACATCTGGTCGCTGGTTTATTTGGTCCGCCGTATCAAATTTGATCCGCTGAAGACATCTGGTCCGCATCTGATCCGCTAGTATAATTCTGGTCCGCTAGTTCATCTGATCCGGAATTTGGTCTGCTAGTACAAATTTGATCCGCCTGATTCCTTTGGTCCGGAACTGGTCCGCCGATTTGTTTTGGTCCGCTGGCAGAATAGTGACCTTCACTAAAACTGACGTAACTTGCAAACTGTTTGGAGTTACGAAACCCAATACCAGCCAAAACGTTCGTCTTTCCGAGATCTAGACGTGAACTAACCTAAAAGGTCTGTACCCCCCAGTTTGACCCCCAAAATCCGCTTGGAAGACCTTCATTTTTGAGTTCGAAGTTTTTGAAGTATCATTTTCGGTGAAAAATGTCCGATTTTCAAGCGTTTGCGGCTATGCAAAGCACGATACAAGCTATGCTCAATTTTGATAATGAAATAGGAACAAGTCAGAAAGTTCCCAAGTTGTTAAAATTGGAAGATTATCAAAATTGGAAGCAACGTTTTTCTGCATACATCAGCACAAATGATATTGATTTGTGGATTCCGATTCGAACGCTGTATGTGCGTCCAACTGACAATGGAGAATATAAAGAGATTCAAGATTTTGATAAGGATGAAAGAAGAAGTTATGAACTTGAACAAAAAGTTTATGGTTATCTTACCATGGCTTTACCTACTGAGTTGTTACATCAATTCAGTACTTGCAAGAAGGCTAAACAGTTATGGGATGCTTTATCTGCTCGATATGAAGGCAATGATCAGTATAAGAAGAGTCGAAGGAAAGTGTTGAACAAAGAATTTGAAAATTTTCAACAATACGACAAAGAAAATATTTCTGCTCTTGTTTCAAGATTTTCACATCTAATTAGTGAGATGAAAGTGGTCAAGATTGAAAAGACCGAGGAAGAATTGAAAGAGAAATTGATGGAAGCATTACCAGAGAAATGGGAAAATTATGTGTTGTTGATTACTCATGATAAAGACTATTCCACATTATCATTTCATGATTTAACCGGAAAACTTCATGCTCGAGAAATGGAAATGATGAATTCAAACAAGTCCACTGCTCAATTACAAAATCCTGAATTATATCATGGACAAAATTCTGCAAGTATCAATGCAAAGGCAAAATCATTCAGTGTTAATTCCTCAAATCCACCTCAAACTGCTTTTGTTGTTGGTCATGGTTCAGGAAATTCTGGAAATTCTTCAAGAGGGTGTAACTTCACTGTTCCAAATCAGTCAAGTTCGACTTCATATTCAGCAAAAACACCGGATGAGCACTTGGCATTAATCTCACCTTTATTATCTTCATATTATAGGTTGCTGAATGGTGGTTTGACAACTTCTAATCTGATTGAAGAGGATTTCGATCAAATCGATCCTGATAATCTTGAGCAAATGGATATCAATTGGCAACTGGCAATGTTAGCTCAACGAGTTAAAAGATTCAAGAAAAAGACTGGAGTTTAAATCCAGATGGCAAAGTTGGCATTGATAAATCAAAGGCAAAATGCTTCAAATGTTCCAATTTTTGACATTTTGCTCGTGAGTGTTCAAAATCAACTGCTTCTTCATCAAAGTCTTCAACAGCCTTGGTATCTCAAGTTGATAAACAATATGATTGGGGGCAAACTTCTAATTCTCCAGTTGCTTTAACTGCCATTGCTCCTGCATCCAATAAAGGTTGTGATTGGGATGCTGATGTACTTGAAGCATTTGAAAAAGCACGAACATTGAATCAAGGATATGATTGGGCTACTGATGACATTAATGATGAGTCTGCACGGACTGGTTCATCTGCGATGATTGCTCAAATTGTTCATAGTGATAATGAAGTAGAGATAACTGATTCTGAATCTGATTCAAGTGAATCTGGAAATAGTGGTTATGAATCCGTTTGTGAATTCTGTTCTCAGAAAGATAAGAAGATTCAACGTCTGCTTAAGGAAAATGAAGATTTGGTTGTTGATAGAGAAAAGTTGGAAGGTGTTGAGCAGGAATTTGAAAAGAAATTTACAAAATTATCTGCAGAAAAGGATGAATTAGTTCAGGAAGTGAAGAAATGGAAAGATGAAGCTGAGGATACTGCAAAAGATTTTCAAAATCTTTTTGATAAATCAAAGTCCAAACTTGATACTCTTACTCAACTTTCTGGTGATCAAGCTACTAAAATTCAATCTTATCAGACTGATATGGAAAAGTTACTTGATGAGAAGAGGGAGTTGGTTAGAGTGAACAAGTTGCAAAATGCAAATTTGGATATTCAGAAAAGAAATGAAGATAAACTCGAGAAGGAATTGGTGGCCGGATTAGATGAGTTAAGATTGCAAAAGTATGAAACTAACAAAGTGGCAAAGAAGCTTATTGCAACAGAACGAGAGTTGGCTGAAGCTCATCAAAGAATTTCTGAATTAAAGATTGAAGTCATTGATTCAAAACGTCTTTTGAACAATGTTACTAACTCACAATCTTTACAAGTTTTCTGGCCAAAGATGAAAATTTTGAGAAGATGTTTAACAAGACAGTCTCGCCACCAGGAAGTCTCAAAGAAGGAGTTCATGATTTGAAAGACAAGGTTGAGACCGGTGATTATTCTGAGTTTGTTGGTTCCAAATCTATTGAAGAAAAGCAAGAAGACAAAGGCAAAAGTACAGAAGCTTCTGAAGCTCAAAAGGTTGTGTCTGGGTCTTCGTCTTCAAAAGCTGGCATTGATGAAACAATTCTCCATGCTCCAAAAGATCTCAAGAAAGTTAAAGCTGAATTTTCTAGGTTGGCAAAGAATGGGCATAAGTCTACTGGAATGGGAGAAAAGGGTTGTTGGGTTGGGATTTGAATGAACAACTGATAAAGGTGGTAGTTCACAATTTTCAAAACCACAACAACTGAAAAAAATCAATGTGAAGCAGGTGAGAAAAGATGTATTCAAAGCTGAGAAGGTTCAACCCGAGAGGTTCTACAAACTCAAGGGTTCGGAACAAATATTTTCTGACAAAGAATTCCCGCTACACTGCGTGGATGCTCAGAAAATTGCTGAAGTATTTGTGAAGACTGCTGATCCGAGGAACAAGACGAATCAATCTGCAAAATTTTCTTCTGGAGGATCAAATTCTACTCCAAAGAGGCCGACTTCTAAATGGGTTCATGATCATCGTCGTCAGGTATATGATAATTTTTATGATCATTTTGGAGATGAATATGTTTGTGAAGCTTTGCAGATTCCCAAAAGGCGAAATGTAAACAATCGCTTGTGTTATAATTGCCGACAAAAAGGGCATTTGGCACAAGATTCCGGTTTCTGCTGCTTCTAGTTCAAGAAAAGGAAAGGTTCCATTTGTTGGTAAAGCTGCCAAACAACGATTCTTTGATGAATATGGCAGAATATTTAATGAATATCCACAACCTACATTTTTCAAAACTCAAGGAAGATTTATTCCACGTTTTCAAAATGTTCCATATGTAGGTTGTTCGTCACAATCAACTGTGACAGGTTCATCAGATACCGATTTACCAAAACAACAAATCTGGAAACCTAAAGTGCTTTCGAAAGGAAATCAAGATACTGGTCGACCAGAAGCTATTCGCTTCGGGTCATTTATAAACTGATGTGTTTGACCAGTGTGCAGGTACTTCTAGAAGACCTATCGGTGATTGAAAAGTTGTTGGTGGCGGAGTATTCTGCTGATTTAACTTAAATTTCATGTGATAACAATTTCAAAACTGAAATTTTTCTGAAAGCTAAACCTGAAAGGTATCCATGTCGACCGGTCAATTTTCTTTCGTTTTACATTCCGTATGTAGTTTAGGGGGAGAAAATTGAAAACTCAAAAATAGCGTTTTTGTGTTTTGTTTGTGTTAAAATGAAAATCCAAAAATAGAGTTTTCATTTTAAGGGGGAGAAAAATAGAAAAAATACAAAAACATTGAAAAATGAGGAATTGATCCGACATAATTGGGAAATGATGGTACATTGGCTTACGTGTCTGGCTCATGGATAAAATAGATGAAAAAGCCATAAGATCATTGATTCGATGTGCTTGGTAGGCTCGGCATTAAATCAGAAAGTATACAGATGTGATAAACACATTAAATACTAATGCTTGACCAAGTGGACAACATCTTGATGCGTATCTCATGATATATCAAGAAAAAGATATGTGAAAAAGAAAATGAGAAGTCGCTGTGTATACATGTGTTCATTTTGCAAAGATTAAACTTGTTTGATTTTCTTTATTTTGTCAAACGATCGGACTTTCTTTGCGTATCGAAAGATCGACCTGATTGTTGTTCGGTGTTTCGTATAACTCATCGGACTTTCTCTGCGTGTACGGGAGTACCGACCTGATTGTTGTTGAGTTATACAACTTCAACTTGTTTTATTTTCTTCTTTTGTTAAATCCGAGGCCTTATCTGCGTATCGAAAGATCGACCTTAAGGTAGACGATTTAACGTTCTTATTTCTTTTTGCATGGAACACAGTTGACTGATTCATGAATACAATCATTATGTGATTAAATCACAAAGGAAATCACAAAGTGTGATATAAAAGCAAAAACATATCTGAGTATGTCTGATAGTGTGGGGTACACTGGTCAAAGCAAACTTAATCAATACAATAACATATCCTGATGTTATGAGTATGATTTTGCCTGAGTTTAATATGGACAAATTATATCGGTAATCGACATGACTTATGTGCTGAAGTAATTGAAATTGAAGTGTAGTTCAGCATGTTATGACCAATATGATCCCAAGTTGTGATCTTTCTCACAAAAGACAAAATAGTGTCTGATTCTGTATTGCATTTATGTTTCATATCTGAAAAGTTCAAAAAGATTTTAGGTGTGTTTTAGCATAAACTTATAAAAATCAAAAAGATTTTGTTTCTTATTTGTTTTCGACCGATTGACATGTGATACAAAATCAAATTTAAAATCTATCTTGGATTCTCGAAGAGAAGTTTTGCGCCAAGATTAAATTAATTTTCAAAAGAAAAGAAAACTGCGTTTCTGTCTTCTGAAATTGCAGGTTATGGATATCAAAGACTCAAGCATGGTGAGAAGGGGAGTTTGAAGTATCTTTCACAAATGGATCTTGACGTTCAAAGTTGATTCAAGAGTGATCCAGTCATGCAAGCTCTATTTCTGACAAGATTTCAAGTCAAAGATCGGATGCAACAATGTTGAAGATTGAAGACTGAAGTTTAGTTAGAAAATAGATACACTACACGTTAAGGGGGAGTCTGTAGAAGCATATTCCTATGCTTTGAGTGTCTCGTGTATTGTATCTATGTGAGCGTGTCTGAGTATGTGTTGTGATAGAAATGTCTTTAGTGGCGTATCACATGGTCCGGCGGACCATGTGATCCGGCGTATCAGTTTGATACGCTGGGTGGTTAGTCACTTGCTATAAATAGGGTGTGTTAGAATGTGCATGAGAACTAGTGGAACACTTCTGTCATTCTACACCTTTCTGTGTGTGTTTCTAGAGAGAGAAACTAGAAAGAACTTCATTGTATCTTCAAGTGATCAATAAGAATTCTCTTATTTACATCCGTTGTTGCTATGATTGATTGAAACACGCAGTAGTAAGATCGTTTCTCGTTTTTACAAATGATTATGAAGTTGTGGGTTCATCTGGCACTCAATCTGATACAGCCTTAGCTACAACAACTTTCTCTCCATCTCCTGCTAAACAAATTGAGAGGTTTGATATGGATATAAGACCACTGGAGAAGCTAGCTGAAGCTGTTGTTACCACCACTGACACAGCTGGTATTATTGCTACCAGCCCAACAGTTTCTGAATCTGAAAAGGTAATTGTAGGATCGTTAATAATTAGAGTTAAACTAAAACAAAAGCCCTTTACTTGAAAATATAACCCTGCGGAATTAAAGTTATATTTCACTTTACTTAAGAGATATTTAGTTCTTGTGTATAATGTAAATGCTTGATTTGCAGAGAGATAGTAACAACGAAGTAGAAATACTCGGCACTATTTGCATTAACTCAAAGCTACACTATTACAAGTTGTTCAAGAACAGATGATGTGTAAACTATCAGCTAACTAAGCTATATATAGTGATGATTAGATCAATGACAGCCATTGATCTCATGCGATCTAATCTAGACCGTAATACGTAAAGTCAAATACAAACTACCAAAAGAATAAACATCGACATTTGGAATATCTTGCGTGTTTGCAGCAACATACTACTTTAGGAGAGCGGCTTGAATCAGATATAGAAGCATACGTGAAGCTTTTGCAGGATTGGACTTGCTGAAAAGACATCTCAGGAAAAGTCCGGTTGAACTCATTATCTGGTGGATAATCGAGTTCACCCGGAATATTCGCTAAAGGACAAAACTGCTTCTTTTCCGCTTGAACTGCCAGTTCCGCTTGAAGTGAGAATTCTGCTTCAACTTCAACTTCATCTGGAACAAAAGAAAATTGGCATTCAGCCGGAAATCTTCCAAGCGCAATATTCCTTACAATCTCCCCCTAAGCTAATGCTGTCAAATTCCAATGTTAATCTTCAAAAACTGACTTGTACCCAAAATTATCTTCTTCTTAACCTACTTGTCCATGGTTTTGATGTTGGCATCCAGGTTTTGAGAAAGCTCTTTAGAATTTGTTTTGGTCACCTTCACATACTTGAAAGATTCCCAGTCCATTTCGCTCCATTCTTCTTGAACAGAAATAGACTCATGAACTGTGAAGGTGCCATCGACTCTGTAAACATAGAACAACTTCTCTTCTTCTTCCCAAATGACAAATCTTATCTCACTGACAGGCTCTTCTTCTTCTTCTGCTGAATCATCATCTAAATTGCTCCTGTAGAGCATTCCACTGTCTAGCACCATTGGCTCTATGTGAAGCCTTAACAAGTGCTCAACTCTTGAGGGACTTAGAATTTCTCTAAGCTTTAGAATGATGTCAGTCATTTGCAGCACAAAAAGAAATGTAGTGGCCTTGTGAGCATTTACCACCTGAGTTGTGCCATTTGCCAAGTTAAAAGTGAAGTCAAAGGTTGCTTCATCTACTGTCCAACCCATAATCTTGTTCTTTCTAGGTGGAGCTTTTCTTCTTTGCTTCTGATCTCTTTTGCTCTTGGCATGCATCATCTTCCTTTTTCTCATCATCCTTTCTTCATCAGAATCATTTGCTGATTCGTGCACAACATGTCTTTTGCCTTTGGCAGATGATGAAGAAGGGCCAGATTGAACATTAGTAGGTTTGGTGATGGTGGTTGAAGGTTCTTTAATGGTGAGTGGAGGTAGGGAAGTTTGAGTTGGTGGTTGACTGGCTTCTGGTGTAGGGCTTGAAGGTGGAGAAGGTGGGAAAATGTCAGAGAAATCCATGGTAGGAGGAGGCTTCTTCTTAAGAGGGACAATTGGTGTAAAATTGTTAGTCCTGTATCTTGGGTTGGCAAGTTTGGTTGCTACCTTCTTGGAAATTGAAAGTGGTTTGTATGGAATGAGGGTAAATGACTGAGGAAGTGATGAAGCTGTTGTAGATATGGGGCTTGGGTTATATGTAAAAGAAGGTGGAGGTGGCATATCTGTATCATCAGTAAATTCAGGTTTAACATTTAAGTTTGATGATGTACCTGAAGTGAATTCTGAAGGTGCAGGCATCACTAGCTTTGGATTGACTGCAGCTATGTCTCCTTTGAGCTCATAAAAGGTCGTATCAATCAAGTTGCAAAGTTCTCTAACTTTCAACTGAGCTATCTCTTCTTCTGTTTATAGTTTCTTAACCACAAGGGCCCTCTTTATCTTTTTCAACAACAAGTAGTTTTCATCATTCCTTATTAGCTTGGTAGGCATCTGTGAGGCAATGGAGATCAGTCTTTGCCTATCAACCTCACTCATTTCTTC
>JBCNJP010000025.1:27041792-27143821 GCA_039602395.1 Deinandra increscens subsp. villosa
ATCGTATATACGAGCAGGAGGTCGATCCCCACTCCCCAAGGAGCCCTAAAAATCGAATTGGGAAATCAAATGACCAAAAGCTGCGATTTTGATGGGAAACTAAGAGATTGGAAACCTTGAACCTTATGGAATCCATGGGGAAAACATTGTGTAAGTGAATCTCATGTTACTTGCATGTTTAATTTCGAAAATTGATGATGAATGAGGCAAATTAGGGCTGTAAATTTGTACCCTATGTCTTGCATGTTGATTGAATGGTGATTTAAACACCTTAGTGCTTGCTATTTTGGCTTAAACACCAAGTTTTGGGTGTGGAGACCTTAGGTCACGGAAATTGAACAGAAACTTGGGAAAATTGATTACCCAAGATGTAGTTGGAATGATTGAATGTTAAATTGCTTTACAATGTGCTAGATGTGTTATACGAAATTGATAGAATGTGATATCAATGTGTTATGCAAAATATGGGTTAAAACATAAGCAAGTTAAGTTGAAACATGCTTGTTAATGCTATGCACATAAGGTGCTCGATGAAATGCCTAAGTGAGATTGCTTAAGTGAATTCATGACTATATGTAGGAATGTTACATTAGTAAGAATTATGAAATAGCAATGTGCATCGAATGTGAAATCCATGCTTATAAAATGTGTTAAATGGACTTGTATGCAACCATAAAAATGATAAAAATGTAGTTGTGGGGCTGTTTTGATAGTGTTGTATAAGATCACTCGTATGTCCATTTGGGATGTATGATATACGATTGAAAAGCTTGTTTTGAATACTATGTTTGGTACTTGAACACCGGAAACTGAATCCGATGTATAATGGGTCAAAATGACCCGTTAATATGGCCACTTAATTTTCCAGCATGCTGTTGGAAATAAAAAAATAGCTGCTGTCCTGTTTTTATAAAAATCATATAAAATCGTAGAAAATTAGTTAGAAGGCGTACGATATACGCCTGGAAAGGTATTTCAGTATACTACATTTCATCTTTGAATATGGAATGCTAGAAAAACTTCTAGGGTTGTCGAAAAAGACCATTACAGCAGCACTGCTGAGAATATGGTGCAATAATTCACTTTTCTAAGATTTTAGTAAGAATGGACAAGTTGAATTGCTCATATCTGATTGTATATTGGTGGTTTATGATGTCGTGTGGATCTAACAAGGATTAAATCCACTATAGACAACCGGGCAACAGAGCATATGCAAATCGGGTAATGATTTTGAAGACCACGAGGTAACATCTTTGCTATGTTACACATTTCATATAATTATCTATAGTTACTTTAAAACTGTGAAATGTATGCCGACTAGAAAAGAGATAGCCCTTGTGGGAAAATATGTAATCGAGATTAATTAAGATATCAATCCGTTGGGGCTAAACTCCATTGATTTAAAGATGTATCAAACAATGTTACATGATGACATCCTAGATGTGTAATGTTGAACCTTGTATGTTAACTTTACTTGAGAGCTACATGGCTCATAAAAACCATAATTATATGGTAAATGACAATGGATGATAAATGAATCGTAGGATTCATGCTAACGGGTCAAATGGGTTCATGAGAACCATATATGGGTGCCATTATAGTTTGTTAATTAAATGATGCATAGAAACAATAATTAGATTTTAAAGTGACAATGGTTGGTAAATGAATCGTAGGATTCATGCTAACGGGTCAAATGGGTTCATGAGAACCATAAATAGGTGCAATTATAATTTGTTAACTACATGGTTCATAGAAACCATAATTAGATGTTAACATGAATAAATTGGTAAATGAATCGTAAGACTCTGGTTAATGGGTCATAATGGGTTAAATGACTCTAATGAGATATGCCAATGAGTCTAAAGTATATAACTTGTCATGTGGTATAGCGAAACTAAGACAAGTAAATAAAATGTGTTGTTGACAAACGTTCAAAGAATCATAGATACATGCGTATGATGTTAGTGTAGGGTTACTTAACAAAGGTAAAGCATGACTATATGTATAAGAGTTGCCTTATAGCAATGTGAGTGCCAATTATGTGATTATCCTATGAATAAATATGGTGAATTAGCCCATGTGCAATCACGGGTAAATACGTGAGACTTAACGGGTCAAATGGGTGGAAAAAGGTAAGGACCCGGTAAGTAATTGTTGGTTCAAAAACCATATGATTGTACTAAATGACACATGAAAATGTGTAGATATGGCTATGGATGTTAACAGGTCCAAAACATGCGTTGGGAATGTTCCAAATGGGTAATCGGGCAAGTGTTGCAAGAAAAAGGGTGGATTAGGCCTGCAGCCACCGTAGCTTACGGAGCCACCGTAGCTTACGGTGGCTGGCAGCCGTAAGCTGTTTCCGTAGACCAGAGGATCTTGGCCGTAAGCAAAAGGGTGACCACCGTAAGCTACGGTGGTTGGCGTAGCTTACGGTGGGAACCTTCCCGAAAGTTGATTCTTTTGCTTCTTTCTGTAATTTATCATAATCTCTATTGTTCCATCACGTTATATGATGACATATTAGTGTTGGAAATGCAGGAAACATACGATGTAGCCGGATTCGTCAAGCTTGCCCAAGACCGAACACTTGAAGGGAAATCTACTCACGATTCGAAATTCGTAATCGTGATGTCTTTAAGATACATGGTTGCTTGGTTGTAAGCGCAATAATAAAGTTTTTGTAAGTGTGAACGTTTAAATACTGTAATATTTCGAGAAAATTTTCTGGGACCAAATATATAGTTAACGTTTTAACGTTATTTTTCACAATAATAACTCGGGTGTTACAAGTTGGTATCAGAGCCGTGGTTTGAGGGATTCAAGTACGCGAAAGGTGCTTGAACTCAAACTCCGAGCTCGAGGTACGGGAAAAGTGTTCGGTTCAAGCTTGATCGGGAATCCAGGTGAGTAAAAGTTTGCATATTGTGGCATAGTTGTGAGTAGCTAGTGTATGAACAAATGGTTAAACATATGTAATTATCAAATGGTAAAATGTTTGATATAATGCTTAAAAATGTGAATAGCACGGAAGATTGTAAGCGCTAGAACCGTGAATTTTGTAAATGTTAGGGACAGATAGAAATAGGTTAATGCTAAGGCAAAAGACCTTGTATAAATCCGTGAGATTATTTGATAATAAGATGACATTGTAACGAGTTAAAGTGCAATGTTGCATCTTGAATAAAAATTGAAAGTGTAACGAGGTAACATTGTGACAAGTAATTGTGCAATGTTGTATCTCGAATAGTATCTGTAAATGTAACAAGATAGCATTGTGACAAGTCCATTGTGCAATGTTGTATCTTGAATAAAAATTGAAAGTGTAACGAGGTAACATTGTGACAAGTAATTGTGCAATGTTGTATCTTGAATAGTATCTGTAAATGTAACAAGATAGCATTGTGACAAGTCCATTGTGCAATGTTGTATCTTTAATAAAAATTGAAAGTGTAACGAGGTAACATTGTGACAAGTAATTGTGCAATGCTGTATCTCGAATAGTATATGTAAAGGTAACAAGATAGCATTGTGATATTTAATTTGGCAATGTTGTATCTTGAAACGTGTAAATGATGATGTTAATGAGGAGTAACCTTGATTGAGGTAAGGAAAGCTCTAAATGTGGTCTATTTTGACACCTTGATTTTTGTAGGAGAGTTGCCTCCGAGCAAGTGGAAGGATAGTGAATGATCCGTATGCTTTCAAATGCATAAATGGGCAAGCTCCAAGGTACAACCAGGTGGGACTACCCAACCTGGATTACATTTTGATAAATGATAATGCGTGCACATAAGTCTAAATCGAGTTATAAGAAAGAGGTTGGACCCATGAGGTCATAATTTGAAATTGAAATGTGTGTATGGAAATTGGTGAAGAACGACTCTTTAGGAGCCGTGAAACCAATATAATGAATGGGGTGATTGGTGAAGAACGACCCAAGGGAGGGTCGTGAAGCCATTAAATTGAATTAAGATTACATTGGAACACCTTCACATGTATAAGGATTGAACCTTATATGAAATTGTTATAAGGGAAGGATTAACTAATAACCATGGAACTAATGAGTTGAAATGGTTGCATGCTATTAATCGATAAAACCGTTGGGACGGTTACATTACGTATAATATGCGATATCATAGATGGTTAAAAGATATCGAATTTATATAATGTGATTGATTTTTTTAAGTGACTCGGGATAAAACCCAAGTCTAGAATTGATTAAATTTTTGAAATGGAAATGAGGGATAAGGGGAAACGGTGTATTGCACATGCTAGAAACCCGTAACCTTATGAAACTATTTGTTGATTAACCAAAGGTAAAGATTACTTGATTAAACACATGAAAAACCCCTAATGCTGAAATATATTGGTTACTATATACGTCTTTAATGACTAGCATCTACTAGGTGGGTGATCAACCCAACTACCTGGGTGAGACCCACGAGCATAGATGATTTTGAAAGTAGGGAGGACGCTAGAAGCGACTGTTCCCAAAAACTAATAAAGGATTTCTATGTAAGTAAGTATCCTCAAAATTTTCTAAATACATGTCGAAATGTAGTGAACGAGTAATGGTTCGTAAGAACCATTATTACGTGCTAAAATGTTATGTGATCGATTAATGGTTAGTAAGAACCATGTCAATATGTTAAATTGTTTAGAAATTATCCTTCGGGATCATAATGCTGATTATTTGTTGATTGCTAGCTAAATGGTTCAAAAGAACCATGGCAACACAAGAATATGTTAATATGCCAAATGGTTCATAGGAACCATAACCATGGATTAATAGGCAATCGAATGATAAACAATTCATAGGAATTGTGCCAATAATGATAAGGCAAGAAGGATAGGGTCTATATTGACATGAAATAGCTAAAGGACTCTTAGGAGCCATGGCTTGATTAAACATGTATGTTGATGTGTAAATGATTCAAATGAATCATAATTATTGTGAAATGTTAATGGCAAGTGACATGCTAAACACTTGCATATATTGTTATACTGCTTAAAATGTGTATGTACAATTAGACTGTGCAAGGACACAACTAGCAGGAAAGCCGCAGGACGAGATTCCGACTAGGAATATCATCAAGGTAAACATGAGCAAGAAAGTTGTGTACACAGATTGTGATGACACTAAGGTACGTATGTTATTACATTAACGTTTGAACCTCTTACGGAGAGGGTGACTATTTGAAATTTTGATTTTTGATCGATAAGGTTATGATAATAGTCATTAGAACCTTAATCATAAATGTCCCGTGGAGCTAGAATGAGTAAACTCCTAAACGGGTCAAGTAGGTAAGATAATGGATAGCAAAAGAGTTTTCATGCTAGAACTGTCCTGCGGGACCAGTAAAAAGAAACAAAATAAAGAATTTGTCATATGATGACTGATATGGAGTTGATAAATGTAACGACTCAAAGTGCCTCGTCAAGTTCCCTGAACTACAAGGGATATGCGAATGACCTTAAGATAGGCATAAAAGAAATGGTAACATGCTTATATGTACATTTATATATGTGTATGTATATACATGTAGTGTGATTAACTTGATTACTTGAATCAAGTCTTACATTGTCGCTAGTATATGGGAAGGAGTTTCGAGGACGAAACCCTCTTTAAGGGGGGTGGAGTTGTAACATCCCGATTTTTACATGGTTAAATTTCCGTTAAAATTCATGTTAAGCATGGATAAGAATTATTGGGCACATATAACTTATGTGCCAAATATTATAAACATGAAAACTAGAAGGGTTAACATGTTAGTATAAAGGTTTAAGTTGGAAATAACCTAGATATGAGAATGGAGGGACCTAGGATGTAAATTTGCTAATGTAGCAAGTAAAATAAAAATCTGGAAAAGAGGAGGGATCGTATATACGAGCAGGAGGTCGATCCCCACTCCCCAAGGAGCCCTAAAAATCGAATTGGGAAATCAAATGACCAAAAGCTGCGATTTTGATGGGAAACTAAGAGATTGGAAACCTTGAACCTTATGGAATCCATGGGGAAAACATTGTGTAAGTGAATCTCATGTTACTTGCATGTTTAATTTCGAAAATTGATGATGAATGAGGCAAATTAGGGCTGTAAATTTGTACCCTATGTCTTGCATGTTGATTGAATGGTGATTTAAACACCTTAGTGCTTGCTATTTTGGCTTAAACACCAAGTTTTGGGTGTGGAGACCTTAGGTCACGGAAATTGAACAGAAACTTGGGAAAATTGATTACCCAAGATGTAGTTGGAATGATTGAATGTTAAATTGCTTTACAATGTGCTAGATGTGTTATACGAAATTGATAGAATGTGATATCAATGTGTTATGCAAAATATGGGTTAAAACATAAGCAAGTTAAGTTGAAACATGCTTGTTAATGCTATGCACATAAGGTGCTCGATGAAATGCCTAAGTGAGATTGCTTAAGTGAATTCATGACTATATGTAGGAATGTTACATTAGTAAGAATTATGAAATAGCAATGTGCATCGAATGTGAAATCCATGCTTATAAAATGTGTTAAATGGACTTGTATGCAACCATAAAAATGATAAAAATGTAGTTGTGGGGCTGTTTTGATAGTGTTGTATAAGATCACTCGTATGTCCATTTGGGATGTATGATATACGATTGAAAAGCTTGTTTTGAATACTATGTTTGGTACTTGAACACCGGAAACTGAATCCGATGTATAATGGGTCAAAATGACCCGTTAATATGGCCACTTAATTTTCCAGCATGCTGTTGGAAATAAAAAAATAGCTGCTGTCCTGTTTTTATAAAAATCATATAAAATCGTAGAAAATTAGTTAGAAGGCGTACGATATACGCCTGGAAAGGTATTTCAGTATACTACATTTCATCTTTGAATATGGAATGCTAGAAAAACTTCTAGGGTTGTCGAAAAAGACCATTACAGCAGCACTGCTGAGAATATGGTGCAATAATTCACTTTTCTAAGATTTTAGTAAGAATGGACAAGTTGAATTGCTCATATCTGATTGTATATTGGTGGTTTATGATGTCGTGTGGATCTAACAAGGATTAAATCCACTATAGACAACCGGGCAACAGAGCATATGCAAATCGGGTAATGATTTTGAAGACCACGAGGTAACATCTTTGCTATGTTACACATTTCATATAATTATCTATAGTTACTTTAAAACTATGAAATGTATGCCGACTAGAAAAGAGATAGCC
The DNA here is from genome assembly GCA_039602395.1 of Deinandra increscens subsp. villosa. Classification (NCBI taxonomy): domain Eukaryota; kingdom Viridiplantae; phylum Streptophyta; class Magnoliopsida; order Asterales; family Asteraceae; genus Deinandra; species Deinandra increscens. The sequence goes on from JBCNJP010000025.1 coordinate 27,049,007, forward strand.
CTTGTGGGAAAATATGTAATCGAGATTAATTAAGATATCAATCCGTTGGGGCTAAACTCCATTGATTTAAAGAATGTATCAAACAATGTTACATGATGACATCCTAGATGTGTAATGTTGAACCTTGTATGTTAACTTTACTTGAGAGCTACATGGCTCATAAAAACCATAATTATATGGTAAATGACAATGGATGATAAATGAATCGTAGGATTCATGCTAACGGGTCAAATGGGTTCATGAGAACCATATATGGGTGCCATTATAGTTTGTTAATTAAATGATGCATAGAAACAATAATTAGATTTTAAAGTGACAATGGTTGGTAAATGAATCGTAGGATTCATGCTAACGGGTCAAATGGGTTCATGAGAACCATAAATAGGTGCAATTATAATTTGTTAACTACATGGTTCATAGAAACCATAATTAGATGTTAACATGAATAAATTGGTAAATGAATCGTAAGACTCTGGTTAATGGGTCATAATGGGTTAAATGACTCTAATGAGATATGCCAATGAGTCTAAAGTATATAACTTGTCATGTGGTATAGCGAAACTAAGACAAGTAAATAAAATGTGTTGTTGACAAACGTTCAAAGAATCATAGATACATGCGTATGATGTTAGTGTAGGGTTACTTAACAAAGGTAAAGCATGACTATATGTATAAGAGTTGCCTTATAGCAATGTGAGTGCCAATTATGTGATTATCCTATGAATAAATATGGTGAATTAGCCCATGTGCAATCACGGGTAAATACGTGAGACTTAACGGGTCAAATGGGTGGAAAAAGGTAAGGACCCGGTAAGTAATTGTTGGTTCAAAAACCATATGATTGTACTAAATGACACATGAAAATGTGTAGATATGGCTATGGATGTTAACAGGTCCAAAACATGCGTTGGGAATGTTCCAAATGGGTAATCGGGCAAGTGTTGCAAGAAAAAGGGTGGATTAGGCCTGCAGCCACCGTAGCTTACGGAGCCACCGTAGCTTACGGTGGCTGGCAGCCGTAAGCTGTTTCCGTAGACCAGAGGATCATGGCCGTAAGCAAAAGGGTGACCACCATAAGCTACGGTGGTTGGCGTAGCTTACGGTGGGAACCTTCCCGAAAGTTGATTCTTTTGCTTCTTTCTGTAATTTCTCATAATCTCTATTGTTCCATCATATTATATGATGACATATTAGTGTTGGAAATGCAGGAAACATACGATGTAGCCGGATTCGTCAAGCTTGCCCAAGACCGAACACTTGAAGGGAAATCTACTCACGATTCGAAATTCGTAATCGTGATGTCTTTAAGATACATGGTTGCTTGGTTGTAAGCGCAATAATAAAGTTTTTGTAAGTGTGAACGTTTAAATACTGTAATATTTCGAGAAAATTTTCTGGGACCAAATATATAGTTAACGTTTTAACGTTATTTTTCACAATAATAACTTGGGTGTTACACCTACTCTAATTCAAGTAAAGATGGAGGTAGATGATGAATATGTGAGTGTGCCTCTGTCAACTGTCATGTCTACAGGTGAGACTCTGGCTTTGGATATCACCACACATGTTCCAGGCTTCATACCAACAGATGCTGAAGTCATCAATATTGAAACAAATGCTGGTCAAGAATATCAAAGTCAAACCGATCTTGCAGTATCTGCTGAGAAAGACCTTCATGAACAGATCTTTGAAGCCTCTTATATGCATTTCTCCTCTGACTCTGAAAAGGAGGAATTTGAAGCCAATTTGACGGCAGCTCAAGAACCTACTGTCACAGAGCAACCCGGACCCTCCGACAAGGATAAGGGAAAGGGTATAAGTACTTTGCCGGAACGTTCTGAGTCAGCCAGAACAGATGAACCAAGGATCCACATTGTCACTAACTTAGAGGGGACGGATGTAGATGAAGAAGATGCATCCGAAATAGCTCACATGGTGAGAACTCTAATGAGTGACAACTTCTCATTGGAGTATCTGATGAGTCTTACCGAAATTAAATTAACCAAGCTGTACACTGATGAGGAAAGATTGAATTCACACCTTCCTTAAAATCAAAGTATTGAAGCTGAATCTGATCCCCTGGTGGATGTTTTTGCTGACACCAACAAAACGGTCGAATTTATTCCTATCCGTGAATATCTTTCTGAACTTGTACTTGAGATTGGCAACACATATCTTCCTCCTCCTAAAAACGGATCAGGTGAAGTTCCTGATACTGAAGAATATATCTAATCCACTACCAACAGGATAACTTTCAAGGACTTCCGCAACTATTGTAGATTCAAAAATATTAATAAAAAGGCTTACAACAGGAAGAGACTCAAAGGTTTACGAGAGTTTGTATGTGAGTACCGAAAGACTGAACTTTTGGCAAAGTTGGAACAGATCAGACTCAGAGAACAGGAACGAGCTAAGGCTCTCAACAGGAAAGACAACCCTCCCATCTATGACGAATGGGAAAAGATGGCTCCAAATCTATAGGCTTTGTAGCAATTCACTGCCAAAGACCTAAGAAAGATGCCTACCAACCCAAATGTCAATTATGGGATGAAAATCCTTGGATGGAAGTATGATGAGGCCTTTGATGCATTTCTAGTGAAGAGGCAAACGGATATGTTCAAATCTTTGCAGACTTTAGAGCTCTCCGCAGCCTATTCTCATGAGAGCTCAAACAGCTAAAATACCTTGATCTAGTGAACCACACCAATCATGAAAAGGGTGTGAAAGCTGTTTTACTAATCAATGATGCTTATGAGCACAAGAAGAACAAGCAAACTTCTGAGGAAGAGAAGAAAGCTCAGCTTCTTGCAGAGAAAAGGCGTCTCCGTGCCCCTCATCGTGGAATGTTCAAGGATATTGGGAAGGAGGTGAAAGTGAAGACAATACCAGGGAATCAAAAAATTTCCCCAATAATCAGCTGGTACTACAACGAAAAGACTCATGAATTGGTGATTGAGAGAGTTGGTGCTGAGTCTATCAGAATCTTTGCAGCAATTGAACTCCGACTTCTCTCAAGATCCTATTTGAAGCTTATCTACTATGAGAAGATGAGGACCATTCCTACTCAACTAAGACCATACGAATGCTATGACGCCAATTACTTTTTAATGTTTTTAAATTGGTGGTGTACTAGACTTGCATGTATGGGTAAACTTACAATTCATAAGGAAGTCATAAGAACAGCAACCTGTTGGTTGATAGAAGATCATGGATCAAGTGTCATCCTTGATAAGGAAAAGAGATTGGTAGAGCTGAACCACTACAATGACCTGAATAAGCTTGTCTGGCAAGATCTCTAAAGGTTGTACGATCTTGGAATTACTGTACTTTCTGATAAAGACAAAGAAGCCGCAAGAGAAAACTAGAGATTTCTGCTCAAGCTTCTCGGTCAGATGGCTTAAAGCTCAAAGTGTTTGCATTGCCAACAAGGGTGGAATTTGTTGGAACCTGTCTTGGTTGTTGGCAACACAAACTGTTCACCGTTGACTATTGCTGGTGAAGACCTCTTGATGACTTAACTAGAATTGATACTTTTCTTTTGTAATAGATTTTGAGTTTGTACTTAGTAAAATTCTGTTTCTGTTTTAGCGGACTTGTATTTCTACTTAGCGAAATTTTGATCTTGTACTTGCGGACTTGTTTTGCATTTAGCATACTTGTTGATTTTTCAATATACATGTCTTAGCGAACTTAATTTGTTCTTAGCAGGTTTGTTCTTGATCTTAGCGAACTTGTTTTGTTCTTAATGAACTTGTTAGCGAACTTAGTATTGCTTAGCGAACTTGTTAGCAGACGTGTTTGTGTTTAGCGAACTTGTTAGCGAACTTGTTATTGCTTAGCGGACTTGTTAGCGAACTTGTTAATTCCTAGTGAACTTGAACTAATGCTTAGCGAACATGTCTGTCCGATGGAATATTCATTGCTGAAATCTATGTAATGAATGTTGTGTCAAACATTCCTTTTGTCCTATGCTCACTAGTAGCATAAATACAGTTGAGAAAACCCTATTTGGGACACGCAACTCCCGGATTATTCTACAGAGAGCATTTTGTGTGTGTGTTCTTGGTGTAGTGTGTGTTCTTGAGCTTTAGAAATCATCAATGGGTGAGCATTGATGCAGATTCAACCGGAATCGACCATCACACATGATTTCCGCACTTGTGTGATGAATCATATGAGAAACTTGTGCTCAAATCAGGTCCTAACAAAAACATGTGAAGTGTCATATGTCAGAATAATGGGAAACATAACATATCAGTATAATTGGCAACTAGAAAACCCATTGAAAACCTGTTGAAATCCCTTGAAATCCACCTATTGGCAATTCCTACCACACATTAAATAACACATAATTCATTCACAGAGCACATACGCATTTGCAATTGAGAACCCTTGGAAAGCTTATCGATATAGGATACATGTTACACCCCAAAATGAAAATGAGAAAAGGGGCAAAGATTACTCACCTGATGAGTAGATTGGAAACAAGAGATGGGTTCGGTTGTGAGAGATAACGACTTGTTGATTATCCTAATGAACGAACATGCTAAATGAATATAGGAATGATATTGATTATAGTTCTAAAGACACAAGGGACTTAAGGAGTGTTAGGTTTTATTTTACTAAAAGACCATTTTGCCCTTTATCGAGAAATTAATGATAATGTTTTATTTTATCAACTTTGGACCCATAAATACTTATTATATATATAAACATGATCTAAGACCAAAAATCAAGTCCCAATACCTCCCGGTTTGTTTAATATTAAATAATCATATTTAAAAACCTAATTTTGAAATATTTATCAAATAATTAGCAAAATCTTTTATTAAATGGAATAAATTTAGGGCTTTTACTTACAATATTATTTTATAATATACCTTAAAAGATTAGCCCTATATTTAACCCGTTTGTTCAATTTTGGCAAAGCAATGTTTAGGAAACTCTAATATTAACGTATTTATTAAATAAATATCTAAACAATTTATAAAATTGTAAAAAAAAACTCAGATTTTATTCATTATAATATTCTTTAAAATATCAAACCTTAGTTTGACACCGTTTATTCAATTTGGGCAGATAAACAACCCGAAAACCTTAATTTTGACTGATTTTCAGATAAAATACCTAACCTTTAGTTATCACGAAATTGACTTAGAGCTTCTTTGATATATGTTATAACATATTATCCCTCAAAATTTTAGATCCTAATTCCTTCCCAATTACCCAAAATTAACAAAACAAGTTAAGAACCCTAATTTTTAACATAGTTTTAGAACTCGATCAAAAAATGAAATTAGCAGAAATTGTTAGAGGGTTTTTGTAGAGCATACCGAATTATGGGGGACTGCAGGAGATCAGCTCATAAGACCTTCGGGATTGCTCAAATTTGACAACGGAAGAGGCTGGAACTAGTTAGGGTTTTCAAGGTGATGTTTTGATGAATTGGTGAAGAATTATGGATGATATGGAGGGGTATTTATACCCATTTGATGCGGATTTACATGTAGACAACACACAAGGTGACTAATCACGAAGAAACGACACGTATCGAGCTCAAACTTGGAGAAAAAGAATGAAAACATGGGCTGTTCTTGAACCTGCAAATTTTCTGCCCGTCAAGGGCCTCTCGCGTATCGCGCCAACTTGTATACATATATCCCCTCGCGAGGCAGATTATTGTTTTGTTTATTTTTTTTTCTTTTTAATCGTTTGCTACTCATTTTAACTCGTTAACCTCTAAAAGTTTACGAGCAACTTATATTAACCTTATAAAACACTAAGGAATATAAAAATATGATTTTTGAATTTTACTTGATTCCCGGTTATTAACGGATTTGCACGAAAACTGGTAAATTCTTTTATTTGCGTTTTAATTAACAAAATTGATCTAAAATTTAACAAATTGGTTTTTAATATTATAAACTGATTTTAGAATATTCCAAAGTATATATTTTGAGATAAAGACCCCGAGATTCCCGGTGGACGATAAATCGAATACCGAAATTGCATAAAGACTGAAAATTGCGTTATTTTTGTTTTAATCAAATTGTTTACCTAAAACCTTGTAAATTTATTATTTTGTTTTCAAAAATAACTATGGAATATCTCAAACATAATTTAAATGTATATTTTAGATGAATTCTTTCGGTACGTAATTGTTAAATCAAAACTCCGATTTGTGTTACAAGTTCAAATTCGGGTCGGGTTTTGTAAATGGGTCAGACACGGGTGCTACAGTCTCCCCTACTTCAGGAAATTTTCTCCCGAAATTAGAAGAGATATTCGTGATAAGAGGAAGGAGTATATCAATGGTGATAGGGATTTTGATACAAACAACAACCAACGGTCAGTTCTAAGTTCGATTCCTAATTCATTTTTAAAGTACCTTCGATGCTTATATATAGGGTGTACCGCAGCTAACCCACCACATTTGTAATACTTTAAAAATGCGCTATAATCTATGAAGAGCTACCATTTCTATATAATAACAAATGAACTTAAGATCATAACGATACGATAGAGATTGAATAACATCATATATGATCTATCGTGATTACACGATTATCCGTAACAATCAGATTTATTGATTTGATTTATCACCGTCTCCCCTACTTCAGGGAAGAGACTGGTGGAATATGATGAGAGTGGTGGGGGTAACATGAATTACTTTCAAATTGTTGAAACTGACAATTTGACATTAAGTCAAAAACCTCATTCCGTAGAATAAAATGGGATCACATATTTCTTAACGAGAGAACGGGTCGAGTACTGGTGAGCTAAATGGGTAGCGAGCCACATGTAATTCACCTACGGGACGCGATGTCTTGTTAATAATCTGGATTAGAAATTGGCTAAAACCCAAAATTAACGTCTATGACCAAAACCAAATGTATGCTAAGCTAGCATCACATATAATTGCTTAGGTGTAGTACCTATAAGTCTTGGACTGGCTAGAGAAATCAGAGATACTTTATGATCTAGAGGAAATTCAATCATCGCCATTTAAGGTGGTGATAATGTGAGAGAAGCGTTTTTAACAAAGATACTTGATTAATTCATTTGAGGAAAAGATAGTGATACAACATGAAATTACCATATAAATGAATCACCATTTAAATGATAATACGAATTGATCACTTGATATCGAAGTGCAGATCATTATTTGAATGAATCACCATTCGAATGATAAAGCAAATTGGATATCATAATCTTTCCTTTATTAAGATTAGTATGGGACTTAAGACCAAATTAAATCTTCGTTTTGAGAAAGTTTAGGAATCACTAATGGATAACTATTCCGTATAGAGATAATGTTAATAACGAGGATTGATCTTGAGAAGATAGATGATTCTGCGAATTCTCTCGAAGATGTCACTAATATAAGAGCTTCAATATTTGATGATGAGTCCATCGGACTGGTGATGTACATTCGAGATGTATCATCTTTAATGAATGGTTGTTCCTTAAAGTGGGGAACTAGATCGAATGAATTTTTGATAAAGTGACATTGCAACAAGGATGCCACGTAGTCTTTGCATAAGTAATTGAGAAATGATAAAATTGAAAGAGATAAAAGCTTTATTTCAACACGATAGATATACATTACTACAACAAAATTGATAACGGTTTCTAGTCCTTACTAAGCTTAAATTGAGTACGTTAAACACCACCTAGGTTGGAACTCGGACATGAGCTCCACGATATGCACAGTCAACTGGAGGGTTGGGAATATTTGCAAAAGTAAGGAAAGGACAAGTATTTCTGAAGTGTCCAAGTTGACCACAATTATAACCGGCAAGAAAAGGAACAACAGCAGTCTGAGCAGGTGTTGGAGCCACATGTGGAACTTTTTTGAGGTTGAGCTCTTGGGGGTAGACGACCGGCTTTTTGAAAATGACCATATCGATTACAATTATAGCATATACAGAAAGGTGAGTTTACGGGATGATGATGTTGGCAGGTATTACACAAAGGGTAAGGACCATTATATGGTTTCTTAACTGGTGGAACAATGGAAGCAAACTGAGAAATAGGAATAGCGGGAATGGCAGTGGCGGATACCCCAAGTTCTTAGCTTACCTCTTTTTCTTGTGAGTAGGTGAAGACTCAGCATGAATCTCTTTCTCAAATCCCGTCTTTTTTGTTTTAACTTCCTTCTTGTGTCCTTTTTGGGTCAAATTTCCTTTTCTAATATGATTTTCAGTCAACCTTTTTCTGAGACGCATAGCATCGTCGAGTGTTGCAGAATTGCTTCCCCATTCAACATCTTAGATGAGCATAAGCAGACCACCAGTGTATTTTTCAATGCACCGTTGTGTAGAGAGGGCCGAATCAGGTAACATGAGCTTCAGTCCTTGGAAACGATCGATATAGGCTTGGCTTTCTCCACTTTCTTGTTCCAGATCATGAAATTCATCTTCTAAATTCTTCATCTCACTACGCGAGCAGTACTCTTCTTTCATTATATCCTTGAATTAATTCCAAGGCAAAGCTAGAGCGTTTTTAGAACCACGAAGTCGTTTCTCGCCATTCCACCAGGTAAGTGCTTTCTTGGTTAGAGAACTGGTTGCATGACGGACTTTTAAACTCTCGGGACAATCGCTATTAGTGAAGGTATTCTCCATACCCTCGAACCACTAGAGTAGACCGATAGGCCCTTCAGATCCAGTAAATTTGGGTGGGTTACGAGAGTTGAAGTGCTTAAAGGAGCAAGTGGTGGCAACACCATGAATGGTAGGATTAGCGGTTAAGTTTTGATGAAGTTGCGACACCATGTTTGGGACGACCTTTGCCACTTATTTGGCAATCAGTGAGGCCATCTTGCGCGTTGAGTTGTTCTTGCGTTGTCCGTTGAAGTGAATCTCCATTCTAAAGAGAAGGAATGTTCGTGAGATAATAGATAAGGCATGGTTGATAATTGATTTTGGATTATAAAGGGGAACATTTCATATGAATTTCAGAAATCATGAGGTTTTAAATAAGGGATAGAGAAGAAATCATGTTGTTTTAGTAAAACATAATGGAATGGTCTTCGTTTCTCGATTGAGAAACTACAACCGTGACTAATCAGAGTTGATTGGGATCCGTAGCAGTAATTAACATGCTTTGGCCTAATAGGTTCCAACACTCTCACCAAAGACTTCTAGGTAAGCATCCCAGTCCACATGGCTGATCAGGTTTTATACGCAATGCCTGCCTAGATAGACCTCCGACTACCGGTGCTTTCCCCCTTCCAGTTACTACATGTCTACTGCTAGGAATCTAACTCCGACGGAATTTTCAAAATCAGAACTTTTAGATTCCTAAAATGGCATGTAAGGCACCATTAATATGGATAGAGGCTAGGAAGCCATAAGGGATTAGTGTACACGTGTGTGTCAAGTGTTAAGGCAACGGTGAGATCTAAGAGAGGCAAGTTTAAGCAGCATCTAAAGACATAATATTACAATAGGCATGTAGACATGAGTTAATCATGTAGGCCACCTAAGGCATATAGTCTAGGTTATCCGGTTCTAATAACCTAAATATCCTATGGCCAAGGCTCTGATACCAATCTGTCACACCCCAACCGACAGCGGAATATGTCGGGGCGCAATGATTGTCAAGATTCACATGACAACTTAAATAAGTTGTAATACTTAAACATGCCCTTTTTCATTAATCAATTGAAGATATTGTACAAGAATATTAAACATGCAGTAATACATATTAAACTAATTTAAAGTCTTTAATCTAGGTCCAGCAATCCTAGCGTGATCACAACATAGCTCGAGTATCGATTCCTGCAACATGTATAAAATAAAGTGTCAACTACAAAAGTAGTTGGTGAGCAATTCAGGTTTAAGTATATATATATATTTTTACTGAAAAATATGCGAAGTGTCATATGTCAGAATAATGGAAAAAATAACATATCAATATAATTGGCAACTAGAAAACCTATTGAAAACCTATTGAAATCCCTTGAAATCCACTTAATGGCAATTCCTACCACACATTATATAACACATAATTCATTCACATAGCACATATGCATTTGCAATTGAGAACCCTTGGAAAGCTTATCGATATTGGATACATGTTACACCCCAAAGTGAAAATGAGAAAAGGGGCAGAAATTACTCACCTGATGAGTATACTGGAAACAATAGATGAGTAGACTGGAAAGCTCATTGATAACGACTTGTTGATTATCCTAATCAACGAACATGCTAAATGAATATAGGAATGATAATAATTATAGGTCTAAAGACACGAGGGACTTAAGGAGTGTTAGGTTTTATTTGACTAAAAGACCATTTTTCCCTTTATCGAGAAATTAATGATAATGTTTTATTTTATCAACTTTAGACCCATAAATACTTATTATATATATAAACATGATCTAAGACCAAAAATCAAGTCCCAATACCTCCTGGTTTGTTTAATATTAATAATCATATTTAAAACCCTAATTTTGAAATATTTATCAAATAATTAGCAAAATCTTTTATTAAATGGAATAAATTTAGGGCTTTTACTTACAATATTATTTTATAATATACCTTAAAAGATTAGCCCTATATTTAACCCGTTTGTTCAATTTTGGCAAAGCAATGTTTAGGAAACTCTAATATTAACGTATGTATTAAATAAATATCTAAACAATTTATAAAATTGTAAAAAAACTCAGATTTTATTCATTATAATATTCTTTAAAATATCAAACCTTAGTTTGACACCGTTTATTCAATTTAGGGCTTTTACTTAAAATATTATTTTATAATATACTTTAAAAGATTAGCCCTATATTTAACCCGTTTGTTCAATTTTGGCAAAGCAACATTTAGGAAACTCTAAATTTAACGTATTTATTAAATAAATATCAAAACAATTTATAAAACTGTAAAGACTTAGGGTTTTATTCATTATTATATATAATAATGTTCCTCAAAATATCAAACCTTAATTTGACACCGTTTACTCAATTTAGGCAGAACAACGACCCGAAAACCCTGACTTTGACTGATTTTTAGATAAAATACCTAACCTTTATTTATCACGAAATTGACTTAGGGCTTCTTTGATATATGTTATAACATATTATCCCTCAAAGTTTTAGATCCTAATTCCATCCCAATTACCCAGAATTAACAAAACAAGTTAAGAACCCAATTATTTAACATAGTTTTAAAACTCGATCAAAACAATGAAATTAGCATAAATTGATAGAGAGGTTTTGTAGAGCATACCATATTATGGGGGACTGCAGGATATCAGCTCATAAGACCTTCGGGATTGATCGAATTTGACAAGGGAAGAGGCTGGAACGAGTTAGGGTTTTCAAGGTGATGTTTTGATGAATTGGTGAAGAATTGTGGATGATATGGAGGGGTATTTATACCCATTTGATGCGGATTTACATGTAGAATCCACACAAGGTGACTAATCACGAAGAAACAACACCTATCGAGCTCAAACTTGGAGAAAAAGAATGACAACGTGGGCTGTTCTTGAACCTGCAAATTTTCTGCCCGTCGGGGTTAGGCATATTTTTGTTTTGTTTATTTTTGTTCTTTTTAATAGTTTGCTACACATTCTAACTCGTTAACCTCTAAAATTTTACGAGCAACTTATATTAACCTTATAAAACACTAAGGAACATAAAAATATGATTTTTGAATTTTACGTGATTCTCGATTATTAACGGATTTGCACGAGAAATGGTAAATTCTTTTATTTGTGTTTTAATTAACAAAATTGATCTAAGATTTAACCAATTGGTTTTTAATATTATAAAATGATTTTAGAATATTTCAAAGTATATATTTTGAGATAAAAAGCCCAAGATTCCCGATGGACGATAAATCGAATACCGAAATCGCATAAAGACCGAAAATCGCCTTATTTTTGTTTTACAAATCGTTTAACCTAAAACCTTGTAAATTTATTATTTTATTTTCAAAAATGATTATGGAATACCTCAAACATAATTTAAATGTATATTTTAGATGAATTCTTTCAGTAATTGTTAAATCAAAATTTCGATTTGCGTTACAAGTTCAAATTCGGGTCGGGTTTTGTAAATAGGTCGGACACGGTTGTTACAGGCTTCGCTTTGGCTATGACCAATATTCAAGTATTACGAACACGTTTTAAAAAATAAATTATGACACATAAATATAACACATCCCCTTTGGGTAGAAATGTAATATTTATATAATTTAGCCTATAGTTCATCTTATATATCGTAAAGTATATGGCTTTTAGGTTTACTAATTAACAATACATATGATTGCTTTAAACATGATTTATTTCACCATATGCCGAAAATAAATTATTAATTGCTTTAAATATGATTTATTTCAACATATGCCAAAAATAAATAACTGAATGTTGGATGTTTAAATTAAGAATATTTTTGGGAATATGAATCGCATTTTTAATGATATAAACATGGTTCAAATTCCTTAGAAAATGATATAAAATTGTCATTTAAGTTTTGTAACTAAACTTGCTACAAAATAATCTTTATCCAAAAGTAATCCATATAATGCAACTTAGAATCAATTAAATCTTATTCGTTTAATCATAAATTGGTATTATATTAATAAATATATGGTACATGTTAACCTGACTTATCTTATACATATCTCGATTAGAAGCCAAAATATATGTGAACTAATAATTAAACATGACATATATATGTAGGTTAAATAAGAATTGTGGCATCAATCGTGTCAGCAAATTATACAAGCACATGATTCAACATCCTACTGTCACATATGATAAGAACACAAGCATATGATGGAAGCTTTTAATTAAATGCATAAGAGTTCTAATTTAATAGTTTGAAACATGGTATTAGAATCTACGAAGACTATATGAGTCAACTAATTTTATCATTGATAAAATTTTTGATTACAATGCCTTCAAATAATGAAATTCCATTATTTTGGTGAAACCGATTATATACATATATTCTTTGTTTTTGAACGGGAATATTTTGCATCAGTTGCGGTTGAAACCACAAAGTAAATGAAGTGATTACAAGATTGAATTGAAGAAATCAAGGAACCAGATCTGATAATCATTGGAAAGAGGAGGTGATGCTAATTGTCATTCAATTTGTTATGAATATTCTCTACTTATGAGTTGTATTCTTCTGTAATTTTCTCTGGCTCGATTTAGATATGTGGTGAGAACATACAGATTAGGGAAGATAACATACGGATCAGAGATGATAGCTCATGTTAGGTCAGTAGGTTTTAAAATTTGCCTTTTAAGTTCTGATTAGCTATATAGTGATTAATTGAGGGTTACTGTCAAGTAGATTATTATAACATACTGTTTAGCACTCACTCTATAACATGATTTGCTATTAGCATTAACATTATTTGGCCACTTCACTCTATTACCATGCTTCGAGCCTTAGGAGCACTCACAAGTTTGTAGTTTTGTACAAATTCACATATGCTTCCCCTTTCACTATTTGGCCACTTCACTCTATAATTCATACTGATTTAGTTGTTGTACTAGCATTTGTTTGTGCCTAGGTTGTTAGATTAAAATTTAAATCATATTGATGTTCTATTGTTGTTCATCTTAAGTAGTCTGTTAATTCAATAGCATGATAGGAGATTTTTCAATAGCATGGTTAGGATCATTCGAATGGATTAGCTATGTAACTAACTTATGGTTTATATAGGTAATTTGAAAAATCGATACAAAGTTGGATGAAAACTCAAATAACAAGCAAAAATTAAGATGGAGTCAAGTCTTTCATTGATTTTGCTCGTGTTAGAGCTATTAGAGGGTCTATTGTATGTCCTTGCTTCAGGTGTTGTAGTGATAAATGGTTAGATGTGGACATTGCCCATGTACATATATTAAAAAAATTGCTTTTTACCGGGTTATACAACTTGGACAATTCATGGGGAACATTGTACACCTTCACCACTATCACATTCCACTAGTGCTCAAGAAATGTTTCATGATGAAGACGATATGGAAGGTCTTGTTCGAGATGCTTTTGGTGTAACTTCTTCACCTTTGAATAACGAAGAATTAAGGGATTATGAGGTTCAAGGAGATATTGGGGAAACAAGTGCTGTTAATCCACACTCACAACGTTGTGATAACGGTGGTGAAAACGATCGGTTTAAAAGACTCTTAGAAGAATGCGAGAAAGAACTTTATCCGGGTTGCAAGTATTCTAATTTATCTTTTACTTTACATTTATATCAAATCAAATGCATAGCTGGGATATCTAATAAGGGTTTGGGCATGTTGTTAAACCTTATAAGTGATGCATTTCCTCATTTGACATCACTACCGTCATCCATTAATGAAGCCAAGAAATTGATGCATGATTTAGGGCTTCGTTACCAAAAAATTGATGCTTGCCCTAATGATTGCATGATTTATTAAGGTGAGCGGAAAGCCCAACAATCGTGTCCTACTTGCAATACTTCTAGATATAAAAGTGATTTAGGTGATGAACATGGTCAAAGTTCAACATCACGAAAGTCAAATAAGCCAGCAAAAGTCTTGCGTACTTCCCTTTGATTCCAAGATTGAAAAGGCTATACATGAATGATAAAAAAAACGCAAAGAAAATGAGGTGGCCTGACATAGGACGAACAAAAGATGGAAACTTAAGGCACCCAGCAGATGGTGGTGCTTGGAAAGCCCTTGATGTTCGGTATCGCTGGTTTTCTTTAGACCTCCGCAGTGTACGGCTTAGCCTTTCTAGTGATGGGTTTAATTCTTTTCGTGCGATGAATACAACATATAGCACGTAGCCAGTGATATTGATTCCATATAATTTACCTCCTTGGGTATGCATGAAACAAGAGTCTTTCATTCTTTCAGCGATATTTCTGGGAGAAAATGTTCGCGAAATGATATAGATGTTTATCTTACACCTTTAATCGAGGAAATAAAACTGTTGTGGGGTGGTGTAGATTCTTATGATGCTTTTTCTAAGAAAAAGTTTAAGTTACGAGATTCTCTTTTGTGGACTGTAAGTGATTTTCCCGTTTATGCTAATTTATCTGGTTGGAGCACAAAGGTTCGTGCAGCATGTCCGGTCTGTGGAAGGTCCACTCATTCTGAGTGGTTAACACATGGGAAAAAAAATTGTTACTTGGGACATCGTAGATGGCTTCAGCCAAATCATATTTCTGGATTTCAAGTGGATCGTTTTGATGGTAATATTGAGGAAGGAGGTCCTCCATCTGTACTAACAGGATCCGAAATTCTATTGCAAACAAGTGGTACAAACTTTATATATGGGAAGTCAAATAAATCTTTTAAGAAGACGACTATTAATGATGTAAATTCTTCAATGCATAACTCTTTACATGCAATGGAGGATACTTGTGACGGGTCTATTGAGATGAATTTGTGAGTTTTAGCTATGAAAAATGTAACATTTTAACTTTATTGTTATTTATATATGATCTTTAATACTTATCTATTGAAACTACAGAAACTAAAGCATAAAAGAGATGCCAACCCCTTGGAGATATTTGAATTAGCTTATCAAACAAAAGAAGGGACATACCTTATAGATGCATCTAGAGATATTATGCTATGAATTGTTAATTTTTAAGATTGGTTAATATATATGAATTTGTATTAGAGTAAAAGTTTTATTTTGTTTTGTTTTAGGATTGTGCAAATAAAGAAGTTTGCAAAAAGCTTTTAGATCTCGGTGGTGGTTCTGAATCTGTTGATTTTGAAGACCGATCTGTTATTGAGAGGGAAGTTATGACCAAGCTTATGGGTCCTAGATAGGCCTGGGCGAGCTCGTCTTTGGGGGGCTGGAGTAAGAAAATCTCAAGCAACAAATTTTATTCTTGAACTTAGAAGAATGAGAGAGGAGGAAACTACTCGAGTCAAAATCAAATTAGCACTTTTTTAGCTCAAGTTCAGTCCCGAAAAAAAGAAAATAGCATCCCAAAATCAGAAAATGGAAGCTCAAGATAAGGAAATTCAATTCTTTCATCAAACAGTTCATGAAATTAGAGGGGAGTTTCGGCTATTCCAAAGTATATTCCAAGAATATTACGGGGGTCTTACATGTAGGACGCGTATGTCAAGTGAAGATGCATCCAGAACGCAGGTTAGTTTAGCTTAAAAGTTGAAATTTTGACTTGTTACTTAAGAGTAGCGGAATCTTGGTTAAATTAAGAAACAAGCCCAACATAACTATGCCTAGAAACTACTATCTAGTTTGGCCGTCCTACTTGTGAGAAAAAAAGATGAGCTTTCTTCTTCTTTTTTATTTTAGTTTTTGTACTTATGTGAGATGAAATTTTTCCTCCACAAATTGGTTCAGAATCTTTTTGTAGAAAAACAACCAAGTCTTTCCTGTAATTTCATAAAATTAGAAAATCACCCAGTTATTGTGCTATATTGGTTGGGTTGTATAACATCCCGAATCGCTTTATTATTATTTATCTATGGTTTTTATATCTCTATGTCATTGTTGATGGGTCGGGTAAGAAAGGGTAAATAAAAACACGGTCAATTTATCAAGAATCTTGTTATTAGCTACTAAATTATGTCTTGATAGTTAACAATTATAATTAGAGATGATGGGGAGGAGTTTAAGTGAAAACTTAAAAGCTAGACAAGGAAATAAAAAGAATTGTATAATGGAGGGGCTAAATATGAACATAAGGATTAATAATAAAAGAAAAAAAATTCTGGAAGTTCCCAGAGGGGTTCACGATCGCGAAGCAAAAGGAGGGGAGAGGGAGACCAAAGCCTTGTTCACAATCTCAAATTCAAGGTGTTGAGGGTAAAATCCATGTTAGGGGGCTAGACTTTGAAATAAGTGGGGAGCTTAGACTACGATTTTCGTCTCTAATATCTGAGTTCTTGCACCAGGTAAGTACCTCCCTTGATTTGAGAAAGTATGAAGTCATTAGAGGGTGAATTGGCTTAGGAAATTCATGTGTATGTGTATTTTATGTATGGATTAAGCACAGATTTCTCCTGCAAGATTTTGATGGGGTCAAGACCCATCACATCGAAATCTAGGAGGGAGGGTGGATTGAAATTTGTTGTGATGTATAAGAAGCTATGATTTTTATGACAGATTTGTAGATTATTCATGAAATATGATAAACTATGTATTTATGATCAAGATGGGTCAAATTAAGAAAGAGGAATGATACATGATAGTAGCCATGTCAATTGCGCACATTAGGTGTTTAACAAAATGCCAAGGTGAAAAATAGTGAAAGTTTAATGTGTTTTCTTACGCCAAACTTGTTGTGCCATTATACATGAATGTGATTGTGTATGTGGTTATGATAGATGTCAATAAAGGTTAGGCTTTTTGATGTTCATCGTGTGAATTCGCTAAATGCTAGAAAAGAAGATAGGAAATCCAAGTGTGACAAAACTTGGTATTGATTTGAATATGTTAGTGAAATGTTGGTTATGTGAATATTCATGATCATCTAATAATCATGATAAATAGGTGAAACCGGTGGAAGCTCAAGCCACCAACGCAGCGGCAAGAATAAAGCCTAAACTACTAAGGTAACGTAAGATGTATATGGTTCACTCATGATAAACATGAGTGTTCATATTCCTTTAGTTTTGTATTTCTTGTTGATTTAAATGCATGATTTACAATTGATATAAATGGGGGATTTGGAAAATCACAATCCTAGAATGAAAGTATGAGTATAAGGTGTGTATAACCCATTTGGGTAAGATGTGGTTTCACCCGTTTGGGTAAGAGGTGGGATTGATAATCCAAGATAGTAAGACCTTTGGGTAAGATTGTGAATTCTTTTAGTTCAATTCAAAGCATAAATCTTGCGCTAAGCAAGGCAATGTGTTAGGTGATGTGCTAATGAACTGGTAAGATGAAAGGTATGAACAATACTATAGGAAATGTTATGAACCTGCAAATGGGTCGAACGGGTTCGGAAATTTTGGTATTCGTAGTCTCAAACTTTGCCCATAGATTAGAGGGGGGGGGGGGAACAGTTGTAATTATGGTCATATTCTTGACTTTAGATGTGATTTTGATGAAATTTGTGTGTCCAGAATTTTTGCAGCCAAGACTTGCCAATTTGCCAAAAAAATGGCTAAGTATAAAACTGGAAGAAATAAGGCAGATCCCTAGAATTTTTTTCCAGGCGTATCGCCTAAGGAGTGCCTCGCTGCAAGCGATACGCTTGCAGGAGTAGGTGTATCGCCTAGAAGTTATTGAGCTTTAGGCGATACGCCTAATTTGATAAATTCCGGGTTTTGTTGTTTTGCACATTTTATGTTGTATTAAGTGTTGTAATTACACAAGGGCCATCATTTACTAACACGTTACTGATAAATGGTGGCAGGTAGCAAGAATAGAAAGTAAGCGGGTCCGGATTGAGCATTTTGATGAAGAACCGAACACTAAAGGGGGAGTTTTTTATGGAGACACTTGTCTTCCTATTTTGTTTACTCAAAACGATGTACTCTGATATATTGTTCATTAGATGGCAGAACTAACAACTAAGTGGGTGTTAATGGTAATTCTGGTTAAGTATGGACCCGTTTTAAAAAAAATTCTGGTCAACTTTTTATATACCAAAACTCATTGAAAGTAGTAGTGGGATGTTACAGGTTGATAGATCCTCCAAGCTTGAATTAAGTATGTGCACATTGAGTTTCTATGTCAAATAAGTTTATTAGATCATCATTGAAATATGGATTTGAGGATTGAGCAGCATCAATAATAAGATATAGTTTAAAAGTCTTGCTCTAGAAAGAAATCGGGTCAAATGATTGATGATTCATGATTAAGAAACTAAATCTTCTTTGTTACTGATTATATTTCAACATAACAATCTGTAGGGGGTTGGTGGTTTATGGTAAAAAGGGTAGTATTTGACTTTGATCCATATACTGTTAACTCTTTGAAAACTTATTTAATTGTTTATGGTAAAAAACATCAGCTTGCTTATAGAAATCAAGTTTTAGATATCAAGACAGAAAAGGTCAACCAAGATTAAAGTTACCAATTTTTATTTGAATATTATTTAATTGGATTCTTTGGCAAACAATAACTATCTTGGTGCCTGGGAGAATTTTCACATTATTTAAATGATTCCAGATGCAACTGCTAGTGTGCCAGGTTAGAACTATAATCTTCTTGGTTTGTTAATCCATATTTTAGTTGATGGCAATCAGGAAGCATGTTTCAATGGGTTTTAATCAGATGGGCCATTTTAATGTACGGGTACTTTATAATACTCCATGTAACATGTTTGTAAAATAAGATATATATATAGGACGTTGCAAGCACTTGACATGTTTTCATTTGAATATTATTAAATTGGATTCAAATGCCCAGATACTTTTTTGAGATTGTACCTTTTATTTGTTGCGGTGAAATCAACCCGGCTTGACCAGATTTTACTTAACGGGAATAACATAGCAATTGTAAGTTCAGTTTTGAACTTTTTGGTTTTTGTTCAACTGTCGATATCGTATACCATCACAAGTCCCTCTTTTACCCTTCTGAGTGTAAAGACTGATACGGATCTTACTACGGATCTTACTAAACACAAGAGTAAATAAAGCTTGGCTTTATTGATTTCACTAAGAGAGAGTTACAATGATTTAGAGAGGGAAATACCATAGAATACACACAGTTAAGATGACTCAAAGGACCAGAAGTCCTAAGCTCTCTCTACAAGTCAATGTATTTATAGTAGATAACTAACCAACCAGTGAACCAACCAACTAACCATTAGTTCGTTGGCTAACCATCCAGCTAACCATTCAGCTAACCATTGGTTAGTTGGCACCTAACCAATGGTTCGTACCTTGGTTAGTTGACACCAAGACTTCCATTCTAGCTACACTTAGATACAACACACGAGACACTCAGTTATGCTCTAACAGACTCCCCTTTAACGTGTGATGTATCTAGATTAACAAAACTTTAGTCTTCAATCTTCAACATTACTGCCACAGATCTTCAACTTGAAATGTCTTGCTAGATAGAGAACTTGCATGGCTAGATCAGAACTTGATAAACTTTTGAACTTTAAGATCCACTTGTAAAAGATACATCAATCTCCCCCTTTCACCATGCTTGAGCGTTTTCATACAAAACCTGCAACTTTAGAAGTCAAAATTGCGGTTTTTCCTTTTTGATTTATTAATATTAATTTAATCTTGGCGCAAAACTTCTATTTGAGAATCCAAGATATAGTTTGAAATCATGATTTTGTATCGTGTATCAATAGATCGATAACAAATAAGAAACAAAATCTTTTTTGCTTTCTGAAATTTTATATCAAAACACACTGAAAATCTTTTTGATTTTTCTAAGTTTATGCTAAAACTCACCTTGAATCTTTTTGAATTTTTCAGATATGAAACATAAATGGAATACTGAATCAGACACTATTTTTGTGTTTTGCGAGAAAGATCACAACTTGGGATCATATTGAATATCACATGCTGAACTACATTTCAATTACAATTGCTTCAGCACGTAAGCCATGTCGATTACTAGTATAATTTGTCCAAATTAAACTCGGGGACAATCATCACATTTTGTCTTTTGTTGCTCAAAATTGAACTGAATGACCCATTAAGGCACTTGGCATGTTTATGTGTATTAACTTGACTCTGTTGCTTTTAGACAATCTCTGCTGTTGTTGAAATGAGATTTAGACACTTCATAGTAGTTCTAAGTGTTATGAATCTGCATGACAAGTTCTACTGATCTTAGCGGACTTGATTTAGTCCTTAGCGGACTTCAAGTCTGCTTAGCGAACTTGATCTGTTCCTAGCGGACTTGTTTTTCTGCTTAGCGAACTTGAGTCAAGTCTTCATACCATTTGAACAGTACTTGAACTTCTGATACACTAGGATTGTTCTGGTAGTTTGACAAGTAAGTGTTACACTTATTGCATGCTTCTAATTGTCCTTTGAAATATGATAGACCTGTTATATCCTAACTTCCCTTTCCTATACCTAAATGTGCTGATTTAGACTAAGTTGTTCTTGTTCTCCATTGTAAGACTCCAAATCAAGGGATTCACAAGCTCGGGTGGAACCAAGTCTCAAATGTGATTTTCCCTGAACTGATTTGACAAACTGGGATCCTAAAACCTCATTTTATACCAATTTAACTTAAAAACCTTTGGTTTTTGATACCAGACTGTCTAAACTTCCTAGATTTGGTATCTCTGATTATTGTTGAGCCTAAGTAGTAGACTTTTTCATAAATTTCTCCTTTACTTAACAACAAGTCAAAATTTGGTTGATTCAGAAAAGATTATTGGGCCATTTTTTGTTCTCATGCAAAACTTTCAAATAAGCTAAAATTAATGGAGATTTGGATCTGGCTCCTTGTTTTTCTTAATTTATCACACATAACATTTTTACTTCCTAGGATACTTACTATTGTTAATCATGCTATTCCGGTTGCTTGTGATCATTTTGGAGTATATGCACTATGTGACTTAGTTTATGTCATTGATTCTAATATGAAAAGCTCTATCACTATCACGAGTCTAGTGTGACATGACATTCATCTAGTGTCAACTCAGATATAACCTTGTAATTCTATATGTGCAGATGCCTCCCAGACAAGCTGTAGAAGCTTTGGAGTATGGTCGCTTGCACAACGGAAGGTGCATTTTTAACAAAAACTGGGAAGGTGCTGATGAGCAAGCCATTGATCTATTGCAACAATCAACATGGGTAACGGCAATGCAGATTAACCCTGTCATCTACAAGGGTATCATTGAAGCTTTCTGGAACAATGCTCAATCTGCAGAGCTTGATGATGATTCAAGTGTAATAAGGTCCAGGTTCTAGAACACTGATGTTGAAATTACTGAGGAGAAGATCAGAACGGTCCTGAACTTGCAAGATGTTGGCATGCCCAAGTCTTTCACAAGGACTCAGTGGCAATCTACAATCACAAGGATGGGATATTCTGGCATCTTTCTCCCAGATGTCAGCAACAAGATACTCGAGACCTTATTTCCAACCAATTGGAAGTTCATAATCAGCTTCTTCATTGCCGCCTTTGGACACAGAAAGGCAGCTCCAGATGATTTTGTTGAAGAAACCGCGTGGGCTTTACACGGGTTTATCACTGGTGAGGGTTTCAATCTATCTCACCAGCTTCTCAAGTGGATGATTGCTAATCACACCCTACTAGAAAAGCAAAGAAGTGTTTGATGTATCCTCATTTCATTCAAGCTATATTGGATCATTATTACCCAAACTTGATCAAGCAAAGAGAGACCTTCTCTACAAGCTCAATGAACATTGGCTCATACAGTAAATACCATAAAGGTAAATATCAAGGGATTGTTGTACCTTTCTTTCCCAAGATGATCGCTCGGATTGATCCTTCTGGTGCTGAAGGAGATATTCAAATGGGTGAAGTTGCAGTAGAAGCTCAAGTTAAAAATCATGTAGCTGCTCAAGTCCAACCTCAACTAGATTTGAATGCACCAGTTATTACTGATCATGCTGCTGCTGCTGAAGACCTTGGGAATCTCCAGGGTACAAGTGCTGAAGCTTCTGAGCCTACTGAACGTACCTCAAGTCATGTACTAGTAGACTTATCTGAAGAAGAAGAAGGAGACGACAATGATAATGATGAAGAGTTTGATTCCTCAAACCTGATGACAGTCCTGCACATCCTGAGGGCATTCATCCTCGGAAAAGACAGAGGACTGGAGATTATTCCAAGGCCTCTACCGTTCAGACACAACAATCATCCTCTGATGAAAGCTACAGTCCGTCACAGGATGAACAAGATGATGATGAGACTTCAGAGTCTCTCGATCAAGTCGATCCGACTTATGATCTCGATGAGCCTGACAGCCCTCCTCAGTTTCCTCCTAAGACAAGTTTAGAAAATCTAACAAAAACTGGTGAAGACAGAGATTTATCCTCTGAGTTCATAATGATCAGAGTTGAGAGAAAAAAGTCCTGTACAGAAAAACTCGAAGTCAGGAGAAAGCCCGATTCACTAAATGATTATGAAGTTGTGGGTTCATCTGGCACTCAATCTGATACAGCCTTAGCTACAACAACTGTCTCTCCATCTCCTGCTGAACAAATTGAGAGGTTTGATATGGATATAAGACCACTGGAGAAGCTAGCTGAAGCTATTGTTACCACCACTGACACAGCTGGTATTGTTGCTACCAGCCCAACAGTTTCTGAATCTGAAAAGGTAATGGAACTTCAAGCTGAAATTGTCAATCTTCAGAGTCAGAATGATCACCTCATTTGTTCTCTACAAGTGGCAAATCAAAAGATAAATGATCAGTCACAAGTAATTGCTGAACAAGCAGCAGAAATTCTGAGACTCAAAGATTTGTTAGCCAAATCAAATGAAGACAAACAATCAAGCGACAAACCAGATGATGATACTGGTAATCAAGAGACTGAGCTTCCAGAAGAACAACATCAAATTGATCAAAGAGGTGAAGGAGGGAATTCTCAAGATCCTATATCTTCTACTATTGTTCCTGCTGGCAAAGACTCATCTGGTGTTCAAGATACTTCAATCCCTATGAATGACAGTGATTTTGAAGTTGATGCCGATACTGTCATTGAAGGAGATGAGCTAAACTTCTTGGATGACGAAGAATCTTTCGTCAACAGCCTCCTTCGTGATGAACCTGTTGATGAAACATGGGACTCAATCAAGAAGCTTGCCCCGGTACCTGAAAATCTAAAACTTCCAAGATTTGCACTGCCAACTAAAGCTCTTGCTATTGAGGGATCCACTAGTGCAGAGTCTGAAGCCAAAGGCGCAGCTTCTAAGGGGCGGGAGGGGGCGCCCGACCCAACTCTCTTCAACTATCCATTGTTCCCACCGTTCATGCTGAAATCTCTACCTCTTCTGCCATAGTTCCTGTGACCGAAGGTGTCCGTCATATGCACGTCGACTCAACCTTCTTAGACTTTGAAATGTCAAATTTCAGGGAATACTATGCAGAGAAAATCTACTCAAGAAGAAACTCCTGTGGATTTCTAATTGAGAATCTTGATAATGGTGATGAAACAGCATATGAAGAACATCCGTACTTTGTAGACTTTGGAGATGAAGATGACATGAATGAGCTAGGTCAGAGAATGAATGTGCTCATGAATGAAGCTAATCCATTGAACTACATTAATCTGGATAGGATCGATAGTGAAGTTAATGATGAAGAGGAACCTCTTTTCCCTACTCCAATTCAAGTAAATATGGAGGTAGATGATGAATATGTGAGTGTGCCTCTGTCAACTGTCCTGTCTAGAGGTGAGACTCTGGCTTTGGATATCACCCCACATGTTCCAGGCTTCGTACCAACAGATGCTGAAGTCATCAATCTTGAAACAAGTGCTGGTCAAGAATCTCAAAGTCAAACTGATCCTGCAGTATCTGCTGAGCAAGACCTTCATGAACAGATCTTTGAAGCCTCTTTTATGCATTTCTCCTCTGACTATGAAAAGGAGGAGCAATTCGGACCCTCCGACAAGGATAAGGGAAAGAGAAAAATGACTCCTAAGGAAATAGCAGAGGAGCAACTGAGAAGCGAAGCTGAAAAAGATAGGTCTCGTCGAGCACTCATTGCAGAAACACACAGTGAATAGAACCGATTGATTGAAGAAAAAGCTAATGCACTAAAAAGGTATGATTCAGGACATCCTCCTGCTGTCATATACGGAAAGGGCTCAAGTACTTTGCCCGATCGTTCTGAGTCAGCCAGAACAGATGAACCA
The DNA here is from genome assembly GCA_039602395.1 of Deinandra increscens subsp. villosa. NCBI lineage: Eukaryota > Viridiplantae > Streptophyta > Magnoliopsida > Asterales > Asteraceae > Deinandra > Deinandra increscens. The sequence continues at coordinate 27,073,760 of JBCNJP010000025.1, forward strand.
AGGATCCACATTATCACTAACTTAGAGGGGACGGATGTAGATGAAGAAGATACATCTGAAACAACTCACATGGTGAAAACTCTAATGAGTGACAACTTCTCATTGGAGTATCTATTGAGTCTTACCGAAATTGAGTTAACCAAGCTATACACTGATGAGGAAAGATTGAATTCACACCTTCCTCAAAATCAAAATATTGAAGCTGAATCTGATCCCCTGGTGGATGTCTTTGCTGACACCAACAAAACGGTCGAATTTATTCCCATCCGCGACCATCTTTCTGATCTTATACTTGACATTGGCAACACATATCTTCCTCCTTCTGAAAACCCATCTGATGAAGTTCCTGATACTGAAGAATATATCAAATCCACTACCAACAGGATGACTTTCGAGGACCTCTGCAACTATTGTAGATTCAAAAATGTGGATAAAAAGGCTTACAACAGGAAGAGACTCAAAGGTCTACGAGAGTTTGTATGTGAGTACCAAAAGACTGAACGTTTGGCAAAGTTGGAACATATCAGACTCAGAGAACAGGAACGAGCTGAGCCTCTCAAGAGGAAAGACAACCCTCCCATCTATGACGAATGGGAAAATATGGCTCTAAATCTAAAGGCTTTGCAGCAATTCACTGCCAAAGACCTAAGAAAGATGCCCACCAACCCAAATGTCAATTATGGGATGAAAATCCTTGGATGGAAGTATGATGAGGCCTTTGATGCATTTCTAGTGAAGAGGCGAACGGATATGTTCAAATCTTTGCAGACTTCAGAGCTCTCCGCAGCCTATTCTCATGGGAGCTCAAACAGCTAAAATACCTTGATCTAGTGAACCACACCAATCATGTAAAAGGTGTGAAAGCTGTTTCACTAATCAATGCTGCTTATGAGCACAACAAGAACAAGCAAACTTCTGAGGAAGAGAAGAAAGCACAGCTTCTTGCAGAGCAAAGGCGTCTCCGTGCGCCTCATCGTGGAATGTTCAAGGATATTGGGAAGGAGGTGAAAGTGAAGACAATACCAGGGAATCAGAAAATTGCTCCAATAATCAACTGGTACTACAACGGAAAGACTCATGAATTGGTGATTGAGAGAGTTGGTGCTGAGTCTATCAGAATCTTTGTGGCAATTGAACTCCGACTTCTCTCAAGATCCTATTTGAAGCTGATCTACTATGAGAAGATGTGGACCATTCCTACTCAACTAAGACCATACGAATGCTATGACACCAATTACTTTTTAATGTTTTTAAATAGGTGGTGTACTAGACTTGCAGGTATGGGTAAACTTACAATTGATAAGGAAGTCATAAGAACAGCAACCTGCTGGTTGATAGAAGATCATGGATCAAGTGTCATCCTTGATAAGTGTACAATGACTTGAAGAAGCTTGTCTGGCAAGATCTCTGGAGGCTGTACGATCTTAGAATTACTGTACTTTCTAATAAAGACAAAGAAGCTGCAAGAGAAAACTGGAGATTTCTGCTCAAGCTACTCGATCAGGTGGCTTAAAGCTCAAAGTGTTTGCATTCCCAACAAGGGTGGAATTTGTTGGAACCTGTTTTGGTTGTTGGCAACACAAACTGTTCACCGTTGACTATTGCTGGTGAAGACCTCTTGATGACTTAACTAGAATTAATACTTTGCTTTTGTAATAGATTTTGAGTTTGTACTTAGTAAAATTCTGTTTCTGTTTTAGCGGACTTGTATTTCTACTTAGCGAACTTCTGATCTTGTACTTAGCAGACTTGTTTTGCATTTAGCGTACTTGTTGATTTTTCAATATACATGTCTTAGCGAACTTAATTTGTTCTTAGCAGATTTGTTCTTGATCTTAGCGAACTTGTTTTGTTCTTAGCGAACTAGTTAGCGAACTTAGTATTGCTTAGCGAACTTATTAGCAGACTTATTTGTATTTAGCGAACTTGTTAGCGAACTTGTTAGCGAACTTGTTATTGCTTAGCGGACTTGTTAGCGAACTTGTTAATTCCTAGCGAACTTGAACTAATGCTTAGCGAACTTGTCTGTCTGATGGAATATTCATTGCTAAAATCTATGTAATGATTGTTGTGTCAAACATTCCTTTTGTCCTATGCTCACTAGTAGTATAAATACAGTTGAGAAAACCCTATTTGGGACATGCCACTCCTGGATTATTCTACCGAGAGCATTTTTTGTGTGTGTTCTTGGTGTAGTGTGTGTTCTTGAGCTTTAGAAATCATCAATGGGTGAGCATTGATGCAGATTCAACCGGAATCGACCATCACACATGATTTCCGCACTTGTGTGATAAATCATATGAGAAACTTGTGCTCAAATCAGGTCCTAACAAAAACATGCGAAGTGTCATATGTCAAAATAATGGGAAACATAACATATCAGTATAATTGGCAACTAGAAAACCTATTGAAAGCCTGTTGAAATCCCTTGAAATCCACCTATTGGCAATTCCTACCACACATTATATAACACATAATTCATTCACATAGCACATACGCATTTGCAATTGAGAACCCTTGGAAAGCTTATCGATATAGGATACATGTTACACCCCAAAGTGAAAATGAGAAAAGGGGCAGAGATTACTCACCTGATGAGTAGATTCGAAACAAGAGATGGGATCGATTGAAAGAGATAACGACTTGTTGATTATCCTAATGAACGAACATGCTAAATTAATATTGGAATGATAATGATTATAGTCCCAATACCTCCCGGTTTGTTTAATATTAAATAATCATATTTAAAAACCTAACTTTGAAATATTTATCAAATAATTAGCAAAATCTTTTATTAAATGGAATAAATTTAGGGCTTTTACTTACAATATTATTTTATAATATACTTTAAAAGATTAGTCCTATATTTAACCCCATTTGTTCAATTTTGGCAAAGCAACGTTTAGAAAATTCTAATATTAACGTATTTATTAAATAAATATCTAAACAATTTATAAAATTGTAAAAACTCAAGGTTTTATTCATTATAATACATTATAATATTCTTTAAAAATATCAAACCTTAGTTTGACACCGTTTACTCAATTTGGGCAGAACAACGACCCGAAAACCTAATTTTGACTGATTTTCAGATAAAATACCCAACCTTTAGTTATCACGATTTTGACTTAGGGCTTCTTTGATATATGTTATAACATATTATCCTCAAAATTTTAGATCCTAATTCCTTCCCAATTACCCAGAATTAACAAAACAGGATAAGAACCCTAATTTTTAACATAGTTTTAGAACTCGATCAAAACAACGAAATTAGCAGAAATTGATAGAGGGTTTGTAGAGCATACCAAATTATGGGGGACTACAGGAGATCAGCTCATAAGACCTTCGGGATTGCTCGAATTTGACAAGGGAAGAGGCTAGAACGAGTTAGGGTTTTCAAGGTGATGTTTTGATGAATTGGTGAAGAATTATGGATGATATGGAGGGGTATTTATACCCATTTGATGCGGATTTACATGTAGACAACACACAAGGTGACGAATCACGAAGAAACGACACCTATCGAGTTCAAACTTGGAGAAAAAGAATGAAAACATGGGTTGTTCTTGAACCTGAAAATTTTCCGCCCGTCGAGGGCCTCTCGCGTAGCGCGCCAACTTGTATACATAATCCCCTCGCGAGGCAGATTTTTGTTTTGTTTATTTTTTTTCTGTTTAATCGTTTGCTACTCATTTTAACTCGTTAACCTCTAAAATTTTTACGAGCAACTTATATTAACCTTATAAAACACTAAGGAACATAAAAATATGATTTTTGAATTTTACGTGATTCCTGGTTATTAACGGATTTGCACGACAAATGGTAAATTCTTTTATTTGTGTTTTAATTAACAAAATTGATCTAAAATTTAACCAGTTGGTTTTTAATATTATAAGTTGATTTTAGAATATTCCAAAGTATATATTTAGAGATAAAGACCCCGAGATTCCGGGTGGACGATAAATCGAATACCAAAATTGCATAAAGACCGAAAATCGCTTTATTTTTGTTTTAATCAAATTGTTTAACCTAAAACCTTGTAAATTTATTATTTTGTTTTCAAAAATGATTATGGAATATCTCAAACATAATTTTAATGTATATTTTAGATGAATTCTTTCGGTACGTAATTGTTAAATCAAAACTACGATTTGCGTTACAAGTTCAAATTCGAGTCGGATTTTGTAAATGGTTCAGACACTGGTGTTACAGTCTCCCTACTTCAGGAAATTTTGTCCCGAAATCAGAAGAGATATTCATGATAAGAGGAAGGAGTATATCAATGGTGATAGGGAATTTGATATAAACAACAACCAACGGTCAGTTCTATGTTCGATTCCTAATTCATTTTTAAAGTACCTTCGATACTTATATATAGGGTGTACCGCAGCTAAATGAATATATGAATAATAATGATTATAGTTCTAAAGACACGAGGGACTTAAGGAGTGTTAGGGTTTATTTGACTAAAAGACCATTTTTCCCTTTATCGAGAAATTAATGATAATGTTTTATTTTATCAACTTTGGACCCATAAGTACTTATTATATATATAAACATGATCTAAGACCAAAAATCAAGTCCCAATACCTCCTGGTTTGTTTAATATTAAATAATCATATTTAAAACCCTAATTTTGAAATATTTATTAAATAATTAGCAAAATATTTTATTAAATGGAACAAATTTAGGGATTTTACTTAAAATATTATTTTATAATATACTTTAAAAGATTAGCCCTATATTTAACCCGTTTGTTTAATTTTGGTAAAGTAACATTTAGAAAACTCTAATTTTAACGTATTTATTAAATAAATATCAAAACAATTTATAAAATTGTAAAGACTTAGTGGTTTTATTCATTATAATATATTATAATATTCTTCAAAATATTAAACCTTAATTTGACACCGTTTACTCAATTTAGGCAGAACAACGACCCGAAAACCCTAATTTTGACTGATTTTTAGATAAAATACCTAACCTTTAGTTATCACGAAATTGACTTAGGGCTTCTTTGATATATGTTATAAGATATTATCCCTCAAAATTTCAGATCCTAATTCCTTCCCAATTACCCAGAATTAACAAAACAAGTTAAGAACCCTAATTTTTAACATAGTTTTAGAACTCGATCAAAACAACGAAATTAGCAGAAATTGATAGAGAGGTTTTGTAGAGCATACCAAATTATGGGGGGACTACAGGATATCAGCTCGTTGTTAACCTTCAGGATTGCTCGAATTTGACAAGGGAAGATGCTGGAACGAGTTAGGGTTTTCAAGGTGATGTTTTGATGAATCGGTGAAGAATTATGGATGATATGAAGGGGTATTTATACCCATTTGATGCGGATTTACATGTAGAATCCACACAAGGTGACTAATCACGAAGAAACAACACCTATCGAGCTCAAACTTGGAGAAAAAGAATGAAAACGTGGGCTGTTCTTGAACCTACAAATTTTCTGCCCGTCGAGGGCCCCTCGCGTATCACGCCAACTTGTATACATACATCCCCTCGCGATACGCGAGGGGGGGCGGGGTAGGCAGATTTTTGTTTTGTTTATTTTTTTTTCTTTTTAATAGTTTGTTACTCATTTTAACTCGTTAACCTCTAAAATTTTACGAGCAACTTATATTAACCTTATAAACACTAAGGAACATAAAAATATGACTTTTGAATTTTACGTGATTCTCGATTATTAACGGATTTGCACGAGAAATGGTAATTCTTTTATTTGCGTTTTAATCAACAAAATTGATCTAAAATTTAACCAATTGGTTTTTAATATTTTGAAATGATTTTAGAATATTCCAAAGTATATATTTTGAATTTAAAACCCCGGGATTCCTAATGGACGATAAATCGAATACCGAAATCGCCTAAAGACCGAAAATCGCTTTATTTTTGTTTTAATCAAATCGTTTAACCTGAAACCTTGTCAATTTATTATTTTGTTTTCAAAAATGATTATGGAATATCTCAAACATAATTTAAATATATATTTTAGATGAATTCTTTCGGTAATTGTTAAATCAAAACTCTGATTTGCGTTACAAGTTCAAATTCAGGTCGGGTTTTGTAAATGGGTCGGACACGGTTGTTACAGGCTTCGCTTTGGCTATGACCAATATTCAAGTATTATGTACACGTTTTAAAAAATAAATTATGACACATAAATATAACACATTCCCTTTGGGTAGAAATGTAATATTTATATAATTTAGCCTATAGTTCATCTTGTATATCATAAAATATATGGCTTTTTAGTTTACTAATTAACAATACACATGATTGCTTTAAACTTGATTTATTTCACCATATGCAGAAAATAAATAACTGAATGTTGGATGTTTAAATGGAGAATATTTTTAGGAATATGAATCGCATGATATAAACATGGTTCAAATTCCTAAGAAAATGATGTAAAATTATCATTTAAGTTCTGTAACTACACTTGCTACAAAATAATCTTTATCCAAAAGTAATCCATATAATGCAACTTAGAATCAATTAAATCTTATTCATTTAATCATAAATTGGCATTATATTAATAAATATATGGTACATGTTAACCTGACTTATCTTATACATATCTCAATTAGAAGCCAAAATATATGTGACCTAATAATTAAACATAACATATATATGTAGGTTAAATAAGAACTGTGGCATCAATCGTGTCAGCAAATTATGCAAGCACATGATTTAACATCCTACTATCACATATGATAAGAACACAAGCATATGATTGAAGCTTTTAATTGAATGCATAAGAGTTCTATTTCAATAGTTTGAAACGTGGTATTAGAATCTACGAAGACTATATGAGTCAACGAATTTTATCATTGATAAAATTTTCTATTACAATGCCTTCAAATAATGAAATTCCATCATATTGATGAAACCGATTATATACATATATTCTTTGTTTTAGAACGAGAATATTTTGCATCAGTTGCTGTTGAAACCACAAAGTAAATAAAGTGATTACAAGATTGAATTGAAGAAATCAAGGAACCAGATCTGATAATCATTGGAAAGAGGAGGGGATGCTAATTGTCATTCAATCTGTTATGAATATTCTCTACTTATGAGTTGTATTCTTCTGTAATTTTCTCTGGATCGATTTAGATATGTGTTGAGAACATACAGATTAGGGAAGATAGCATACGGATTAGGGATGATAGCTCATGTTAGGTCAGTAGGTTTTAAAATTTGCCTTTTAAGTTCTGATTAGCTATATAGTGATTAACTGAGCGTTACTGTCAAGTAGATTATTATAACATATTGTTTAGCAGTCACTCTATAACATGATTTGCTATTAGCAGTAACATTATTTGGCCACTTCACTCTATAACGATGCTTCGAGCCTAAGGAGCACTCACAAGTTTGTAGTTTTGTACAAATTCACATCTGCTTCCCCTTTCATTATTTGGCCACTTCACTCTATAATTCATTCCGATTTAGTTGTTGTGCTAGCATTTGTTTATGCCTAGGTTGTTAGATTAAAATTTAAATCATATTGATGTTCTACTGTTGTTCATCTTAAGCAGTCTGTTAATTCAATAGCATGATAGGAGATTTTTCAATAGCATGGTTAGAATCATTCGAGTGGATTAGTGTTTTGGTCAAAAACTGCCTAAGCAATTAGTTGATCAAACTTTGTAAGTGAGGTAGCGTGTTTGATGTAAATAAAGATGAAAATGTAATTGTGAAGATTGGCGCGAGGATGTAACGAGGGAAAATCCAGGAATCCTTGAGTATCCTCAAGGAGCCTAGCAAAAAACCTCGGGGGCCGGTTCAAAGTACCTGCCTCCTAAAACTTTTATATGACGGAAGTTTTTGGTACAAGTGAAATGAGCTCGTATTCTAAGTGTTACAAAGAGTTTTGATAGCGAGTATCGTGTGTTGTGTTTTTTTTTTTTTTGAATGAATGACCTAGAGCTCGTTTAAATAGTCAAAAATACATTAACTAACTAGGCTAAAAACTAGGGATTGAGTCTTCAAGTCTTTGTGAACGTTGGATTCAGTTACAACACGTCCCATAAAGCCTTGACCGAGTCTTTAGCCATCATTTACACGTCCCTTAATACCTGCAATCAATTAAGACACGATGGACAATTGTAACGGTTATTCGATAACTGTAGTTCAGGATCCTTTGAGCTTCTGGCGAGCATCCTGAAATAATATAACCAACTGTCCTATATTTTAGGGATTCTCCCAACTAAGCCAATATGAACGTTGTGGTCCACTTAGTCCACGTTCTATATCATTTTTCCGAGTATTTAGGCTTGTCTACACGTTTCTTTGACCCTGCAATTAATAAGACACATGGGGAAAACAAACGGGTTAGTTGATAACTATAATTCAGGATGCTCGAACCTGCCAGGATCCTGAACTTGCGTAAGGATATTGAACCATTTGAGCTTCCGGCCAGATCCCGGATTATCAGCCCTAACAATTGCCCCTGAATTTTAACAGTTGTCGACCAAGAAGACGGCAGTAAAAATTCAAACTCGACGTCATCTCTTGAAATAATTACGAAGGTGACTCGTTAGCTCCTGATTTGATAGCAACGCAACTTCTCATGTGATTTCCCCATAAATAACTCCAAGTTGCTGTCTTCCCCATACATCATTCGGAACCATGTCGATTGCTCTTTTTGTATTTCCTGCAAACAATTTTAGTGTAACAGATAATGATCGGGGATCCGGGTGGAGGGATCTTGTAGTTTACAAGACGAAATCCCGATTCCTGAATTAACTTTTGACCTCTGAGCTTCCCAAGCAGAGGGATCCTGAAAAGTTTTTGTTAATGTGCTGGGGATAAACCCGGGAAACTTGGGACTAAGCCAATTCTAGGGACAAGCCCGATAAACTTTGGACTAAGCCAAACTGGGGACAAGCCCATAAAACTTTTGAGACATGAATATGTCCAAACCTTAGTTAATGTGAAAACATTAAAAACCTTTGTTAAACTGAGGTCAAGCTCAAAAATACTTGGGACTAAGCCAACTGGGGTCAAGCCCATAAACTTGAGAGACACGAAAGTGTCTAAACCTTAGTTGACATGAAAATGCCTAAAACCTTAGGACCTTTTCGAGATGACACGTCTGCCACCCATTTTTGAGATGCGCTCTATGGCCAACAGTGATGAAATTATCAGCCACCCGTGGATGGACTGGTCGCACCACCTCGAACCATAGGCCACCATCGTGCGCTCCTGGCGAGTGTCTTGCGTTCCTGGCGATTCCCATTAGTGAACGAGAAGGTGAAAACCTCCTAAACCTTTTGACAGCATTCAGAATGCTTCATACTTAGAAGAGGTGATCAGCCTCTAGCTTATGACAAGTTGCTCGGAACATCTGCAAAATACTTCAAGGCTTGGTGAGGGGTGGGTGTTAGCTTGGCTAACACCCCTCCGATTCCTAAGTTAGTAACCATTCCCTAGAGATAATGATAGGAAATTGAAATGAGAATAAAAATCATACCTGATGTTTTTGGAGTTTACATAAGGATTTTAGGATATGCTCAGGGGATCCGGAGAGCACTTACATAAAATATAACTTCAAGTGAATTGCATCCCAAGCTCTTGGGAGCAGCTCACCTTCCATAGTAGCTAGCCTGTATGCTCCTTTTCCAACTTCTGAGTCTATTAGGTAAGGACCTTCCCATTTAGGTGCAAGTTTCCCATGTGCTGGATTGGTAGTATTTTGAAAAGCTTTCCTGAGTACCAAATCCCCTACTTGAAATCTTCTGATCCTGAGATTTCTGTTGTAAGACTTGGCTATCCTTTGCTGGTATGCTGCCATCCTGAATTTTGCGAGGTCCCGGATTTCATCAATTGTTTCAAGATCTTCAAGAAGTTCCTGCCTATTTGCTTCAAAATCCCGGCAGCTTGTTCTGGCAGTTGGCATCACCATTTCAGTGGGTATTACAGCTTCTGAGCTAAACACTAAGGAAAATGGTGTTCGACCAGTAGCATTCTTGGAGGTCATTCTGTCAGCCCACAATACGAGAGGTAGCTCTTCAGCCCATTTCCCTTTCTTGTCTCCTAGCCTCTTCTTAAGATTATTGATGATAATCTTATTGCTCGATTCCGCTTGGCCATTAGCTTGTGGATGTATGGGAGTTGAAGTTACCATCTTGATGCCCCATGCCTCACAAAAACTAGTCGTTCTTTTTCTAATAAATTGAGACCCATTGTCGCACACTATTTCCGATGGGATTCCAAATCTTGTCAGAATGTTCCTTTTAATGAAGGAAATCACTTCCTTTTCTCTAACTTGAACAAAGGCTTCGGCTTCAATCCACTTAGAAAAGTAGTCCGTCATGGCCAGCATGAAGACTTTTCCTCCGGGTGCTACAGGCAGCTTACCAACTATATCCATGCCCCATTTCATGAACGGCCATGGAGATGATATCGAATGGAGCGGCTCAGCAGGCTGATGAAGGATATTACCGTGCCGCTGGCATGCATCACACTTCTGAACAAAGGCCATTGCATCCTTCTTCATAGTAGGCCAGTAGTATCTTGTTCTCAATACTTTGGAAAATAGTGATCTGCCCCCAGTGTGATTGCCACAATCACCTTCATGTACGTCCTGGAGTACTGTAAGCGCTTCAGGCTGCTACAGGCATCTCAAATATGGTCCTGCAAGAGATTTCTTGTATAAGATACCATTTATTATTGAATATGGAATTACCTTTGTTACGAAGAGCCTAGGATTCTCGTTTTTGGGGATTTCTCCTTCTTGGATAAACCTCCTGATGGGATAAGTCCAGGATTCCTGAGGATCCTGAGAGTTTATCATTTCCTGATCTTTATCTGCTGTGACGTCATTAACTTCTTGTTCTTCGATTGCTGGTGTCAGGATGTGAGTTATGGGAATCTTGACACCTTCTGGGATCCTTAATGATGATGCTAAATTTTCCAAAGCATCAGCTTCTGCGTTTTCTTCTCTAGGCACCTGTGATATGCTGCAATTTTCAAAAGATAATGCTAATTGTTTTACAAGGTCTAGATATTTGGTTAGCCTTTCGCCTTTCACTGCATAGGATCCATTAAATTGGTTAGTTAATAACAAGGAGTCAATAAAAACTTGAATGTGTTGGATACCCATATCTTTAGCAAGTTGTAATCCTACAATTAAAGCTTCGTATTCGGCTTCATTATTAGTAGCCTTGAATTCATAATGGATAGATAGAGGGATAATGTCCCCCTGTGGCGATTTCAGTAGCGTACCCAATTCTGTTCCTCTAACATTAGATGCTCCATCTATGTACAAGACCCAGCTGCCTGAAGCTTCTTCGAGTTGCTTGACCTCCAGTTCAACTTCTGGCAGTATGTCGCTGCTGAAATCAGCCACAAAATCTGCAAGGGATTGTGACTTGATTGTTGTTCTTGGCTCATATATGATGTCATAGGCACTTAATTTAACTGCCCATTTCGCCATTCTTCCAGACATTTCTGGTTTTCTTAAGACACACTTAATAGGATAGTTAGTTTTTACATAAATAACATGAGTTTCAAAGTAATGTCTTAACTTTTGAGAAGCCATTTTGAGAGCTAAAATTAATTTAATTAAATAAGAATACCTGGTTTCAGCGTCTAATAACGTTTTGCTTACATATTATACCGGATGTTGTTGTCCCTCATGATCTTTTACAAGCACAGTACTCACTGAGCTGCCTGAAACTGCTAGGTAAAGGGATAGTGGCTCGCCTTTGACTGGTTGCATTAGAAGTGGAGCAGATGACAAATATTCTTTCAGGGAGCTCAGAGCTGCTTCATGTTTCTCACCCCATTCGAACTTTTTGTTCTTTTTCAACATGTCATAGAACTCTTTGCTCTTCTCGGATGATCTTGATATGAATCTGTTAAGTGCTGCTACTCTTCCAGTTAATCTTTGAACTTCCTTAACATTCGTTGGAGATTTCAAATTTATAAATGCTTGGATCTGTTCAGGGCTGGCCTCTATTCCTCTTTCAGTAACCATGAAGCCTAGGAACTTGCCGGCTCTTACTCCAAAATGGCACTTGAAAGGATTCAATTTCATGTTGAACTGGTCCAAGATATCAAAAGCAGCTTCAAGATCTCTAGGACGGTCCTTTGATTTTTTCGATTTTACCACCATATCATCTATGTATACCTCCATGGTGTCCCCCAGTTTGTCTTTAAACATCAACTTGACTAGCCTTTGGTATGTGGCACCTGAATTTCGTAAACCAAAAGGCATCGCAATATAACAATAAATACCTGTGGGTGTCATGAAGGCCGTGTCTTCCTGGTCTGATGGTTCCATTTAAATTTGTTGAAAGCCCGAAGATGCGTCCATAAAAGTTAGCATTTCGTGCCCAGCAGTTGCGTCCACCATAGAATCAAAGTGTGGTAGAGGAAATGGATCTTTTGGACAGGCCTTGTTTAGGTCTGTGTAATCTACACACACCCTCCACTTACCATTTTTCTTTTGAACCACCACCACGTTAGCCAGCTATCGAGGGTATTTAACTTCTCTAATCATTTTTGACTTGAGCAACCTGTCAACTTCTTCTTGGATTATGACGTTTCTCTCAGGAGCGAACTTCCTTCTTTTCTGATGTATTGGCCTGAAAGATTCATCTATACCAAGTTTATGAGTAATAATATCTTTAGATATACCTGTCATGTCTTCATGTTTCCATGCAAACGTTGTGATTCTGGATTTTAAGAGGTTCACGAGCTGCTCCTCAGTATCCTTAGGAATATTGGTTCCTACCAGCACTTTGATTTCAGGATCTTCAGGATTAAGTTGAACTTCCTTGATTTCAAGTTCCTTTGTCATCTGAATTCTTCGTGCTGGTTTCTTTAATTGCTATGTTGGCTTGGACTTGATGGTGTTCTTCATAGCAGAAGTATAACAGTCTTTGGCTTCTTGTTGATCACTTAGTATCCTTACAAGTCCCCATGGTGTGGGAAGCTTCACACATTGATGATAGGTAGATGGAACTGCTTTCATATCATGGATCCATGGCCTTCCCAAGATTACATTGCAACAAGGAAGAGAGTCAATAACGCAGATTTTCTGCATGGAGTTGACTCCTTCAATGTAGACGGGAAGTCTGATGTCTCCAACCGTATGCTTGGTGTCTCCACTGAATCCTATTAACACCGAGGATCTTGGAATTATCTCTTCTTCTGGAATGCTCATCTTTTTAAGTACGTCTAACTGAATGAAGTTGACTGAACTGCCGTTGTCTATCAGGATCCTGCGAACATAGTGGTTAGCAATACATAATGTAATTACCAGACTGTCGTGGTGAGGATCTTGGATGTCCAGCTTATCAGTTTCGTCAAAAGAGATGACTTTGTCTTCAGTCAATATCGCGTTCTTCTTTGTCGACTACCTTGATCCATTTTGGTCTGTTTGGCATGTCTCTTTGCTGATGAGAAAGAGGTTCCGCATATGTCAGATCCTCCTGAGATGAAGTTGATTACTTTAGCATTTGCCGGCGGTGACTGCGCACTTTTGGGCAGCTCAGCAGCTTCTTGAGTTTTACTCTTCTTTCCGCCAAACAATTCTTTGAGGTGCCCCTTGCTGAGCAGGTAACTGATTTCCTTTCGAAGGGCTATGCAGTCATCTGTTAAGTGCCCGAAGTCTTCATGGTAAGCACACCACTTAGACTTATCTTTCCACGATCCTTGTTTTTCTGATTTTCTTGGCCATCTGGCTTTATCACCTAGATCCTGCAAGACACATAGCAAACCACCCATGTCAACTGAAAAGCAATAATCAGATACCTTTGGGAAGTTTTCTTCGTTGTCTTCTTCTTCAACTTTGTTGACCCTGGGATTATCATTCCGATAATAGGGTTTGTTTCGTTGTTGTTTTCCGGGAGAATCTGTCCTTCTGCCTGACGATTCATCACCTCTTTTCTGGGTCTTCTTATCATCTTCCAACCTGATGAACTTTAATGCCCTTGTTCTGACTTCATCAAGGTTCCTGCAAGGAGTCATAACCAAATCATCATAAAAGCGGGAATCTCCTCTAATCCCCATTTTGAAAGCTTCTACAGCAGCAGCCATATCCAGGTTGGGGATATCCAGAGCTTCTCGACCGAATCTGGCTACATAATCCCTCAGGGATTCGTTGGGCTTCTGAACTATTATGTACAAGTCACCTGTGAGCTTCTCAAAGCTCCTGCTGCAAGAAAACTGGTTATTAAACAAGTTAACTAAATGGGCAAAAGAAGTAATGGTATTAGGAGGGATACTGAGTAGCCATTTTAAGGCTGGCCCTGTCAATGTTGAGCCGAATCCCTTGCATAGGCAAGCTTCTTTGATGTTTACAGGAATGGGGTTGATTTCCATCCGTTCCCTGTATTGTGCCACGTGCTCCTCAGGATCTGTGGTCCCATCGTAGAGTTTCATGTTGGGGGTTTGAAATCTTTTTGGTGTCTCCACGTCACAAATGGGCCATGCAAATCTAGAAACTCTGTGGCTGTCTGCTGGCACTTCAGGAGTTGGACGAATAACACCGGGGATACTTGAGATCATGTCCTTTAACCTCTGAAGTTCCCTAGCAATAGTTGGGTTGATACCTGCATCCTGCACAGTTCCTTGGTTAGGGTTAGAATAAAAATTATCAAAGTTGTTACTAGCCCTGGAAGTTTGGAGATGGATCCGGGGTCCATATTCAGCATCCCTAAGGATGGTCGGCTCAGTTGTGGTTCCCACTTGCATGGGGATGAAGTCTCCCTCATGCATCACCTGAGATGAACCTGGGAATGTGCCTGCAGAGACAGTAGGATTAGAAAATAAGGATCCTTGAGGATCCTGAGCAGCTCGGAAGCGGCTCCGATATTGTTGGGATGGTTGAGACGAAGATCCCTGTAGCGTCTGAGTAGTAGGTGCTGCTGACTGCTGACTCCAAGGCTCATGAAGGTTTGTCATCGCAAACCGCTGTGGTTGAGATATAGGTTGTTGTATCGAGATTGCCGGCACCTGATGGCTTAAAAACCCGGCTGGTTGCTGACTCGAGCATCTCGGCGACTGCTGACTTCCATATCCAATGTAGTAAGATTCTGGGGGTTGTTCAGAGTAGAACCCAGAGTATTCCAGATCTATCACCCTGGAAGTCTTCTGATGTTGAGAGCCTGAGAATCCTGCAGTAGTAGTTGTTGCAATACCTGACTTTGAAGCAGTAGAGGGATTCGCCTTCTGTTTCGGCTGCTCCGATATTTCCGGAGAGTCGAAGCCAAACGATTTTGGCATCAAAGGACTGATTTCCTCTACTGGTTCCTTTGATTTCTTCAAATCCATGATTTCCTTCATCATTTTCTCGTTGGTTTTGGCTTGCTCATCCACATGAGACTTCATCTGCCTGATCAAAACATACAGATCGTTATTAGAAATAGCAGAGTCAGTGGACGTACCTTGAGATCCTTGAAAAGTAGGATATTCCACTCTTTTAGCGTCGGTGCCGGTCACTTTCTTCAGCATTGGGGGGAGACCAGTGTCGACAGCCGGTTTAGTGGATGAAACAGATTTCGAAGTAATTTTTGGTTGAGTCGACATTTTCAAGAATCGGTTAGGGGAAGAAGATCAAGGCTGTTAATCGAATTCAAACACCGTTTGCCCCACGGTGGGCGCCAAATTGTTTTGGTCAAAAACTGCCTAAGCAATTAGTTGATCAAACTTTGTAAGTGAGGTAGCGTGTTTGATGTAAATAAAGATGAAAATGTAATTGTGAAGATTGACGCGAGGATGCAACGAGGGAAAATCCAGGAATCCTTGAGTATCCTCAAGGAGCCTAGCAAAAAACCTCGGGGGGCCGGTTCAAAGTACCTGCCTCCTAAAACTTTTATATGACGGAAGTTTTTGGTACAAGTGAAATGAGCTCGTATTCTGAGTGTTACAGAGAGTTTTGATAGCGAGTATCGTGTGTTGTGTGTTTTTTTTTTAATGAATGACCTAGAGCTCGTTTAAATAGTAAAAAATACATTAACTAACTAGGCTAAAAACTAGGGATTGAGTCTTCAAGTCTTTGTGAACGTTGGAGTCAGTTAGAACACGTCCCATAAAGCCTTGACCGAGTCTTTAGCCATCATTTACACGTCCCTTAATACCTGCAATTAATTAAGACACGTGGACAATTGTAACGGTTATTCGATAACTGTAGTTCAGGATCCTTTGAGCTTCTGGCGAGCATCCTGAAATAATATAACCAACTGTCCTATATTTTAGGGATTCTCCCAACTAAGCCAATATGAACGTTGTGGACCACTTAGTCCACGTTCTATATCATTTGTCCAAGTCTTTAGGCTTGTCTACACGTTTCTTTGACCCTGCAATTAATAAGACACATGGGAAAAATAAACGGGTTAGTTGATAACTGTAATTCAGGATGCTCGAACCTGCCAGGATCCTGAACTTGCGTAAGGATATTGAACCATTTGAGCTTCCGGCCAGGATCCCGGATTATCAGCCCTAACAATTAGCTATGTAACTAACTTATGGTTTATATAGGTAATTTGAAAAATCGATACAAAGTTGGATGAAAACTCAAATAACAAGCAAAAATTTTAAAGATGGAGTAAAGTCTTTCATTGATTTTGCTCGTGTTAGAGCTATTAGAGGGACTATTGTATGTCCTTGCTTCAAGTGTTGTAGTGATAAATGGTTAGATGTGGACATTGCTCATGTACATATATTAAAATATGGCTTTTTACCAGGTTATACAACTTGGACATTCCATGGGGAACATTGTACACCTTCACCACTATCACATTCCACTAGTGCTCAAGAAATGTTTCATGATGAAGACGATATGGAAGGTCTTGTTCGAGATGCTTTTGGTGTAACTTCTTCACCTTTGAATAACGAAGAATTAAGGGATTATGAGGTTCAAGAAGATATTAGGGAAACAAGTGTTGTTAGAAGAATGCGAGAAAGAACTTTATCCGGGTTGCAAGTATTCTAATTTATCTTTTACTTTACATTTATATCAAATCAAATGCATAGCTGGGATATCTAATAAGGGTTTGGGCATGTTGTTAAACCTTATAAGTGATGCATTTCCTCATTTGACACCACTACCGTCATCCATTAATGAAGCCAAGAAATTGATGCATGATTTAGGACTTCGTTACCAAAAAATTGATGCTTGCCCTAATGATTACATGATTTATTAAGGTGAGAGGAAAGCCCAACAATCGTGTCCTATTTGCAATACTTCTAGATATAAAAGTGATTTAGGTGATGAACATGGTCAATGTTCAAAATCACGAAAGTCAAATAAGCCAGCAAAAGTCTTGCGTACTTCCCTTTGATTCCAAGATTGAAAAGGCTATACATGAATGTTAAAAAAAAGCGAAGAAAATGAGGTGGCATGACATAGGACGAACAAAAGATGGAAACTTAAGGCACCCAGCAGATGGTGGTGCTTGGAAAGCCCTTGATGTTCGGTATCGCGAGTTTTCTTTAGACCTCCGTAGTGTAAGGCTTAGCCTTTCTAGTGATGGGTTTAATTCTTTTTGTGCGATGAATACAACATATAGCACGTGGCCAGTGATATTGATTCCATATAATTTACCTCCTTGGGTATGCATGAAACAATAGTCTTTCATTCTTTCAGCGATATTCCTGGAAGAAAATGTCCGCGAAATGATATAGATGTTTATCTTAGACCTTTAATCGAGGAAATAAAACTTTGTGGGGTGGTGTAGATTCTTATGATGCTTTTTCTAAGAAAAAGTTTAAGTTACGAGATTCTCTTTTGTGGACTGTAAGTGATTTTCCCGCTTATGCTAATTTATCTGGTTGGAGCACAAAGGTTCGTGTAGCATGTCCGATTTGCGGAAAGTCCACTCATTCTGAGTGGTTAACACATGGGAAAAAAATTTGTTACATGGGACATCGTAGATGGCTTCACCCAAAACATATTTCTGGATTTCAAGTGGACCGTTTTGATGGTACTATTGAGGAAGGAGGTCCTCCATCTATACTAACAGGATCCGAAATTCTATTACAAACAATTGGTACAAACTTTATATGGGAAGTCAAATTAATCTTTTAAAAAGAGGACTATTAATGATGTAAATTCTTCAATGCATAGCTCTCTAAATGCAATGGAGGATACTTGTGACGGGTCTATTGAGATGAATTTATGAGTTTTAGCTATGAAAAATGTAACATTTTAACTTATTGTTATTTATATATGATCTTTAATACTTATCTATTGAAACTACAGAAACTAAAGCATAAAAGAGATGCCAACCCCTTGGAGATCTTTGATTTAGCTTATCAAACAAAAGAAGGGACATACCTTAAAGATGCATCTAGAGATTTTATGGTATGAATGTTAATTTTGAAGATTGGTTAATATATATGAATTTGTATTAGAGTAAAAGTTTTATTTTGTTTTGTTTTAGGATTGTGCAAATGAAGAAGTTTGAAAAAAGCTTTAGAGCTCGGTGGTGGTTCTGAATCTGTTGATTTTGAAGACCGACCTGTTATTGAGAGAGAATTTATGACCAAGCTTATGGGTCTAGATAGGCCTGGGCGAGCTCGTCTTTGGGGGGCTGGAGTAAGAAAATCTCAAGCAACAAATTTTATTCTTGAACTTAGAAGAATGAGAGAGGAGGAAACTACTCGAGTCAAAATCAAATTAGCACACTTTTAGCTCAAGTACAGTCCCGAAAAAAAGAAAATAGCATCCCAAAATCAGAAAATGGAAGCTCAAGATAAGGAAATTCAATTCTTTCATCAAATAGTTCATGAAATTAGAGGGGACTGAATCTTTTTGTAGAAAAACAACCAAGTCTTTCCTGTAATTTCATAAAATTAGAAAATCACCCAGTTATTGTGCTATGTTAGTTGGGTTGTATAACATCCCGAATCGCTTTATTATTATTTATCTATGGTTTTAATATTTCTATGTCATTGTTGATGGGTCGGGTAAGAAAGGGTAAATAAAAACCCGGTCAATTTATCAAGAATCTTGTTATTAGCTACTAAATTATGTCTTGATAGTGAACATTATAATTAGAGATGATGGGGAGGGGTTTAAGTGAAAACTTAAAAGCTAGACAAGGAAATAAAAAGATATTGTATAATGGAGGGGCTAAATATGAAAATAAGGATTAATAATAAAAGGAAAAAAATTTGGAAGTTCCCAGAGGGGTTCATGATCGCGAA
This sequence comes from Deinandra increscens subsp. villosa, assembly GCA_039602395.1. NCBI lineage: Eukaryota > Viridiplantae > Streptophyta > Magnoliopsida > Asterales > Asteraceae > Deinandra > Deinandra increscens. Next base: position 27,092,942 of record JBCNJP010000025.1, read on the forward strand.
GCAGAGGGAGGGGAGAAGGAGACCAAAGCCTTGTTCACAATCTCAAATTCAAGGTGTTGAGGGTAAAATCCATGTTAGGGGGCTAGAATTCAGAATAAGTGGGGAGCTTAGACTACGATTTTCGTCTTTAATATCTGAGTTCTTACACCAGGTAAGTACCTCCCTGGATTTGAGAAAGTATGAAGTCGTTAGTGGGTGAATTGGCTTAGGAAATTCATGTGTATGTGTATTTTATGTATGGATTAAGCACAAATTTCTCCTGCAAGATTTTAATGGGGTCAAGACCCATCACATCGAAATCTAGGAGGGAGGGTGGATTGAAATTTGTTGTGATGCATAAGAAGCTATGATTTTTATGACAGATTTGTAGATTATTCATGAAATATGATAAATTATGTATTTATGGTCAAGATGGGTCAAATTAAGAAAGAGGAATGATACATGATAGTATCCATGTCAATTGCACAGATTAGGTGTTTTACAAAATGCCAAGGTGAAAAATAGTGAAAGGTTAATGTGTTTTCTTACGCCGAACTTGTTGTGCCATTATACATGAATGTGATTGTGTATGTGGTTATGATAGATGTCAATAAAGGTTAGGCTTTTTGATGTTCATCGTGTGAATTCGCTAATTGCTAGAAAAGAATATAGGAAATCCAAGTGTGACAAAACTTGGTATTGATTTGAATATGTTGGTGAAATGTTGGTTATGTGAATATTCATGATCATCTAATAATCATGATAAATAGGTGAAACCGGTGGAAGCTCAAGCCACCAACGCAGCGGCAAGAATAAAGCCTAAACTACTAAGGTAACGTAAGATGTATATGGTTTATTCATGATAAACATGAGTGTTCATATTCCTTTAGTTTTGTATTTCCTGTTGATTTAAATGCATGATTTACAATTGATATAAATGGGGGATTTGGAAAATCGCAATCCTAGAATGAAAGTATGAGTATAAGGTGTGTATAACCCATTTGGGTAAGATGTGGTTTGACCCGTTTGGGTAAGAGGTGGGATTGATAATCCAAGATAGTAAGACCTTTGGGTAAGATTGTGAATTGTTTTAGTTCAATTCTAAGCATAAATCTTGCGCTAAGCAAGGCAATGTGTTTGGTGATGTGCTAATGAACTGGTAAGATGAAAGGTATGAACAATACTATAGGAAATGTTATGAACCTGTAAATGGGTCGAACGGGTTCGGAAATTTTGGTATTCGTAGTCTCAAACTTTGCCCATAGATTAGAGGGGGGAAACAGATGTAAATATGGTCATATTCTTGACTTTAGATGTGATTTTGATGAAATTTGTGTGTCCAGAATTTTTCAACCAAGACTTGCCAAATTGCCAAAAAAATGGCTAAGTATAAAATTGGAAGAAATAAGGCTGATCCCTGGAATTTTTTTCCAAGCGTATCGCCTAAGGAGTGCCTCGCTGCAAGCGATACGCTTGCAGGAGTAGGCGTATCGCCTAGAAGTTATTGAGCTTTAGGCGATACGCCTAATTTGAAAAATTCCGGGTTTTGTTGTTTTGCACATTTTATGTTGTATTAAGTGTTGTAATTACATAAGGGCCATCATTTACTAACACGTTACTGATAAATGGTGGCAGGTAGCAAGAATAGAAAGTAAGCGGGTCAGGATTGAGCATTTTGATGAAGAACCAAACACTAAAGGGGGAGTTTTTTATGGATACACTTGTCTTCCTGTTTTGTTTACTCAAAACGGTGTACTCTGATATATTGTTCATTAGATGGCAGAACTAACGACTAAGTGGGTGTTAATGGTAATTCTGGTCAAGTATGGACCCATTTTTAAAAAATTCTGGTCAACTTTTTATATACCAAAACTCATTGAAAGTAGTAGTGGGGTGTTATAGGTTGATAGATCCTCCAGGCTTGAATTAAGTATCTACACATTAGGGTTCTATGTCAAATAAGTTTATTAGATCATCATTGAATTATGGATTTGAGGATATAGCAGCATCAATATTAAGATATGGTTTAAAAGTCTTGCTCTAGAAAGAAATCGGGTCAAACGATTGATGATTCATGATTAAGAAACTAAATCTTCTTTGTTACTGATTATAGTTCAACGTAACAATCTGTAGGGGGTTGGTGGATTATGGTAAAAAGAGTAGTATTTGACTTTGATCCATATACTGTTAACTCTTTGAAAACTTATTTAATTGTTCATGCTAAAAAACATCAGCTTGCTTATAGAAATCAATTTTTTTAGATATCAAGACAGTAAAGGTCAACCAAGATTAAAGTTACCAATTTTTATTTGAATATTATTTAGTTGGATTTTTTGGCAAACAATACCTATCTTGGTGCCTGGGAGATTTTTCACATTATTTAAATGATTCCAGATGCAACTGCTAGTGTGCCAGGTTAGAACTGTAATCTTCTTGGTTTGTTAATCCATATTTTAGTTGATGGAAATCAGGAAGCATGTTTCAATGGGTTTTAATCAGATGGGCCATTTTAATCTACGAGTAGTTTATAATACTCCATGTAACATGTTTGTAAAATAAGATATATATAGGACGTTGCAAGCACTTGACATGTTTTCATTTGAATATTATTAAATTGGATTCAAATGCCCAAATACTTTTTTGAGATTGTACCTTTTATTTGTTGCGGTGAAGTCAACCCGGATTGGCCAGATTTTACTTAACGAAAATAACATAGCAATTGTAAGTTCCGTTTTCAACTTTTTGGTTTTTGTTCAACTCTAGATATCGTATACCATCACAAGTCCCTCTTTTACCCTTCTGAGTGTAGAGACTGATACGGATCTTACTAAACACAAGAGTAAATAAAGCTTGGCTTTATTGATTTCACTAAGAGAGAGTTACAATGATCTAGAGAAGGAAATACCATAGAATACGCACAGTTAAGATGACTTAAAGGACCAGAAGTCCTAAGCTCTGTCTACAAGTCAATGTATTTATAGTAGATAACTAACCAACCAGTGAACCAACCAACTAACCACTGGTTCGTTGGCTAACCATCCAGATAACCATTCAGCTAACCATTGGTTAGTTAGCACCTAACCAATGGTTCGTACCTTGGTTAGTTGACACCAAGACATCCATTCTAGCTACACTTAGATACAACACACGAGACACTCAGTTATGCTCTAACAGACTCCCCCTTAACGTGTGATGTATCTAGATTAACAAAACTTTAATCTTCAATCTTCAACATTACTGCCTCAGATCTTCAACTTGAAATTTCTTGCTAGATATAGAACTTGCATGGCTGGATCAGAACTTGATCAACTTTTGAACTATAAGATCCACTTGTAAAAGATACATCAATTTCCCCCTTTCACCATGCTTGAGCATTGTCACACAAAACCTGCAACTTTAGAAGTCAAAATTGCGGTTTTTCCTTTTTGATTTATTAATATTAATTTAATCTTGGCACAAAACTTCTCTTTGAGAATCCAAGATATAGTTTGGAATCATGATTCTGTTTCGTGTATTGATAGATCGATAACAAATAAGAAGCAAAATCTTTTTTGCTTTCTGAAATTTTATATCAAAATACACTGAAAATCTTTTTGATTTTTCAAAGTTTATGCTAAAACTCACCTAAAATCTTTTTGATTTTTTCAGATATGAAACATAAATGGTGTACTGAATGAGACACTATTTTTGTGTTTTGCGAGAAAGATCACAACTTGGGATCATATTGAACATAACATGCTGAACTACACTTCAGTTACAATTACTTCAGCACGTAAGCCATGTCCATTGCTAGTATAATTTGTCCAAATTAAACTCAGGCACAATCATACTCATAACATCTGGATATGTTAAGGTATTAGTTAAATTTGCTTTGACTAGTGTACCCCACTCTCATACATGCTTAGATCTTTTTTTTTTAATATCACACTTTGTGATTTCACTTGTGATTTAACACATAGTGATTGTATTCATGATATAGTCAACTGTGTTCCATGCAAAAAGAAATAAGAACATTAAATCGTCTACCTTAAGGTCAATCTTTCGATACTCAGATAAGGCCTCTGATTTAACAAAATAAGAAAATAAAACAAGTTGAAATTGTATAATTCAACAATAATTAGGTCGATACTTCCGTATACGCAGAGAAAGTCCGATGAATTATGTGGAACACCAAAGAAAATAAAGCAGAACCTTAAATGAACAACTATCAGGTCGATAATCCCGTATACGCAGAGATAGTCCGATCATTTAAGAAAATAAAAAAATTCAAACAAGCTTAAATCTTTGCAAAATGAACACATGTATACACAGTGACTTCTCATTTTTCTTTTTCACATATCTTTTTGAAATTGCTTGAACGTGTGGATCGTCTACTAAATCGTTATGAAATCAATGTTATACGAGCTAGAACACAAAGAGTAAATACAAAAGACTTGTTTTAACCACTGAGAGAACCACAGAGTACACAGAGAATATGACCCGCAGAAGTCCTAAGATCGTTACTGAATACAACACAAGATACATATATATACCAGTTAAAACCCGCTGGTCCGAACCTCAGGTTCGGACCTGTTCGGCCCTGTCCGAACTCTAGGTTCAGCCTGAGTTCGGACCACAGCAAACTTGTATGTCTCATCTTGTATTCGATACTTCACATGATGATCTAGGACCATGTATCAACAAACTCCCCCTCAGCATGTGCAGTATCATATCCTCCATTAAAACTTGTATCTTGTATCTTCAATCAAATTCTTCCACTATCTTGACGATGAGTTTAATCTTGAATACTTGATATTACATCGTGTGTAATCTCTTTATCAACAATCTTCAGAAGACTTGAAGTTGTGATTTTCTCTTCCCACATAGAAACCTGTCAACATAAATAATCTTGGTGCAAAACGTCTCTTCGAGACTCTAAGAAATTTTGATTTTGAAAATTAATTTTGTATGTCGTGTTGATCAATCAAAAACAGATCAGAAACAAAATCTTTTTGGCTTTTAGAAACTTTATATCAAAACACATCTAAAATCTTTTGATATTTTCTAATAAGAAATGAAAATGCATAACAGAATCAGACACTATTTTTGTCTTTTGCAAGAAAGATCACAACTTGGGATCATATTGGTCATAACATGCTGAACTACACTTCAATTTCGATTATTGTAGCTCATAAGCCATGCCGATTGTAGATATAATTTGTCCAACTTTAAACTCTGGCAAAATCATACTCATAACATCTGGATATGTTAAAGTATTGATTAGTTTTGCGTTGATCATCGTACCCCACACTATCAGACATACTCAGATATGCTTTTGCTTATCACATTTTGTGATTTCATTTGTGATTTTAATCACATAATGATTATAACCATGATATAGTCAATTGTGTTCCATGCAAAAAGAAATAAGAATGTTAAATCGTCTACCTTAAGGTCGATCTTTCGATACACAGATAAGGCCTCGGATTTAACAAAATAAGAAAATAAAACAAGTTGAAGTTGTATAACTCAACAACAATCAGGTCGGTACTCCCGTACACGCAGAGAAAGTCCGATGAGTTATACGAAACACCAAAGAAAATATAGCAGAATGTCAAACGAACAACGATCAGGTCGGCCTTGTAAGCACACAGAGAAAGTCCGATCGTTTGACAAAATAAAGAAAATCAGACAAGTTTAAATCTTTGCAAAATGAACACATATATACACAGTGACTTCTCATTTTATTTTTCACATATCTTTTTCTTGATATATCTTGAGATACGCATCAAGATGTTGTCCACTAGATCAAGCATCAGATTTAGTGTATATCACATTCGTATAATTTCTGATTTGCCGAGCCTACCTTACACATCGATCAAATGGTCTTATGGATTTTTCATCTACTTTATCCATGAGTCAGCCAATGTACCATAATTTCCCAATCATGTCGGATACAATTTCTCCTTTTTCAATGTTTTTGGCTTTTTGTATTTTTTAATGTTTTTTGTCTTTTCCAAATTCCTCTCCCTAAAAATGACAACTCTATTTATAGATTTTCATTTTTACAACTTGAAAAACAACACACTATACTTTCTGATTTGCCGAGCCTACCAAGCACATCGAACAAATGATCATATGGCTTTTTCATCTAATTTATTCATGAGACAGACACGTAAGTAAATATACCATTATTTCCCAATCTTGTCGGATCGATTTCTCATTTTTTTAATGTTTTTGTATCTTTCATGACATATTCCCCCCCTTAAAATGAAAACTCTATTTTTGGATTTTTCATTTTAACAAAAAAAAAAGACACCGTTTTGGTTTTTCAATTTTCTCCCCCTAAACTATATACGGAATGTAGAGAAAGAAAATTGACCTTTCAATACTGATACCTTTCAGTTTTAGTTTTTCAGAAAAATTTCAGTTTGAAAATATGAACCATTGAATATAAGTTACGCAAGAGACTCCACCATCAGCAATCGCTTAAATCTTGAACTTCATAATCACCGACAGGTCTTCTTGAAAAAACCTGCACACTGGACAAACTTATCAGTTGATAAATGACCCGAAGCATATAGCTTCTGGTCGACATTGATAGCACAAACGATATGACTTTGTTGGCTTCTTTTTGTCCTGAAAGGCACTACACACATAATCAGAATCAAAATAATCATAAAAAACATCAAAATCTTGAAACCAATTTTGATGTAGGACTTTGAGGAGTAGAGTTTGATCCCGAAGAAGATTCTTGTGATTGTTGACCAACTATAGAAGAACTTTCAGAAGATTTCTTCTTTTGCTGTTTACTCCCGAATCCTTTCTCCATTGTGAAAATGCGTGAGCATCGGATCGTCTACTCGATCTAGCTAATCGGACATCAAAACGTAAGTAACCGATTGTTTTATTGATCAACGAAGAACAATTACAATCAGTAAACACTTAGAAACACAACACAGAGAAACACCTTGAAAACACACACTTAGCAGTAATCTCACACCCTCAGAACTATGAATTACAACGTCCAAACTTCTATATATACCCAGCTGGCCGATCCCTGTCCGAACCCCAGGTTCGGCCAATCCGAACTTCAAGTTCGGACCATGTTCGGCCAAGTGACATTTGATGTGATCTTGAATATTGTTTGATACTTCACACGACGCACATATCAGGTATCAACAAACTCCCCCTCGTCGTGTGCAGTATCTTTTTAACATCATCAACTCTGTATCTTCAATCAAGCTACTCCTTAAGTGTAGAATATGTTCGCCCAATGAAATGAACCTTCAAACAAACTCCTCCTCAACTCAATCGTAGCTTAATCTTGAAAACTTGATGACATCTAGTGTAACTCTGGTCTTTATCAACAACTTCAGAAGACTTGAAGTAATGAAATCTTGCACTTTAGCAACCTGCATCAGCATTTAAATAATCTTGGCGCAAAACGTCTCTTCGAGACTCCAAGATATGATTTTGAAAAATTGAATTTGTATCACGTGTTGATCAGATCGAAAATAAAGCAGAAACAAAATCTTTTTGGCTTTTAGAAAGTTTTAAATCAAAACAAACATAAAATCTTTTTGATTTTTCAAAATTTATGCTAAAAACACACCAAAAATCTTTTTGTTCTTTTCCGAAATGAAATGAAATCACAATACAGAATCAAACACTATTTTTGGCATGAGAAAGATCACTATATGGGATCATATTGGTCATAACGCACTGAACTATACTTCAATTTTAATTAATTGAAACACGTAAGTCATGCTGATTGCCGGTATAATTTGTCCATATTTAAACTCAGGCTGAATCATACTCATAACATCTGGATATGTTAAAGTATTGATTAGATTTCCTTTAACCAGTGTATCCCACACTATCAGACATAATCAGACATTGCCTGTTTTTATTTCTTTTACCTTTTGTGTGATAGCACTTGTGATTTTTCACAACGCATCATATTTTCATGATACAGTCAACTATATTCCATGCAAAAAAGAAATAAGAACGTTAAATCGTCTACCTTAAGGTCGATCTTTCGATACGCAGATATGGCCTCGGATTTAACAAATAAGAAAATAAAACAAGTTGAAATTGTATAACTAAAAAACAACCAGGTCGGTACTCCCGTACAAGCATAGAAAGTCCGATGAGTTATACGAAACACCAAATAAAATAAAGCAGGACGTCAAACGAACAACGATCAGGTCGATCTTTCGATACGCAGAGAAAGTCCGATCGTTTGACAAAATAAAGAAAATCAAACAAGTTTGAATCTTTGCAAAATGAACACATGTATACACAGTGACTTCTCAGTTTGAATTTCACACTTATTTTTCTTTTTGTGTCATGAAATATGTATCAAGATGTTATCCACATGGTCAAGCATTAGTATTTAATGTATATCACATCTGAATACTTTCTGATTCGCCGAACCTACCAAACATATCAAACAATGATGTTATGGGCCCTTTTATGTACCCTATCCATAAGTCAGATACGTAAGCCAATGTACCATCATTTCCCAATGATCAATTTCTCACAATTTTTATATATTGTGCATTTATTCACCTTCTCCCCATAACATGCTTTTTTCTCAATTACTCCCCTTTACTCACAATTCTCCCCCTTAAAATGAAAACTCTATTTTTGGATTTTCATTTTACACAAAACAAGACTCTATTTTTGGTTTTTGAGAAAAACTTGTAAGCAAAGACCAATGATCAATCAACACAGATATGTTGCAGTTTTAGATTTCAGCAAATATGCAGATTTAGAAAATTTGATCACGAAATATAAATTATGCAGAATACTCCTCCATCAACAACTTCACAATCGTCGATAGATCTTCTAGAAGTACCTGCACACTGGGTAAACTTATTAGTTCACAAACGACCCGAAGCGAATCGCTTCTGGTCGACCAGTGTCCTGATTTTGCTTAGAAACCACCTTAGGTTTCCATTGTTGTTGTTTCGGTAATTCAGCTTTTGATGAAATTATCACAGGTGACTGTGACGATGAACCTACACGTTGAACCTTCGAGAACATTGGAACAAAACGTTTTTGTGTATGAAAGAATGTAGGTTCAACTTCATCAAAAACTCTGCCTTGTTCATCAAAGAATTTATGTGGTGCAGGTTTACCAAAAACTGGTTTCTAATAAACCCGTTGTGGAGAATCAGCAGGTAGTGGACAATAACTTGCCATATGCCATGTTTGACGGCAAACATAACAAATTCGCTTTGTCTTGTCCCACTTTTGACGTACCTACGATGAATTACACATAGGAATATCTCGAACATGATCAGAATGAGAATCATATACCTGATGCCTGTGATCATGAACCCATTTAGATGTTGGGCTTCGAGATTGAGAATCAGCAGAAGACATTTTATCTTTCACAAAAACCTCCGAAATCTTTCGAGCATCCATGCAGTGAAGAGGAAATTCTTTATCAGATAAAAGCTGATCAGAACCTTTGAGCTTGTAGAATCGCTCAGGTTGAACCTTGTCTGCCTTGAAAACCTCCTTTTTCACTTGCTTCATCTTAAGTTGCTTCAAGTTTTGTGGCACAGATGCTGAACTTCTTCAGTTTTACCTTTAATTGCTTGAAAACCTAAACCAACTTGTTTACCAGAAATCTTGTTCTCAGAATTTGAACACTGGTGTACATTTTTGGCTAATTTTGTGAATTCAGCTTTCACATCAGTGATTTTCTTCTGATCATAGAAAATTATCTCATCAAAGACAAGTTAAGACTGAATCTTTTTACTTGAAGTAGCTGATTTTTCATTGTTAGCTGACGATGAACCAGAGATAAATTTTGGGGCTGGAGGAATCTCAGATTTCATGTCCTTCTTCTTCTTGTTCTTTTTATTTTTCTTCTTCTTCACAATCGTTTCTTCTTCAGCAGTAGATGATGAAACCTTTGAATAATCAAATTCAGGAACTTGTTCTTGCACTTCTTTGAAAGCTTCTTTGAAAGCTTCTTTGATTTGAGCAGGGGGTGATGCTTTTTTATCAAACATTTTCTCAAAATTTGCATCATTAGCTAAGAAACTTGTGAAAACTTGAGAATTTGAAACATTGTTGAGCAAGCGATTTGCATCGATTACTTGAATTTTGAGATCAGAAATCTTCTGTTGAGCTTCAGATAACTCTCTCTCAGTAACAATCAATCTTTTCGCAACTTTACGAGTTTCAAACTTCTGCATTCGAAGATTTTCCAAGCCTTCAAACAACTCTTTCTTCAGTTTAGCTTCATTTCGCCATTGAATCTCCAAATTTGCTGTTTGAACTTTATTCACACTAACCAACTCTCGCTTCTCATCCAATAATTTTGCCATGTCAACTTGATATGTTTCAATTTGAGCAGTGGATTCTTCAGCATTCTTGGTAAGCAAATCAAGCTTAATTTTGGATTTTTCAAACAAATTTTGGAAATCGGAAGTAGCATCTTCAGCATCAAACTTCCATTTCTTTATTTGGTTGAACAAATCCTCCTTCTGTTTGTCTAAGATGTCAATTCTATCAGCAAGCATCTGTTCATTTTCTTTGACGGAATAAAGATTTTTGTTAAGCATACTCACTTCTTTTAACAAAGATTCATTTTTCAACATCAACTCCTTCTCATTGGTTTTAGACACCTCTAATTCTTCCTTTACTGCCTTGATTTCCTCATAAAGCTTTTGAATTTCATGCAATAATGAAGTATTTTCTTTCATCAGACTCTCCATATTCTCAGCAGATGCATAAGAACTTTGTGTTGAACTAGTATCTGAACTAGTATCTGAATTATAGTCATCGTGTTGAACATGAGTAACAATCAAAGCTGTTGGATCATAACCAAATTGTTTACCCCAATCATAAACAACATCGTGTGGAACTGTTAGTGCTGTTGTCTTGCCTGTGTTACTAGATGATGATTGAGAAAAACAAGGCTTGGATGATTGAGTAAAACCAGGTTTATTAGCATGTGGACATTCTTTGGCAAAATCTCCAAGTTGTGAACATTTATAACATTTTAACTTGACTTGTCAAAACCTAATTTGTCACCAGAAATATTTCGTCCATGTTTCTTGAAAAACCTCTTCGATCTTTGACATAACATAGCATATTGCCAAGATATATCCAATTCAGTTAATTGATCATCATCGAGTGCATCAAGATCATCGCTGGTTAATTTTGCATCAGCAACGTTCTTGATAATCAACCCAAAAGATGATGCAATCAATGCAGAAATCATTTTGGCACAATCATCTGTTGATTCAGCAGAAAACGCATTCTGACTCGATGAATTTGGAATTGAAAAGCTACAACCCCGTGAGGAATTGTTATCAGAATTTCCATAACTTCCAAATAAGAAAGCAACACTTGGTGCAGAACTCAGATTTGGCTTAGTTTAGCATTCATGCTTGCCGTATACTCACCATGATACAATTCAAGATTCTGCAAAGTAGCAGTTGACTTCTTTGAGTTTAACAATTCCATTTCCCGAGCATGAAGTTTTCCAGTAAGCTCGTGAAATGTCATTGTAGAATAATCCTTGTCATGAGTGAGAAGCAAAACATAGTTATCCCATTTTTCAGGCAAAGCTTCCATAATCTTCTCTTTTAAATCAGCATCGGTTTTCTCAATCCCAACCACCTTCAACTCACTAATTAGATGTGACAATCTTGAAACGAGAACAGTGATGTTTTCATTATCATAAATTTGAAAATTATCAAACTCTTTGTTCAAAACTTTCTTTCAACTTTTCTTGCAGTCATCATTTCCTTCACACCTCGCTAATAAAGCATCCCACAATTGCTTAGACTTCTTGCAAGTACTAAATTGATGAAGCAACTCAGTGGGTAATGCCATCGTAAGATAACCATAAGCTTTTTGTGCAAGCTCATATGATTTCTTTCAGTAAGATCAAAAGTATGAACTTCTTTGAAATCTCCTGCATCTGTTGGGTGTTGATAAAGCTTCTTAAGCGGGATCCACAAATCGATATCATTTGTGCTTATGTAAGTGGAAAATCGTTTCTTTCAATTTTGATAATCTTCAAGTTTCAAAAATTTGAGAACTTTCTGACTTGTTCCGATTTCATTATCAAAATTCAACATAGTTTGCATTGCACTCTGCATTGCAGCAAACGCTTGAAATTCCGATATCGTTTGAAAATTCTTGAATTCTGGTGGCCGAACTTCCACCGAACTTAATTCTGTGCACCGAACTTCCACCGAACCTAAGACAACAGGCCGAACTCCCACTGAAACTAAAAACTCCGATTTATCACCGAACGAGCTCCGAACCTTGACCGAACTAGATCAGACTCCGAACTTTGACCGAAAGTCGACCGAACTCTCACCGAGCACTGTCCGAACTTGAAGTTCGGGGCAGTTATACCGAACCTGAAAAGTAACCTCCGAACCTCGACATAGTTTTTCAAAAACGCGCAAAATTTGACTAATTTTGACGAAACTTGCATCTTGTCCATGAGTTTTCTTTTTCTGACTTATCCTATCAAGCACAACATGAAACAGACACTAACCAGACATGATGACTGGTTATCGGGTTAGAATTATTTTACCAAATACTTCCCTGAACCCGAGGACTCTTCACATTATCTCCCCCTGAGATTCTGGAGGGGTGATACTTTCTTGCATAAAACCCATAAAAAAATTATTTAAACTTCTCAAATCAACCTGGCCAATTCATAAACTTAAGATAACACAAAAGAAAAATAAAAACAAGCATACCAAATTACTAAACGAGAAGGTTTTATTTTGGGATCAAACCGTCTTTGTCTGAACTGAGGAACCCTTTTTAGCATCTGTTACTCGAACACGTCCAGGCGATTGCCAGTATATTGGTCCTTCTTAAACCCATGTTCCTCATTTTCCCGGCTGTTTGTCACTTATTTATCTTTTAGGTGCATTAATTATGAACATCCGACAGTCACACACAAAATCCTAGGTAATTAATATGTGCAGTCTATCAAGCTTGATCATTCCCTACCACATATTTTCACATTCCCGTATCCAGAGTTTTGAATCTTTTCTCGAGACTTGGTTGAGAAAAGAAAGAACAGATCATAAAAGAGATAGGGATAATATACAACGACTTGTATGATTTCAACTCAGAGGCGTTTATCAGTCAGGTGGTAACCTTTCATCAAACACATAAGCCTAGTCACAAAGTCAGGGATAAAGGGTTTTGGACGCTAGAGGGTCTCTTTTGTTGTGCACATTGGCATCTTTTAGGGTGTAAATTATATACAATGATCTGCAAGCACGTTAATCCAGACTAACCAGGTTTTTTTGCTCACGCAAAACAGAGGAAAATCTGATTAACACGTCAACCATTCTACACCAGGTCATTGCTCACGCAAAGCAAAGGCAAGACTTGACTGACGGCTTTGACATCCCCAGATCTTTGCTCACACAAAACAGAGGGGACGCCGACATTTTGAGATTTTCGATTCAACACTTTGGAGTCCGGCGTGTGTATCGGGAACAATTTCGCAGTCAAATAGAACAAGCACTTAACCTAAGTGTGTGTTTCCCGTCAAATGACATACTTTATCTTTAAGTGTTGTGACCCATACCTTTGTTTTTGGAACTGAGCCTACCGAGCACATCACCTTGGATCATGTCTTTCACTTTTGCCTTACGCGTGTCAGTCATTCTGAGAACGGAAATATTTCACTTCCCTGCCTTCTCAAACACAAACAAAAAATTAAAAATTAAAAAGCACAATTTCAATTTTTGAGGGGTCAACGATTTCATCATTTCTATTCTTCCCCTTGCTTTTTGATTTTTAATAACAACACACACTTTTTTCTTTTTTTCTTTTTTTTTGATTTTTTTTAAACACTCACTGACACAATACTAAATATGTACTAAAAACTGGCCAAGCTAACCTTCAAAGTTTATCTTTTGAAATTTTTTTAGAAATGGGTTTTGTTTCATGCACAACCATACTTCACATCAATTCAGCCAAGAAAGAACCAATTTAGACAGTACCTTGCTGATTTTTCAGATTTACCTCTCACAAGGAAACATACCCTCCATTGAAATCTTCATTGCATATAGCAGAGAGATGCCTCATATCCTATGCCTGGAACAATCACTCTCACAAACAAACAAAGGTTAATGAAAGTCCTCCTTGACTGTTCCTGCACATAGTGAGAGATTAGTTAGCGATTGGAACCCAGGCCATTGTGGTTCTGGGTAGACCTGATGAATCAATGAAAGTTACTTCTTTTAAACACATGCCCTTTGAAAAATCAGGAATTTGAGCTGCAGCTGCCTTTGATTTTGGTTTCCAAATTCCAGGTGATTTAAAAGTTGTTTTGGTCACCTTTGGAGTAGTGGCTTTAGGTATTTCAACCTTTTTCATTTCAGGTTTCTTTTTCAAAACAGTTTTAGTTACCTTTGGAGGGGCAACTTTAGGTTTTTCAACTTTGTGTTGTTTTGACATCGGTTTCTTCACCTTTTTATGGAAATTTTCATAATTTGGAAAAACATATTTTTGATTTGAAAATTTTCTTTGCTCTTTGGCAGCGCCCCAATGTTGATCAGAGGGTTTTATCTTAGGAGAAACAGTCTTCATTGCCTTAGGTGGTTGCATCTTCATTGGCTTAGACTTAACTGATTCCTGAGATGGAACACTTTGACTTTGCGGATAATATGGCTCATAGGGGCGATAGAGACAATTTCGGGCAATGTGACCAGGATTGCCACAATTAAAGCAAGTTTGCTTCTTCAGGTAGAAATCAGAAGTGTGACCGTTTGAGCTGCATGGCTTTGATGGAGAGGCATTGAGATTCGGTTGCATGTTCAGAAAGACTCCAGATCTCCAGTTGTTCGATCTTTCTGACCTTGATCCATTTCCATTGAATCTTTTCTGGTTAGTTGAAAACTGAGCAGAACCAGACATTTGAACTTTTGGTCCCACTGGTTTCTTTGAGAAAGTTGTTTTACCACTGCATGATCCCACTGATGAGTTTGGAGACTTGTTTGTCACCTTGGGCCTTTCAATCTTGATTGGAACGGAATTTGGAGGCTTGATGGTGATCTTGGGCCTTATGCTCTTAATGTTAGATGATAAACCACCATCATGACCCAAGCCTTTGAACTTAGTGGAGAAGGATGGTAGTTTATAGCCAGCATCTGGTTTTTGGTCAAACATAGACCCAGATGTCATGAATATCTTACCATTGGGTCTTGTAGTCATCACCACTCGTTCCCGCTTTACCTCATCTACAACTTTGGAATAAGGAGTCTTGATCTTTGGATAAGGAACTAACTTCTCTTCATCAGCTTTCTTCACTTCACTGGAGCTTGACCCTGCACACTCAGTAGTGACATGAGTATTATCCACCCCATTTGACTGAGTTGCTTCTGTGGCTGTCTTTTCATCTTTGTGCATAGGTTTAGGCCCATACACCATGGTTGCTTCATTAAGCGACTCTTTCAACAATTCATCGGCAGTTTGGGGCACTCTGATGTATTCATGTTGTAATGGGGGAGGAAAATTTCCATCCCCGAGGCCAAATGTTTCTTTTACATGCTCGAGTCGCTCCTCTGATTTGAATAAAGTATGATGAGAGTCCATCATTTTCTTTTGAATAACTTGATGTTTCTCAAGGGCAGATTGAGAATTATCAAGTTTGGTTCTTAGTTCATCTACCTCCTTAGTTAGCTCTTCTACCTTAGCATTAGCAAGCCTAAGATAGGTGCTTTTATTACTAACATCACGTTGAAGATTCTTAACATCAACCTGAATGGCCTCAAGTTTCTCTCTAAAAATTTTGGTCTTACCTTTGGACTCCCTAAGGTCTCTAGCAGTGATTGCATGATTTTGACATTCATTTGTAAACTTGCTCTCCCATTCTTTAATCAAAGCACAGCACATGGGGTTTGAGCATTCCTCGCAGTTACATATCCAAGTTCCATCAGCACGATTGATCTTCCGCTTTTCCTTCTCTTTTTCACGGAATGTCCGGAAAAGATACTTCTCCTGACTGAGTTCGTTACCTAAAGACTCTATCCTTTTTTTGTAGGGTTCGACTTGTTTTAGATGATTCTTTAGTTTGTACTCTGCATTGAGACGGTCTCTTTCTTCAGTCCGAAACAGTTGCTTATATTGTTCGATTGATTTGGAGCATGCCGAGTTCGAACATATCTGAGTTTGATCACTCACAAGAGGAGAAGCAACTTGAGAACTTGTCATTTTCTTCCTTGGATGAACTTATGGATCAAAAACGAACTGAAAGACTTGAACGGATTGAAAATGGATAGATCAAAAAGTGGGTTTTTGATCGAAAAGGGTTTTTCGATCAGCAGGGTGTTGGGTCGAAAAGTACTTTTCGATCGGACAAGATCTTGGTTGAAAAGCACACTTCTCGATCGAAAAGTTTCAACGGATCGAAAAGTCTCAGTGGGGACTTTCCGATCGAAAAGAGAAGCTGATCGAAAAGTCACAGGGGGACTTTCCGATCGAAATGTTCTGATCGAAAAGTAACAGGGGGACTTTCCGATCGAAATGGGCTGATCGAAAAGTCACAAGGGGGACTTTTCGATCGACAGATGGCTGATCGAAAAGTCACAAGGGGACTTTCCGATCGAAATGGGCTTATCGAAAAGTCACAAGGGGGACTTTTCGATCGAAATGGGCTGATCGAAAAGTCACAAGGGGGACTTTTCGATCGACAGATGGCTGATCGAAAAGTCACAAGGGGACTTTCCGATCGAAATGGCGCGACAGAAAAGGGTTTTCGATCAGCCCGGCTGATCGAAAAGTCTCTGGCTGGGTCGAAAAGTCTCAAAAACACGTGCAAATGGTCACGAACACTTCTGTCTCTATCCGAAACCTGCAAAAAAAACAATCTTCCGAACTTGCTACTGCGAAAACACCCCAAAACTCAAACGGTTAGTTAATAAAACTTGAATCGGATATCGCGAGAGCCTCGAAACTTGCGTTTCTTGGCTCTGATACCAATTGTAAGTCCCAAAAATGATCCAAACGCGATATCAAATCTAATAACTAACGTGCGGAATCCGAAGGTTAGAGATGATTCAAGTATAATCGAAAGAAATAATTAAAGAACAATTGAAATCAAATAACAAACCGAATGAGAATTGAACTTCCTTGATTAATCGGTTGCAATACACCTTGAGAGATTCGAAATTCTCCTCTAGAGAATTTCGATTACACCCTTAAACCTTGTCTCTAGAATCAACCACCCTTAAACAATGAATAAGGGACCTATTTATAGGAGGATTCTAGCTTGGAAAACAAGCTAGCCTATTTTCGGTAACTAAATCCCCTAATTACCTCCTAATTTCCGTATTTGACTTTCCAGGCCCACTAAAACCCATCTAAACTCTTTTAAACTGAGCCCAAACCTATCTAAAATGGCCCAATGACCCAATACAATAATAAACCAACTATTTTTCACCTATTCTAACACATAGGCCTTCAAAATAGTCCGCCAATAGGTGATTTAATACACAAGCCACAAATTATTCCCTTACATAATTTTCCTGTCAGTTTGTGAAATGACCATCCTGAATATTCATTGTCATGCGTCAGCAACAAGACATAATTTTCACACTTATTTGGTAAAGCTTCCAAAAAATTTTCTTTCAATTCATCATCGTCCTGTTTAATCTTCACTTCTTCAAGTTCACTAATTATATGCGAGAACCTTGAGACCAAGTCTGAATCACTTTCATGTTCACAATGTTGAAAGTTGTCAAACTCTCTTGGTAATGCCATCGTAAGATTACCACATGTTTTCTTTTCTCTAGCATAAACCTTCCTTTCATCAGCATCAAGATCACTTCGCATTTTGGGTCCCCATTTTCCATAGGATATTTATACTCTTCTTCAATGGGTATCCACAAATCAATATCAAGAGCACTAATATAGGATTCAAAGTGTTGCTTCCAGTTCTGATAATCTTCTAACTTGAGCAGTTTGGGAACTTTCTGGTTTGTTCCTATCTCGTTATCATAGTTCATAATACTTTGCATTGTAGATTGACAAGCAGAAAATGCTTAATAATCAGACATGTTTAAAATCCTTGAAATCTGATTCAGAGAACCAAAGTATCTTTCATTGTACAAAGAATAGTCACCGAACCAAGAATACTCACCGAACCAATACAATCAATAGCGAACCAATTTGACTCCCGACGAACCAACGAACTCGGCGAACCAGAACTTAAACCAGCGGACCAATAATATCGTCAAACTAGAGAAACTCAGCGAACCAATACACTCGGGGAACCAATGGTCAGGAAAGAAACCTCCACGAACCAAGATGAAGTTTCTCCTCCGCACCAAAATCAACGAACTAACTGGTTTTGAAGTTTGTCTACCGAACCAAAGAACAATAAACCAACATGCTGATGAATATACACTAGCGAACCATGAAACTCATCTGGCGAACTGATATGATCATCCGGCGAACCAATATGAAAGTTTCTGAATTTTGCAAATTTGGACGAATTGAAGCTGAGATTTGCATCAGAACTCAACGAAAATACACTAGAAATGATTTGAAATAAAATTTGACACCAGAAACACTTGGATTTGAGAAAAATAATGAAAGATGATGAAAAACTCACTTTCTCTCACTATAAAGTCAAAATTGACCAAATAAAGTACTAGAACAACCTGGATTGCTCTGATACCACTTGTAAGACTGATACGGATCTTACTACTGATTGAAATGATCAATTTTAATGAACACTAGAGTAAATAAAGATTGGCTTTATTGCTTTCACTAAGAGAGAGTTACAATGATCTAGAAAGAGAAACACCATAGAATACACGCAGTTAAGACGACTTAAATGACCAGAAATCCTAAGCTCTCTCTACAAGTCAATGTATTTATTGTAGACAACTAACCAACCAGCGAACCAACCATCTAACCATTGGTTCGCTGGCTAACCATCCAGCTAACCATTCAGCTAACCATTGGTTAGTTGGCACCTAACCAATGGTTCGGACCTTGGTTAGTTGACACCAAGACTTCCATTCTAGCTACACTTAGATACAACATACAAGACACTTGGTTATGCTCTAACACTGAGCCCACCATGAATTTTGTGTACCTGGTGGTTCTCCAGACCCAGAATGAGCGTGACATTGTGTTTGGTAGTTACCTTATGATTTTGGCGAGTAGTAAAAGAACAAGAGATATCGAGCATTGTGTCAAGATGGGATTTTGTTGGTTATGAATAAGGAGGAGGGGTTTCTTCCTGTTCTTTATTTGGGAGTTCTTTTAATTTCCTTTAGATTAAAGTCTAATGATTGTGTTGTGTTGGTGGAGAAACTTTAGTGTTAATACATAATACGTGCGTCGTGTGAAGTATCTAAAAAAGATGATGTGAAGAACAAGACAAAGTCAAGATGCTGCTATACGAACTAGATCCGAACTGGCAGTTCGCCCGGAGTTCGGCTGGTCGAGTATATATAGATGTTTGTGCTTTGTAATTTGTAACGAGTTGAGAGATCAGTGAATTAAGTGTGTGTGTGTGTGTTTGAAAGTGTTTTCTATGAGTGTCTCTGATTGTATGTTGAGTCTTCTGTGATCAATAAAACAATCATTTTTATTACGTTCTGTATTCGAAATAGCTAGATTGAGTGGACGATCCGATGCTCATGAACTTTCATTGAGAACAGGATTGCTAGTTGGAAGATTCATTTTCTATCTTTCGCGGGTAGAGTCCAGCTTGTGATATCTGTTCTATCGTCTCTCTATATTTACTGGTCCTCAGTTTTCATTCTTCCATCTAATACGATCTCTATACTTAAGAAGAAGAATGAGGGATTTTATGTGGTGTCAAGGAGTTTTCAAGAAAGGTATGGCTAAAGTTGCTTGGAAACATGTTTGTGTTCCAAAATATGGGGGGGGGGGAGTCGGTATTAGAAGGATTGATGACATGAACAATGCTTTGATGGCTTCCCATATTTGGAGCATTGTGACTAACCATGAGTCTTTATGGGTGTCCTGGGTTGTTTCCTATCCAATTAAGAACAAAAATTTCTGGGATATAATGTCCGTCTATATGCTGTTGGAGTTGGCAGAAAATTATGTCTATACTACCTTTATTCGTCAGTTTGTGTGGTCGATGGTGGGGAATGGGAGGGGCATTTTGGCTTGGTTTGACAAATGGACCGAGTCTGGGCCTTTGTGCCAGTATATATCTCTTTGTACTATTTTTTCTGCAGGTTTTACCTCTACTACTAAGGTGGCAGACATTCATGACCATGATGGTTGGACTTGGCCAACGGCATGGTTTGATCTTTTTCCGGTACTTAATGAAACCACAAACATTATTTTGTGTCCGGATTTAAGAGATGAAGTTCGATGGAGATCTGATGGCTTGTTGTATGATTTCACGTCTACAAGGGTGTGGGAATCGATACGTAGTAGGCAATTGGAAGTTCCTGGGAAAAGTTTGTCTGGTTTGCTCAATGTATTCCCCGGCATGCTTTTACTGTGTGGTTGATAAAGATTCTGAAGTGGGATATATCAAGACGCAAAAATATGAACATGATGTGCTGTCTTATGTGCTATAAAAATTTTGACTCGCATGCTCACCTGTTTTTTTAATGCGAGTTTCCTCTCAGGTTTGGCAGTTGGTTCGTCTCCACACTAGTCTGACGATATCTTCTAACACATGGGCTGATATCACTGATTGTTTGGTGAACAAACCGTTAGAGTCGTTAAAGTTTGTGATTAATAAGCTGGTGGTTCATGCTACTGTGTAATATATCTGGCAAGAGAGAAATAGCAGACTTTTCAACATCCATGCTAAACCTCCCAATGTTATGGCTCATTTGATTATTGAGGTGGTTATAAATTAGTTGATTGGCTTGAAGTGTAAGAAGACCCCCAGGGGGCAGATCTTGGATGATTGGAAGGCTAGTGATGATCCAAGAGGGATGAGTGTTACAACGTAGCGTAGGTGGCTAGTTGTTTTTCCTAGTTTGTTGTGCTAGGTGGTTGTGTCTTGTTTTGGTTTTGTTCTTGATTTTCTGTTTTGTTCACATACTGTGGGGTCTGTCCCAAGTATGAATTAGTAAGGGCTTCTCCTTACTACTTGTACTCTTTTACGGTATATAATTATACAAAATCACCGGGGTAACCCTTTACCGAAAAAAATATTATCTTAACTCTCTTATCCCCATCACGGATTTGCAATAAATGGTGACTTTGTTGTTCTTCCTCTTGGTTGACTGTCTTTTAGTCAAAGCTCGAGTTTATGGGCACTAATAGCATTCTGGTTCTTTCATGCTGCTGTATATTATGGTAAAATGTATACTTTCAAATGTGAAAAATTATAACAATATGTTCGCTTGAAAATGTGAACATACTGTTATAGTTTTTCACACTTGAAAGTGTGAACATTTTACAATATGTTCACACTTGAAAGTGTGATGAATTATAACAATATGTTTACACTTTCAAGTGTGAAAAAATTACAAAAATATGTTCACACTTTCAAGTGTGAAGAATTACAACAATATGTTCACACTTACAAGTGTGAAGATTTGATATCATTTTGTAATACTAACTTTTTTCACACCCAATTCAAGTGTGAACAATATTATTTTACACATTTTTAAATGTGAATAATTGTTAGAGCATGATCGGTTCGTCGTGTGAAGTATCTGAACTAGACGAAGATGCAATACACGAACTGGGATCTGAAGTGACACGAAGTGTCATCCGAAGTCACACTTTGGATGAGTTCGGATGCACACGAAACATGGGTTCGGGTCAGTTCGTGGACAGTAGTATAAATACGTTTTGTACTTCGTTTTTATAGTAACAGTTGAGAGAGATTATGTTCTAAGTGTGTGTTTTGTAAGGTGTTTTTTCTGAGTGATTTCCAGGTTGTTATTGTTCTTTTGTGATCAATAAAACAATCTTTTAATTACGATTTCGTATCCGAAATAGCTAGATCGAGTAGACGATCTGATGTTCACGACTTTTCAAGTTGTAGCATAGCTTTCTGGTTCATTCTACTGATCTGTGGTTTTTGAAATATTTGGAGTGTTTTTGCAAGATTTTGATCATTTCAGTTGAGTTTCTTGTGAAAATTTCACTCCTAAATCATGTCTTGTCACTTTTTTCTGATCTACTGCTGCAAATCTTGTTAAAATCTGTCCAGAATTGCGAATTTTGACAAAATTATGTCCAGTTCGGGTGAAAAAATCCAGTTTGAAATATTACCGTCACCCGAAGTGACAGTTCGCTCCAGTTCGGTTCATTTTGAGTCAGTTCGGTCAACCGAAGTCTCGATTCGGATGAGTTTGGATCACATCCAGTTCTGATCATTTCGGTTTGTTCCAGTTCGCTTCATTTCCGGTTCAGACCAGTTCGGTTCAATATTTCAGTTCGGACTAGTTCATTTCAAAGCTTTAGTTCGGGTTCACTTCGACTGGGTTCGGATCAACTATCTTCACTTCGGTTTAATTCGGTTGGACAGAATTTGAAATTTTTCATGATGTCTGATTTCCATGTTTTTGCCGTCATGCAAAACGCGATGCAAACCTTGATCAATTTTAATAACGAAATCGGAACAAGTCAGAAAGTTCCCAAGTTATTAAAATGGATTATCACAATTGGAAGCAACGGTTTTCTGCTTATGTCAACACAAACGATATTCATCTATCGATTCCAATTCAAAAACTTTACAAGCGTCCAACTAATGGAGGAGAATATAAGGATATAAAAGATTTTTCATCCGAAGAATGGAAATGTTATAAACTTGAACAAAAAGCTTTTGGTTATCTTACCATGGCTTTACCTACCGAATTGTTACATCAATTCAGCACTTACAAAAAGACAAAACAATTATGGGATGCTTTATCAGCAAGATATGAAGGAAACGAGCAATACAAAAAGAGTCGAAGAAAGGTGTTGAACAAAGAATTTGATAAGTTTTAGCATTATGATATAGAAAACATCACGGCTCTTATATCAACATTTTACATCTAATTAGTGAATTGAAAATTGGTTGGAATTGAGAAAACAAATGAAGAATTGAAAGAAAAGATACTAGAGGCATTGCCGGAGAAATGGGAAAATTATGTTTTGTTGATTACACATGACAAAGAATTCTCAACATTATCATTTCATGAATTAACTGGTAAACTTCATGCACGAGAAATGGAGATGCTGAATTCAAACAAATCAACTGCTCAATTGCAAAACCCAGAATTGTGTCATGGTCAGAATGTTACAAGCATAAATGCTAAAGCAAAACCAATCGGTGTTAGTTCTGCACCAAGTACAGCTTTCATCTGGAATGTTTCGGGAATTTTTTAAAATTCTAATTCTTCAAGAGGTTGCAGTTTTACAATTCCAGGTATGACAAATCAGAATGCATTTTCTGTCAAGACAACTGATGATTGTGCTGCTTTGATTTCTGCTTTACTTTCATTATCTTTTGGAATGATTATCAATAATGTTAGGGATGCTCAGTTGACTAAAGAAGATCTTAATGAAATTGATGATGACCATTTGAATGAAATGGATATGGCCTGGAAATTGGCTATGTTGACTCAGAGAGCACAAAGGTTTTACAAGAAAACTGGCAGACAAGCTGTTGATGCAGGTGGTAAATTAGGATTTGATAAATCTAAGATTAAATGTTACAAATGTTCCAATCTTGGAAATTTTGGAAGAGAATGTCAGCAATCTCATGCTAACAAATTTGATTCAAAAGTTACTACCAATGGTACTTAATCGTCATCAAGTAATTCAAATAAGAAAGCTGTAATTGTTCAAAGTGATGGAACTTATGATTGGGGAAACGTTTTTGATAAATCAGCATTGATTGTCACCTCTGCACAAAATGATTATTATTCATACTGAAGTTCCTATGAATCAGCTGAGAATGAAAATTATGAAGCTAAAGTTGATAATTTGTTGAAAGAGAATGATTCTTTGTTGAAAGAAGTCAGAATTCTTACAGCTGAACTTCAATTAGTAAAGGAAGAATTGGAGATGTCTAAGAAGAAAGGATTTTGTGTTAAAGAATGCAAAGTTACTTGAAGAAAATGTTGAGTTAGTTCAAGAAACTGAAAAATTGAAGGCTGAAGCTAAAGATGTTGAAAATGATTTCAATGATCTATTTGAGAAATCCAAGATTAAGCTTGATGTGCTAAACAAGACTTCTGATGAACTTGCTACTAAAGCAAAAGGTTATCAGATTGAGAATGAAGCATTGTTGGAGGAGAAGAAGGAATTAACAATGGTGAATAAGTTGTTGAATACCAACATTGATATTCAGAAAAGAAATGAAGATAAGTTGAAGAAGAATTATTTGGTGAATTAGACAATCTAAGGTTGCAGAAATCCGAAACAAATAGGGTTGCTAAGAAGTTGATTGCAACAGAAAAGGATTTAGCCGAAGCACAACAGAAGATTTCTGATTTGAAGATCCAAGTGATTAATACAAATCAACTTCTGAACAATTTCACCAATTCACAATCATTCACAAGTTTCTTGGCAAAAGATGAGAATTTTGAAAGAGTGTTTGATAGGACAGTTACACCCCCGACTATTATCAAAGAAGCTGTCAATGTTGTTAAAGAAAAAGTTGAAGAATGTGCTTATTCAAAGTTTTTAACTTCAAATTCCGAAGAAAAAAAAAGAGGAGGTTGTGAAGAAAAGAAAAAAAAAGACTGGAAAGAAGAACGAGAATAAATCTGAGGTTCCTATATTTTCTCAATTTGTGTCTGGATCGTCATCAAATGAAAACGAGAAGTCCGCTAGTTCAGCTAAGAAGATTCGATCTCATACTGATATTGATGAAATGATTTTCTATTCGAAAAGAATGTTAATGAGGTCAAAGCTGAGTTTTCAAGATTGGCGAAGAACGGGCATAAATCATCAAGTTCGAAAGAAAA
Organism: Deinandra increscens subsp. villosa; assembly: GCA_039602395.1. Lineage (NCBI taxonomy): Eukaryota > Viridiplantae > Streptophyta > Magnoliopsida > Asterales > Asteraceae > Deinandra > Deinandra increscens. Next base: position 27,117,832 of record JBCNJP010000025.1, read on the forward strand.
GATCTCTGGAAAACAGGCAGGTTTGGGTATTAAGTCAAGAATTGTTGAAGATGGTGGTGTTCAAGCTTCAAAACAACAGAATTTGAAGAATATTAAATTGAAGCAAGTAAAGAAGGATGTTTCCAAGGCTGAAAATTTTCAACCTGAGAGATTTCACAAACTCAAGGCTTCGGAACAAATAATTTCTGACAAAGAATTTCCACTTCACTGCGTGGATTCTCAGAAAATATATGAAGTGTTTGTTACATCTGATGGAGTTCAAAAGCATATGAAAACTCAAAATGCAAAATTTATTCTGAAGGATCAGGTTCTACTCCAAAAAGCCCGACTTCTAAATGGGTACATGATCACAGGCATCAGGTATATGATACTTTTTATGATCATTTTGGCGAGATGTTTATTTTTGTGAAGCTATGCAGGTTCCAAAAAGAAACAACATAAACAATCGTTTGTGTTACATTTGCTGACAAAAATGGAATATGGCACAAGATTGTCCAGTTCCTGCTGCTTCCACTAAAAAAAGGGGAGGTTCTAGTTGTTGGTAAACCTGCCAAACCAAAGTTCGTTGATGAACATGGCAGAGTGTTTGATGAATTTCGACCTACTTTTTACAAAAAGCAAGAAAGGTTTATTCCTAGATTTTCAGAGATTCCAATTGTAGGTTGTTCTTCACAGTCACCTGTGATTAATTCATCAAATACTGTATTACCAAAAAAACAACAACAATGGAAACCTAAGGAGGTTTCAAAGCAAAATCAAGACAATAGTCGACCAAAAGCACTTCGCTTTGGGTCATTTAAAATCCGATGTGTTTGACCAGTGTGTAGGTACTTCTAGAAGACCTATAATTGAAAAGTTGCTGATGGAGGAGTATTCTGCTTATTCTTAATTTAAATTTCATGATTCATCTTTCTAACCTGAAATTTTTTCTGAAAGCTAACACAGACAGTTATCCGTGTCGGTTGATCAATTTTCTTTCTTTAGATTTCGTTTATAATTCAGGGAGAAAAATGAAAAAGCCAAAAATAGTGTCTTGTTTATATAAAATGAAAAATCCAAAAATAGGGTTTTTCATTTTAAGGGGAGAAAAGGCATGTTATAAAAAAAAATGCATATGGTGAAGGTGGATACATGCAAAATATATAAAATTTTAAGAAATTGATCATTGGGTAATGATGTTACACTGGCTTACGTATCTGACTCATGGATAGAGTAGATGAAAAAGCCATAAGTTCATTGTTTGATATGCTTGGTAGGCTCAGCAAATCAGAAAGTATTCAGATGTGATATACACTAAATACTATGCATAACCATGTGGATAACATCTTGATGTGTATTTCATGACAAAAAGAGAAAAGTGTGTGAAAAACAAAAATGAGAAGTCACAGTGTATACATGTGTTCATTTTGCAAAGATTTGAACTTGCTTGATTTTCTTTATTTTCTCAAACGATCGGACTTTTTCTGCGTATCGAAAGATCGACCTGATTGTTGTTCGTTTGAGATTCTGCTTTGTTTTCTTTGGTGTTTCGTATAATTCATCAAACTTTCTCTGCGTGTCCACAAGACAGACCTGATTTTTGTTGAATTATACAATTTCAACTTGTTTTTATTTTTCTTATTTTGTTAAATCCGAGGCCTTATCTGCGTATCGAAAGATCGACCTTAAGGTAGACGATTTAACGTTATTATTTCTTTTTGCATGGAACACAGTTGATGGTATCATGAATACAAAACTCTATGTGATAATCACAAATGTATTCACACAAGAAAAAGAAAAATGTCTGGATATGTCTAATAGTGTGGGGGGTACACTGGTCAAAGCAAATCAATAATATATTAACATATCTAGATGTTATGAGTATGATTCTGTCTGAGTTTAAGATGGATAAATTATATATGGCTTGTGAGCTTCAAATAGTTGAAATTCAAGTGTAGTTTAGTATGATATGACCAATATGATTCTAGATAGTGATATTTCTCATATCAAAAATAGAGTTTCATTTTGTATTGTAATTTCATTTCATTTCAGAAAATACAAAAAGATTTTCGGTGTGTTTTAGCATATGTTGAAAAATTAAAAAGATTTTAGGCTTGTTTTGATATAAACTTTCTAAACGCCAAAATGATTTTGTTTTTGCTTTGTTTTCGATCTGATCGACATGGGATACAAATCAAATTTTCAAAATCAAATCTTGAAGTCTCAAAGAGACGTTTTGCGCCAAGATTATTTATGATTGAACGGGTACTTAGTGGAAGAAGAATGTCACATCTTCAAGTCTTCTAAAGTTGTTGATAAGGATGAAAACACACTATGCATCGTCGTATTCAAGCTCAGGCTGGCCATCAAGTTGAGGGGGAGTTTGATTGACGATAAGTTTTAATGGATAAACAGATACTACACACGTCGAGGGGGAGTTTGTTAGAGCATGATCGGTTCATCGTGTGAGTATCTGAACAAGACGAAGATGCTAATGAGGTTGTTCACGAAGTGTCACCCGAAGTGACACGAACTGTCATCCAAAGTCACACTTCGGACAAGTTCGGATGCATACGAACCGTGGGTTTGGATGAGTTCGTGTACATTAGTATAAATACTCGTTTTGCTTTGTATTTCAGTAACGATTGAGCTAGTGTCTAACTGTTAAGTGTGTGTTCCGAAAGGTGTTTTCTCTGAGTTGTTGATACATAATCTGTGCGTCGTGTGAAGTATCTGAACAAGACGGTGTGAAGATCTGAACAAATCAAGAATGCTGCTACACGAACTAGTGGTTCGGATCAGACCAACTTCCGGTTCGCCAGAGTTCAGCTGGTCATGTATATATAGACATTTCGCAGTGTATTTCTGTAACGAGTTGTACTGAGTGAGAGGAGTCTAGAGATAAGTGTGTGTTTCCAAGGTGTTTTCTTAGTGACTGTTCTAAGTGTCTTTCAAGGTTGTAATTGTTCATTTGATCAATAAAGCAACTTTTAATTATTCGTTTGTATCCGAAATAGCTAGATTGAGTAGACGATCCGATGCTCACGAACTTTCAAGTGGTATCAGAGCTTTCTGGTTCATTTTACTGATCTGTGGTTGCTATTTTTGGATTTTTGGAGTCAAAAAGTGTTGTTTTTCAAAAATTTGGAGCGGTTTTACAAGTTTTTGATTGTTCCAGTCAAGAATTTTGTGAAAATTTTGTTCCTAAATCATTTCTCATCACTTTTTCCGATCTACTGCTGAAAATCTCGTTCAAATATGTCCAAAATCGTGAGTTTTGAGTGAAAAATGAGTTTGTTCGTTTAGGTTCGGATGTGGAACTTTCAGTTCGGGTTTTCCGTCTCCGAACTGCCTGTTCGTCTTGGTTCGTTTTCAGCTCGTTTGTCCGAAGTGTTGGTTCGGTTAAGTTCGATTGAGTTTGGCTTAATTCAGAATAAACAAAGTCTTAGTTCGGTTGAGTTTGGCCAGTTCGGTTCATACGAAGTCAAGGTTCGGACATATTATCTGGTTCGGTTAGGTTCGGGTATACGAAGTCAGAGTTCGGAAGATTTTAGTTTGTTTCAGTTCGGACAAGTTCATGTGATATTTCTGTTCAGATTAAATTTTCAGTTCGGCTTAGGTTTGGATTAAGGTTTTTGGGTTCGAATTCAGTTCGGTTGGCACAATTAAGAAAAAATTTCGAAATGTCGGATTTCCAAGCTTTTGCCGTTATGCAAAACGCGATGAAAACCTTGATTAACTTTGAAAACGAAATTAGAACAAGCCAGAAAGTTCCCAAGTTTTTAAAGTTGGAAGATTATCAAAATTGTAAACAACGATTTTCTGCTTAATTAGTACGAATGATATCGATCTATGGATTCCAATTCGAAAGCTTTACATGCACCAACTAATCAAGGATTTTTTAAAGAAATTCACACATTTGATGTTGCTGAAAGGAAAAGCTATGAGCTTGAACAAAAGTGTTTGGTTATCTTACTCTGGCTTTACCTACTGAATTGCTACATCAATTCAGCACTTACAAGAAAAGTAAACAATTGTGGGATGCGGTATCAACAAGATGTGAAGGCAATGATCAATATAAGAAGAGTCGAAGAAAGGTGTTGAAAAAAGAGTTTGATAACTTTCAGCATGAAAATGTGAGAGCAATGGATCGTCTATTCAATCTACCTATAATGGAGATCGAAACGTAATTAACCGATTGTTTTATTGATCAACAAAGAGCAATTACAATCAGTATACACTTAGAAACAAACTCAGAGAGACACTGTAAGAAACACACACTTAACAAAGCTCCAACTCTCACTCGTACCTAGAACAAACAAACTCACTATTTATAGTAGGTGGCCGATCTCTTTCCGAACCCTGAGTTCGGCAGGTCCGAACCTCAGGTTCGGACCAGGTTCGGCCAGGCAAACTTTGTCTTGAACTTGTTCCTTGACTTGATGATATTCGATACTTCACACGACGCACATATAAGGTATCAACAAACTCCCCCCGTCATATGCAGTATCACCTCAACATCTTCAAATCTATATATTCAATCAAGCTCCCCCTCGAAAGTAGAATCCATTTATCCAACGAAATGAATCCTCGAACAAACTCTTTTTCAACTGAATTGTTGCTTGATCTTGAATACCTAAAGAAGTTTAGTGTATCTCTGGTCTTTATCAACAGTTTCAGAAGACTTGAAGTTGCGATATTTTGCACCTTAGCAACCTGCACATTCATTTAAATAATCTTGGCGCAAAACGTCTCTTCGAGACTCCAAGATGTGATTTTGAAAATTTGATTTTGTATCACGTGTTGATCAGATCGAAAATAAAGCAGAAACAAAATCTTTTTAGCTTTTAGAAAGTTTATATCAAAACAAACCTAAAATCTTTTTGATTTTTCAAACTTATGCTAAAACACACCAAAAGTCTTTTTGTACCTTTCTTGAAATGAAATGAAATGCAATACAGAATCAAACTCTATTTTTGGTATGAGAAAGATCACTATATGGGATCATATTGAACATAACGCACTGAACTACACTTTACTTTCGATTAATCGAAGCACATAAGTCATACTGATTGCTGGTATAATTTGTCCATCTTAAACTCAGGTAGAATCATACTCATAACATCTAGATATGTTAAGGTATTGATTAGATTTGCTTTGACCAGTACCCCACACTATCAGACATAGTCAGACATTTTCTTTTTCCTTTTCTTTTGCTTTTTCTTTCTGTGTGATTACACTTGTGAATTGTCACAAAGTATAATATTTTCATGATATCGTCAACTGTGTTCCATGCAGAAAGAAATAAGAACGTTAAATCGTCTACCTTAAGGTCGATCTTTCGATACGCAGATAATGCCTCGGATTTAACAAAATAAAGAAAATAAAACAAGTTGAAATTGTATAACCCAACAACAATCAGGTCGGTACTTCTGTACACGCAGAGAAAGTCCGATGAGTTATACGAAACACCAAAAAAAATAAAGCAGAATGTCAAACGAACAACAATCAGGTTGGTCTTGTGAACACGCAGAAAAAGTCCAGTCGTTTGACAAAATAAAGAAAATCAAACAAGTTTAAATCTTTGCAAAATGAACACATGTATACACAGTGACTTCTCATTTATTTTCACACTTATTTTTCTTTTTGTCATGAAATACACATCAAGATGTTATCCACATGATCAAGCATTAGTATTTAGTGTATATCACATATGAATACTTTTTGATTTGCCAAGCCTACCAAACATATCAAACAATGATCTTATCTTTCATCTACTCTATTCATGAGTCAGATACGTAAGCCAATGTATCATCATTTCCCAATGATCAATTTCTCACAATTTTATATTGTGCATGTATTCACCTTCCTTATATATGGCATGTATTCACCTTCTTCCCATAACATGCATTTTCACAATTTTTCCCCTTTACATGCATTTCTCCCCCTTAAAATGAAAACTCTATTTTTGGATTTTCATTTTACAAAAACACAATGCTATTTTTGGTTTTTATCAAAGGAAAATGCATAACGAAAGTAAAATGGATCAATCAACACGGATATTTTTTAGGTTTTAGACTTTTTCAGAAAAATTTGCAAGTGAGAAAGATATATCATGAAATTTAAGTTAAGTCAGAATACTCCTCCATCAACAACTTTGCAATTGTCAATAGGTCTTCTAGAAGTACCTGCACACTGGTCAAACTGATTAGTTCGTAAATGACCCGAAGCGGATCGCTTCTGGTCGACCAGTGTCTTGGTTTTGCTTAGAAACCACCTTAGGTTTCCATTGTTGTGATTTTGGTTATTCAGTTTTGTTGGACTCGGTCTGCCCAAGACACATACTAGATTGATGTGGGTAGTACGTTATGATCCAAGTCGGGTCATACCCAATAACGAGTTAGACAATCACCCAAAAGACATCCATTTAAGATATGATCAAATGAATGAATTTCACTAATAGAAGATAGTTAGAAATTGGTTTCTAACTAATTGAACTTGTATTAAATCATATGGATGATTTTAATTATAGAAGCAAGATAACAATGTTATTTAATTGGCTAAATATGTAATGTGTTACATGACTTAAACATAGTGTCTAAAAGAACAAAGACAACAAAATGGATTAGGTTCATTGGAGGGTTTTGAAAGAATTCAAAAAAACCATTTCCCCCTTCTTTTTCCCCCCTCTTGGGTTGGCCACCCACCCTCTTTATGAGGGTGGTTGAGTCTTTTATTTAAACAAGACATATTGTCTTCTAAAAGGGGCTAGTCATTGATTGCATTTTTGCTTCTCATATACTCAAGTTCTTTCTCTCTCTTCCTCCATTGCAAGAACACCTTTCTTGCAAGAATAATCTGGAAATTAGTTCCAAAGATTGTTAGAATTCAGATTCAACAAGAGGAGAAGGAAGAGTTAGCCTTCAAGAAATCCTAGCAACAAAGGGTGCTTGTTGCTTGAGCTCGTGGGTATCACAACCTTGAGGTTTCTCCTTTGAAGCTTGCCTTTCAACCTCGTCATCTTCTTCTCAATCCCTTGCTTGGAAGAAGGTATATATCTAAACACCCTATGGTTGTTTTAGTTTTGATAGTATGTATTTCATATTTGGATCCTCGGTTTGGGTTTTGATAAACAATGTTAAAATCAGTTTTAACATCAACTAATCAAAATATACATCAAGTAACACAAAATATGTTTTGTTTTCCGCTGCGTTTTACATTTTAAGGAGTTAAAATGGCTTTGATAAAGTTCTTAAAACCCAACAAGTTTTTGATGAAGTAATCACAGGTGATTGTGATGATGAACCTTCATTTTGAGTCTTTTGAAAGATTGGAACAAAACGTTTTTGTCTAAGAAAAATGTAGGCTCAACTTCATCAAAAACTCTGCCTTGTTCATTGAAGAACATTTGTTTGGTAGGTTTACCAAAAGCTAGTTCCTTGTGAAACCGCTGAGGTGAATCAGCGGGCAGTGGACAATCTTTTGCCATATGCCCTGTTCGGCGGCAAATATAACATATTCATTTTGTTTTATCCCACTTTTAAGGTACCTGTGAAGAACAACAAACATGAATATCTCGAGCATGATCAGGAATAGAATCATATACCTGTCGGCGATGATCATGAACCCATTTAGAAGTTGGGCTTCGAGAATAAGAAGCATCAGAAGAACATTTAGCAGTTTGATTCTTCATGGTTCTTGAATCTGCTTTCTTTTCAAAAACTTCAGATATTTTCCTAGAATCAACACAATGAAGAGGAAACTCTTTGTCTGAGAAAACCTGGTCAGAACCTTTGAGCTTGTAGAAACGCTCCAGTTGAACCTTCTCAGCTTTAAAGACATCCTTCTTCACGTGCTTCATCTTTAATTTTCTCAAATCTGAGGAAGATGATGCTAGAACCTCCTCAGCTTTCACATTCTTCACCTTAAAACCCAGACCAACATGCTTTCCTGAAATCTTTTCCTCAGAAGTTAAATTTTGATATTTATCCTTCGCCAACCTTGAAAATTCAGCTTTGACTTCATTTAGATTCTTTTGCTTAGAAAAGATCGTCTCATCAAAATCAGGTTGAGAGCGAATCTTGTCACTTGAAGTAGCAGATTTCTCATTGTCAGCAGAAGAAGAACCAGATACAAATTTTGGAGCTGGAGGAATCTCAGATTTCTTTCCCTTCTTCTTTTTGTTCTTCTTGTTTTCCTTTTTCTGTACAACCTTTTCTTCTTCTTGAACCGATGATGAAAACTTTGAATAATCACAATCTTCCACTTGTTCCTTCACATCTTTGATTGCTTCTTTGATTTGAGCAGGAGGCGAAGCTGTTTTGTCAAACATCTTTTCAAAATTTTCATCCTTAGCCAGAAAGCTTGTGAACACTTGAGAATTAGAGACATTGTTCAGCAAGCGATTGGCATCAATGACTTGAATCTTAAGATTAGAAATTTTTTGTTATGCTTCAGCTAACTCCTTCTCAGTTGTAATCAATCTTTTGGCAACTTTGTGAGTCTCAAATTTCTGCATTCGAAGATTTTCCATTCCCTCAAACAATTCTTTCTTTAATTTATCTTCATTTCGCCTTTGAATCTCCAGATTGTTGTTTGCACTTTATTCACACTAACCAATTCCCGCTTTTCATCCAAATACTTTTCCATTATTGCTTGATAACTTGCAATCTTAGCTGTAGATTCTTCAGTATCCTTTGTCAGCAGATCAAGCTTAATTTTGGACTTTTCAAACAAATTCTGAAAATCAGTAGCAGTATCCTCCGCTTCATCCTTCCATTTCTTAACTTCTTGAACCAACTCATCCCTCTCTTCACAAACCTTTGTTTTTGCAGCTTCAACAATTTTTCTATCTTGTTTTGAAATTTCTATAACTTCATTCAAAAACTTGATCTCTTTAATCAAACAATCATTCTTCACACCCAATTCCTTCTCACGTTTATTAGACACTCTTAAGTCTGAAGAAACCAATTTAAATTCCTCAGAAAGCTTTTGAATTTTATTCAATAGTGAAGCATTCTCTTTCAACAAACTTTCCAAGTTTTCAGCAGATTCATATGAACTCGGTGTTGAACTTGTATCGGAACTCGTATCGGAACTATAATCTTCTTGATGATCATGAGTGACAATTAAAGCTAATGAATCATACCCAGACTGCTGACCCCAATCATAAACAGCATCATGTTGAACTGTTAAAGCAGTTGTCTTGCTTGTGTTACTAGAAGATGGTTGAGAAAAACCAGGCTTGCTACTTAGTGATTGTTGACATTCTTTGGCAAAATGTCCAAGCTTTGAACATTTGTAACACTTTAACTTTGACTTGTCAAAACCTAATTTCTCATTAAAATCAGACGTAGTTTTTCCATGCTTCTTGAAAAATCTCTTTGATCTTTGACTCAGCATAGCATATTTCCAAGCAATATCCAATTCAGTCAATTGATCATCATCAAGAGCATCAAGATCATCTCTTGTTAGTTTTGCTTCAGCAACATTTTTGATAACCAAACCAAATGATGATGAAATTAAAGCAGCAATCATTTGAGCATAATCATTCATTGATTCAGTAGAAAAAGCATTTTGACCTGAAGAATTTGGAATTGCAAAGCTAAACCCCGTGATGAATTATTATCTGAATTTTCAGAACCTCCAGCCATGAAAGCAATACTCGGGGCAGAACTCACATTTGGTTTTGCTTTAGCATTCATGCTTGCAAGTTTCTCACCATGGTACATGATGCATAGCATCTTGGTTATGATTTTTGATGAATAAATGTCCCATTTTCATTATATTTTGGTCATGCTTTGGTTGGATTCGATGCTTAATTGATATATATGTGTATTTTAGGTGTTGGTTGGGGTCGTGTAGTCATATTGGATGGAAACGAGTCACTTTGAAGTTGGATTGGCATCCGGAGGTGAAGATAAAAGAAAATAGAAATTTTTGTGATTCTGATGGACATGCGGGCCATCTGTTTATTTCTTATGTTCTTCAGATGGGCCGCATGGTCTTGTCAAAGCTGCAGTCAACAGGGCCATGCAGGCAGGATGCCTGCTACACAGACGCCCAGATGGCCCGCATGCAGGCAGGGCGAGATTTTTCAGGAGCTCCTTATGCGGGCCACTTGTACCATTTATTCACACCCAGATGGCCCACATCGATCGCCGGACACGAAAAACCCTTGAAAACACCTATAAAATGATTGGAGGCCGTTTTTCTCCACACACACTCCCCCATTTCGACTAGTCTACATATTTTGAGGGTTCTGAGATCGATTTTAAAGAGATCAAGGCCAAAGGAGCAAGAATTTTGGAAGGAAAAGCTTGGAAAAGTGAAGATTTCGGTTTAGGTTTCATCATTCTTCCTTATTTTCTTCCTAGATCTTGTTTGTTTTGACCTGTTTACATCAGATCTGAGTTGCTTCATGTTTAGATTCATGGTGTTAGGCTAGATTTCCTTTTATCACTTGGATTTGATGATTTTAAGCATGTTTTGACTTTTTGGTTTGACTTTTCATTATGACTTGATGAAATTGCCTATTAATTCGAATTGGATGTTTTCAATGATCATATATGCATTGTTAGCTTTTATTTGAATCATATGATGTGGGTAATTTGATGTGGATTGAAGAAACTTCAACCAAATTGTTAAATTCCTCATTGTTAATCTTGGACTTTTATACTTTTAGGTTATTGCATGATCCGATGACCATCTACATGATTTTATGATTCAGATTTGGGGCTGATCTTGTATGTATTTGTGTTGAAATTGAGTTGACCGATTCGTTTTGCACATTAGGTGGTTGCTCGATATTGATTGGTTGGATAGAACGCTTATGACCGTAAGGTTTTGACTTGTCACTTCGTGTTTAGCATTGCCTAAGTTCTTAGGGTCCTAATTCAGATTTATTCACGTTATAGGGCCTACTTAGGAAGACCTTCCTTGTGTGATCCCTGTTTCGTGTGTGTTTGGTTAGCTTTGACCGAAGCAACTAGGCAATTAGGCAGTTTCATTCAGTTTTCTACCTGGACTTTTATTTGGGATTACCTTGGTAACTAGGATGTGTCTATAGTCTAGGTTGCCTTGGTACTTATCATTTGCGGGGTAGTTGTCATTTTGATTAGTCAGATTGGAGGCCAAATTCATGCTTAGAGGATTCTTATCCGAGTGATATCCGTCTCATTACTGATTTTCATTCTTAGATACTGTTGCTTTGTGTTGATACCTGAAATGTGCGTCGTGTGAAGTATCGAATGAAGACCAAGTTCAAGCCAATATAGGGTTGGCCGAACTAGGTCCGAACCTGAAGTTCGGACCGGCCGAACCTGGGGTTCGGTGGGAGTTCGGCCAGTCGTGTATAAATAGTAGTTTGGTCTTTGTGTTTTGTAGGTTCAGAGCGTGTGAGCAAATCTTAAGTGTGTGTTTTCTGAGTGTGTTTCTCTGTGTTAGTTCTCTGTGGTTTACTGATTGTAATTGTTCTCGTTTGATCAATAAAACAATCGGTTATTTACGTTTCGATGTCCGATTAGCTAGATCGAGTAGACGATCCGATGCTCACGCATTTTCAAGTGGTATCAGAGCTTTCTGGTTCACTCTACTGATCTGTGGTTGCTATTTTCGGATTATTGAACGTTTTTGAAGTTTTCTCGTGTTTCATTTCGTGTTTTCTATCATTTCTGATGTGCAATTTGTGCCAAAACTGTTCCTAAACCATGTCCTATTGGTTTTTCTGATCTATCATATCGAGTTTCGTCAAAATCAGTTCGTTTTCACGAGTTTTCGGAAAATGTCTTCGAGGTTCGGAGGTTACTGGGCAAGCTCGGAGTAACCGCTCCGAACTTGAGGTTCGGTGGTGACTCGGAGAGAGTTCGGCGAGAGTTCGGTGGTGTATCGGTCTGGTTCGGTGAGATTTGAGGTTCGGAGGTAGATCGGAGCTGGTAGTCGTTTCGGACAAAGTTCGGTGTTCGTTCGGAGGCTGATCAAGGTTCGGACAACGTTCGGTGAGAGTTCGGACGGCAAACTAAGTTCGGAGCAAGTTCGGAGGGCATAATTGTTCAGATTTTCAACAATGTCGGAATTTCAAGCTTTTGCCTCAATGCAAAGTGCTATGCAGACCATGATGAATTATGACAATGAAATCGGAACAAGTCAGAAAGTTCCCAAATTGTTGAAACTAGAAGATTATCAGAATTGGAAGAAACGATTTTCAGCGTATATCAGCACAAATAATATTGACTTATGGATTCCAATTAGAAAATTGTATGAAAAACCAAAAGAAGATGGAGAGTCTAAAGAAATTGAAGATTTTGATGCTGCTGAAAGAAAAAGTTATGAACTTGAACAAAAAGCTTATGGTTATCTTACCATGGCTTTACCTACTGAACTGTTACATCAATTTAGCACGTGTAAGAAGTCAAAGCAATTATGGGATGCTTTATCAGCAAGGTGTGAAGGAAATGATCAGTATAAGAAAAGTCGAAAGAAGGTTTTGAGTAAGGAATTTGATAATTTCCAGCATTATGAGAATGAAAATATAACAGCTCTTGTGTCAAGATTATCTCATCTGATTAGTGAATTGAAGATTGTGGGAATTGAGAAAACTGATGAAGAGTTAAAGGAAAAGATTATGGAAGCATTACCAGACAAATGGGAAAATTATGTTTTACTTATCACTCATGATAAAGAATACTCAACATTGACATTTCATGAGCTTACTGGAAAGCTTCATGCTCGTGAAATGGAAATGTTAAATTCAAAAAAGTCAACTGCTACCTTGCAACATCCTGAGTTGTATCATGGTGAAAATAGTGCAAGCATGAGTGCAAAGTCTAAGCCAAATCAGAATACAGCACCAAGTGTTGCTTTTCTAGCTGGAGCTTCAGGAAATTCTGATAACAATTCTTCAAGGAGCTGTCATTTCACTATTCCAAAATTTTCAAATCAAAATGATTTTTCAACAGAATCAACCGATGATTGTGCCAAAATGATTTCTGCATTGATTTCGTCATCTTTTGGTCTGATTCTCAAAAATGTTGCTGATGCAAAGTTAACCAGTGAGGATCTTGATGCTCTTGATGATGATCAATTGACTGAATTGGATGTTTCGTGGCAATATGCTATGTTGTGTCAAAGATCTAAAAGATTTTTTAAGAAGCATGGAAGGAGTATTTCTGGTGACAAATTGGGTTTTGACAAGTCAAAACTCAAGTGTTTTAAATGTCAACAACTTGGACATTTTGCCAAAGAATGCCAACAGAAAGCTAATATTTCACAATCATCAAAGCCTGGTTTTACTCAACCATCTACTAGTAACACAGGCAAGACCACTGCTTTGGTTGCTCAAAGTGATGGTGTATATGATTGGGGTCAACAATTTGGATATGATTCCTCAGCATTTATAGTTACCCATGATTTACAAGAAGATTATGTTTCAGATACTAGTTCAGATACTAGTTCAATACCAAGTTCGTATGCATCTGCTGAAAACTTGGAGAGTTTGATGAAGGAAAATGCTTTGTTGATGAATAAAGTTCAACAATTGACTGAAGAGCTTGAGGTGGTTAAATCTGAATTGAAGATTTCTAAAGAATGTGAAAAGGATTTGGTTTTGAAGAATGAAGATTTGACTAATGAAAACACAATGTTGAATAAAGTTTTAGAAGTATTGAAGCAAGAAAAGAAGAATGTTGAAATTTCGAAAGCTGAAAGTTTTGAAGAAAAATGTGAATTAGTCAAAGAAGTGAAGAAATGGAAGGAAGAGGCAGAAGATGCTGCAAATGATTTTCAGAATTTGTTTGATAAATCCAAGATTAAGCTTGATTTGCTTACTAAGAGTATTGAAGAATCTGATGCTAAACTCAAAGCATATCAAGTTGATATGGAAAAATTATTAGATGATAAGCGGGAGTTGACTAGGGTTAACAAGGTTCACACTGCAAATCTGGATATTCAAAAGAGAAATGAAGATAAACTGAAGAAGGAACTACATGAAGGTCTTGACAATCTTCGTTTGCAAAAGTTTGAAACTCATAAAGTTGCCAAGCGCTTGATTGCTAAAGAAAAGGAATTTGCAGAGGCTCAACAGCAAATTTCTGATCTCAAAATTCAAGTTCTTGATGCAAAAAGACTGTTCAACAATGTTTCTAATTCTCAGGTTTTCACAAGCTTCTTAGCAAATGATGCAAATTTTGAGAGGATGTTTGATAAAACTGCATCACCCCCTGCTCATATCAAGGAAGCTGTCAAAGACGTGAAGGAACAGGTTGATGATTTTGATTATTCAAAGATATCAGTTTCTACTTCTGAAGAAGCAAAGGTTGTCAAGAAAAAGAAAACCAAGAAGAACAAGAAAAAGGTCATGCAATCTGAGATTCCTCCAGGACCAAAGTTTGTGTCAGGATCGTCTTCTGCTGATAATGCGAAATCGGCTACATCAAGTGACAAGATTCAGTCTCAAACAGAATTTGATGAGACAATTTTCTATGAACAAAAGAAAATTCCTGATGTCAAAGCTGAATTCACAAGGTTGGCAAAGACTGGACATCAGAGTTCAAATACTGAGGAAAGGATTTCAGGTAAATGTACTGGTCTAGGTTTTCAAGTTCCAAAGTCTCAAGTTGCAGAAGTTCCAGCATCTGAATTATCAAACCTAAAGAAGCTTAAAATGAAGCAAATGAAGAAGGATGTGTTCAAAGCAGACAAAGTTCAACCTGAAAGATTTTATAAGCTTAAAGGTTCTGAACAGTTATTTTCTGACAAAGAATTTCCTCTTCACTGCGTGGATGCTCGGAAAATTTCTGAAGTTTTTGTGCAAGCTGATATTTCTTCTGAAAGCTCTCAATCTCGTAGCCCAACTTCTAAATGGGTACATGATCACAGGCATCAGGTATATGATTCTCATTCTGATCATGTTAGAGATATTCATGTGTGTTCTCGCAGGTACATCAAAGATGGGATAAAACGACAAGAATTTGTTATATTTGCCGTCGCCCAGGGCATATGGCAAAAGATTGTCCCTCACCTGCTGTTTCATCACAAAGATTTCATAAGAAATCAGTTTTTGGTAAATCTGCCAACATAAAGTTCTTTGATAAAACAGGCAGAGTTTTTGATGAAGTTGAACCTACATTCTTTCAAAAACAAAACCGTTTTGTTCCAAAATTTTCAAAGGATCAAAAAGTAGGTTCATCATCACAGTCACCTGTGATTGTTTCATCGAAAACTGATTTACCAAAACAACAGGAATGGAAACCTAAGGTGGTTTCTAAGCAAAATCAGGACACTGGTCGACCAGAAGCGATTCGCTTCGGGTCGTTTGTGAACTAATCCGACTGTCCAGTGTGCAGGTACTTCTAGAAGACCTATCGATGATTGAAAAATTGTCGATGGAGGAGTATTATGTTTTAACTTAAATTTCGTGAAATATTTTTCTAACCTGCAAATTGTCTGAATTCTAAACCCTGAAACATATCCGTGTTGATTGATCAATTTTCTTTGCTTACGTTTTTCTCAAAAAGCCAAAAATAGAGTCTTATTTTTGTGTAAAATGAAAATCCAAAAATAGAGTTTTCATTTTAAGGGGGAGAATTGTAAGTAAGGGGGAGTAATTGAGAAAATGCATGGTATGGGGAGAAGGTGAATACATGCAAAATATAAAATTGTGAGAAATTGATCATTGGGAAATGATGGTACATTGGCATACGTATCTGACTCATGGATAAAGTAGATGAAAGGGCCATAAGATCATTGTTTGATATGCTTGGTAGGCTTGACAAATCAGAAAGTATTCAGATGTGATATACACTAAATACTAATGCTTGACCATGTGAACAACATCTTGATGCATATGTCTTGACACAAAAAGCAAAATAAATTGTAAGTAAGGGGGAGTAATTGAGAAAATGCATGGTATGGGGAGAAGGTGAATACATGCAAAATATAAAATTGTGAGAAATTGATCATTGGGAAATGATGGTACATTGGCATACGTATCTGACTCATGGATAAAGTAGATGAAAGGGCCATAAGATCATTGTTTGATATGCTTGGTAGGCTTGACAAATCAGAAAGTATTCAGATGTGATATACACTAAATACTAATGCTTGACCATGTGAACAACATCTTGATGCATATGTCTTGACACAAAAAGCAAAATAAGTGTGAAATTCAAAATGAGAAGTCACTGTGTATACATGTGTTCATTTTGCAAAGATTTAATCTTGTTTGATTTTCTTTATTTTGTCAAACGATCGGACTTTCTCTGCGTATCGAAAGATCGACCTGATTGTTGTTCGTTTGACGTTCTGCTTTATTTTCTTTGGTGTTTCGTATAACTCATCGGACTTTCTCTGCGTGTACAGGAGTACCGACCTGATTGTTGTTGAGTTATACAACTTCAACTTGTTTTTTTTTCTTTTCTTATTTTGTTAAATCCGAGGCCTTATCTGCGTATCGAAGATCGACCTTAAGGTAGACGATTTAACGTTCTTATTTCTTTTTGCATGAAACACAGTTGACTGTATCATGAAAAATAGTATGCAATGTGAAAGTTCACAAATGCAATCACACAAAAGAAAAAGAAAGAAAAACAGAAAAATGTCTGAATATGTCTGATAGTGTGGGATACACTGGTCAATGCAAATCTAATCAATACCTTAACATATCCAGATGTTATAAGTATGATTCTGTCTGAGCTTAAGATGGACAAATTATACCAGCAATCGACATGACTTGTGTGCTTCAATTAATTAAAATTGAAGTGTAGTTCAGTGCGTTATGATCAATATGATCCCATATAGTGATCTTTCTCATACCAAAAATAGTGTCTGATTCTGTATTACGATTTCATTTCATATCAAGAAAAGTTCAAAAAGATTTTTGGTGTGTTTTAATATAAACTTTCAAAAAGCCAAAAAGATTTTGTTTTTGCTTTATTTTCGATCTGATCAACACGTGATACAAATCAATTTTCAAAATCATATCTTGGAGTCTCGAAGAGACGTTTTGCGCCAAGATTATTTAAGTGTTAATGCAGGATGCTGTTGTGCAAGCTATCACAACTTCAAGTCTTCTGAAGCTGTTGATAAAGACCAGAGATATACTAGATATCGTCAAAGTATTCAAGATCAAGTTACGATTGAGTTGAGGAGGAGTTTGTTCGAAGATTCATTTCATTGGATAAACGGATTCTTTACTTGAGGGGGAGCTTGATTGAAGATACATAGTTGATGATATTGAGAAGAAATGATAAGAGATACTGCACACGACGAGGGGGAGTTTGTTGATACCTGAAATGTGCGTCGTGTGAAGTATCGAATGAAGACCAAGTTCAAGCCAATATAGGGTTGGCCGAACTAGGTCCGAACCTGAAGTTCGGACCGGCCGAACCTGGGGTTCGGTGGGAGTTCGGCCAGTCGTGTATAAATAGTAGTTTGGTCTTTGTGTTTTGTAGGTCAGAGCGTGTGAGCAAATCTTAAGTGTGTGTTTCTGAGTGTGTTTCTCTGTGTTAGTTCTCTGTGGTTTACTGATTGTAATTGTTCTCGTTTGATCAATAAAACAATCGGTTATTTACGTTTCGATGTCCGATTAGCTAGATCGAGTAGACGATCCGATGCTCACGCATTTTCACTTTGTTCCTTAGTTGTTTCTAGTTACTTGCTTTTCTGTTTCTTTGTTTTTTTCTCAAAACCAAATTATTTTAGGTTAAATATTAGCAAAGTTCGTATATCAAGAGCCTGCATTGCGTCCTTGGATTTGACATCCGGGTATTTACTCATACTATTCTGCATACGATGGGTACACTGCCCTACGCGTGTGTTTAGTCACTCAGGATTTTCCCTTTTTGACTTGACCTATTTTTAATAGACACTTCTGCACACATCAAGTTTTTGGCGCCGTTGCCGGGGATCGAACCCGGGTCACCCGCGTGACAGGCGGGAATACTTTATGATTTTTGATGAATAAATGTCCCATTTTCATTATATTTTGGTTATGCTTTGGTTGGATTCGATGCTTAATTGATATATATGTGGATTATAGGTGTTGGTTGGTTGTGTAGTCATTTTGGATGGAAACGAGGCACTTTGGAGTTGGATTGGCATCCATAGGTGAAGATAAAAGAAAATAGAGATTTTTGTGATTTCGATGGACATGCGGGCCATCTGCCTATTTCTTATGCTCTTCAGATGGGCCGCATGGTCTGATCAAAGCTGCAGTCAACAGGGCCATGCAGGCAGGATGCCTACTACACAGACGCCCAGATGGCCCGCATGAAGGCAGGGCGAGATTTTTCAGGAGCTCCTTATGCGGGCCACTTGTATATTTATTCACACCCAGATTGCCCGCATCGATCGCCAAATACGAAAAACCCTTGAAAACCCCTATTAAAAGATTAGAGGCCGTTTTTCTCCACACACACTCCCCCATTTCAACTAGTCTACATATTTTGAGGGTTCTGAGATTGATTTTAGAGAGATCAAGGCCAAAGGAGCAATAATTTTAGAAGGAAAAGCTTGAAAAAGTGAAGATTTTGATTTGGGTTTCATCATTCTTCCTTGATTTCTTCCTAGATCTTGTTTGTTTTGACATGTTTACATCAGATCTGAGTTGCTTCATGTTTAGATTCATGATGTTAGGCTAGATTTCCTTTTATCACTTGGATTTGATGATTTTAAGCATGTTTTGACTTTTCGGTTTGACTTTTCATTATGACTTAGATGAAATTGCCTATTAATTCTGAATTGGATGCTTTGAATGATGATATATGCATTGTTAGCTTTTATTTGAATCATATGATGTGGGTAATTTGATGTGGATTGAAGAAATTCAACCAAATTGTTATATTCCTCATTGTTAATCTTGGACTTTTATAGTTTTAGGTTAATGCATGATCCGATGACCATCTACATGATTGTATGATTCAGATTTGGGGCTGATCTTGTATGTATTTGTGTTGAAATTGAGTTAACTGATTCGTTTTGCACATTAGGTGGGGTTGCTAGATATTGATTAGTTGGATAGAACGCTTATGACCGTAAGGTTTTGACTTGTCACTTCGTGTTTAGCATTGCCTATGTTCTTAGGGCTTGATTCAGATTTATTCATGTTATAAGGCCTACTTAGGAAGACCTTCCTTATGTGATCCCTGTTTCGTGTGTGTTTGGTTAGCTTTGACCGAAGCAACTAGGCAATTAGGCAGTTTCATTCAGTTTTCTACCTAGACTTTTATTTGGGATTACCTTGGAAACTAGGATGTGTCTATAGTCTAGGTTACCTTGGTAGTTATCATTTGCGGGGTAGTTGTCATTTTGATTAGTCATATTGGAGGCCAAAGTCATGCTTAGAGGATTCTTATCCGAGTGATATCCGTCTCATTACTGATTTTCATTCTTAGATACAGTTGCTTTGTTCCTTAGTTGTTTCTAGTTACTTGATTTTCTGTTTCCTTGTTTTTTTCTCAAAACCAAATTATTTTAGGTTAAATATTAGCAAAGTTCGTATATCGAGAGCCTGCATTTCGTCCTTGGATTTGACATCCGGGTATTTACCGATACTATTCTGCATACGATGGGTACACTGCCTTGCGCGTGTGTTTAGTCACTCGGGATTTTCCCTTTTTTACTTGCCCGATTTTTGATAAACACTTCAGCACACGTCAAGTACAACTCAGGATTTTGTAAAGTAGAAGTTGACTTCTTTGAGTTTAACATTTCCATTTCCCGAGCATGAAGTTTTCCGGTAATCTCGTGAAATGTCAATATAGAGTATTCTTTATCATGTGTGAGTAACAAAACATAGTTTTCCCATTTTCAGGCAACGCTTCCATAATCTTCTCCTTCAAATCAGCATCAGTTTTCTCAATTCCAACAACCTTCAATTCACTTATCAAATGTGAAAACCTTAAAATAAGAGCAGTAATGTTCTCATTGTCATAATATTGAAAATTATCAAATTCTTTATCCAACACTTTCTTCCGACTCTTTTTGTAATCATCATTTCCTTCACACATTGCTGATAGAGCATCCCACAATTGCTTTGTCTTCTTGCAAGTACTAAATTGATGAAGCAACTCAGTGGGTAATGCCATTGTAAGATAACCAAAAGCCTTTTGTTCAAGCTCGTATGATTTCCTTTCAGCAATGTCAAAGGTATGAACTTCCTTGAAATCTCCCGCATCAGTCAGGTGTTGATAAAGCTTCTTGATCGGAATCCACAAATCGATATCATTCGTGCTGATGTAAGCTGAAAATCGTTGCTTCCAATTCTGATAATCTTCCAATTTCAACAACTTGGGAACTTTCTGACTTGTTCCAATTTCGTTGTCAAAGTTCAACATGGTCTGCATTGCGCTCTGCATAGCGGCAAAAGCTTGAAATTCTGACATTGTTGAAAAATTTAAGATTCTGATGTGCCTGAACTCTATCCAAACTTGGACCCTTTGTCCGATCCTCCTCCGAACTCTCTCCTAACCTCAAATATAACTCCGAACTCCGAACTCTGTCCGAACTAATACCAAACTCGTTCCAAACCCGTCCGAACTCTCAAACCTCTCTGAACCTCGACCGAACTTAGACCGAAACCGAAAACTTCCGAACACGGCCGAACTCCTACCGAATGAGGACCGAACTCCGTCCAAACTCTAGCTTCGGACGGTTACTCCGAACTTGACCAGAAATGTCCGAACTTCGACATAATTTTCTCAAATCACTCGATTTTTGATAGATTTTGACGAAATTTGCAGCAGTAGGACAGAAAAAATGATAAAGAACGATTTAGGAACAAATTTGACACAGAACACACGATAGAATCGATAGAAAACTGTAGACAAGCTCGAGAAAACACCAAACACGTTCAAAACTCCAAAAATAGCAACCACAGATCAGTAAAGTGAACCAGAAAGCTCTGATACCACTTGAAAATGTGATAGCAATGGATCGTCTACTCAATCTAGCTATAATTGAGATTGAAACGTAATTAACCAATTGTTTTATTGATCAACAAAGGGCAATGACAATCAGCATACACTTAGAAACAGACTCAGAGAGACAATGTAAGAAACACACTCTTAACAAAGCTCCGACTCTCACTCGTACCTAGAACAAAGCACAAACTCACTATTTATAGTGGCTGGCCGATCTCTGTCCGAACCCTGAGTTCGGCATGTCCGAACCCTGAGTTCGGCAGGTCCGAACCTCAGGTTCGGACCAGGTTCGGCCAGACAAACTTTGTCTTGAACTTGTTCCTTGACTTGATGATATCCGATACTTCACACGACGCACATATCAGGTATCAACACATCATTATGAAAATGAAAACATCACGGCTCTTGTGTCAAGATTTTCACATCTTATTAGTGAATTGAAGATTGTTGGGATTGAGAAACTGATGAAGAGTTGAAAGAGAAGATAATGGAGGCTTTACCAGAAAAATGGAAAAATTATGTTTTGCTACTTACACATGACAAAGAATTTTCCACATTATCATTTCATGAGCTCACTGGTAAACTTCATGCTCAAGAAATGGAAATGATGAATTCCAACAAGTCCACTGCTAGATTGCAAAATCTAGAATTATATCATGGTGAGAATGCTGCTAGTATGACAACTAAGACTAAACCAGGTCTTAGTTCTGCATCATCAACTGCTTTCATTGGTATTTTTTCTGGAATTTCGGATAATACTGGTTCATCAAGAGTAGTTTACAATTCTAGATTGAGTAAATCAAAATGCATTTTCTGTCAAGTCAGTTGATGATTGTTCAAAACTGATATCTGCTCTCATTTCATCTTCTTTTGCGATTATTATCAAAGATGTTAGTAATGCTCAGCTGACTAAAGACGATCTTGAAAATCTTGATGAACTTGATGATGAACAGTTGGCAATTAGCTATGTTAACTCAGAAGACAAAACCATTTTACAAGAAAACTGGAAGACAACATGCTATTTTAGAAGGAAGGATGGGATTTGATAAGTCATGATAAAGTGTTACAAATGTTCCAATATTGGACACTTTGCTAGAGAATGTCAGCAATCTCATGTTCACAAGTCTGATTCAAGAACTACCACTGGTTTTGAACCGTCATTGAGTACTTCAAATAAGACAGCTTTCACTACTCAAAATGAGAAAGTTTATGATTGGGTAAGCATTTTGAAACACCCGCATTAATTGTCACACATAAACAAAATGATTATTATTCTGATTCAAGTTCTTATGAATATGCTGAGAATGAAAATTCTGAATCGAAGATTGAAAGGTTGTTGAAGGAGAATGCTGGTTTGATAAAAGAAATAAGTCTGCTTACAGAAGCATTGAAATTGTTAGGACAAGTTTCTGTGTGTGGCCGTTACTGTACGAATAGAATAGATTGAATGTATAGGGTTTATTGTATGTGAGAGGGTCAACATACTAACCAGGGTACCAGATGGTACGCTGGGTGGTCCGCCCGTACCAGTTGGTACGGAGCCTATGTGGTACGCTGACCATCCAACCTATAAATAGGTGTTAGTATGTTGATCATCTCCAAGTTTGGTCATTACTCTTTGTGAGTGTGAGAGAGAGAGAGGAGGTTATGTCCAAACCTCCTCCAGAGCTTAATTGATGTATACTCTCTCGGTATTGTAATCATTTGACTATAATTGAATGAAAAACTTCCGTCTCTATCATTCTTTGATCTGGAAACGATCCATATATGGTTTTACAGAAATTAGTAAAATCAGATTTGAAGGCATCCAAGGAAGACGTCAAAGAATCTGAACAAAAATTTATCAAATTGTCTGAAGAGAATGCTGACTTAGTAAAAGAAGCTGAAAAATATTTCAATGATTAGTTTAAAAAGTCAAAGATTAAGCTTGATATGCTTAACAAGACTTCAGATGAGTATGCTGCCAAAATTGAAGCATATTAGACTGATATGGAGAAGCTACTTGATGAAAAGAGAGAGTTAGCAAGAGTGAATAAATTGCAAAATGCAAATCTTGATATTCAAAAAAGGAATGAAGATAAGTGGAAGAAAGAATTGTTCGCTGAGCTTGATAATCTATGATTGCAAAAGTTTGAAACTCACAAAGTTGCTAAAAGATTGATAGCTATAGAAAAGGAATTGGCTGAAGCACAACATAAGATTTCTGATTTGAAGATCCAAGTGATTGATGCAAATCGTCTTTTAAACAATGTCACCAATTCACAATCTTTTACAAGTATTCTAGAAAACGATGAAAATTTTGAAAGAATGTTTAACAAGACTCTGTCACCCTTAGGAAGTCTTAAAGAGGTTGTTAATGAGGTGAAGGAAAAGGCAGAAGAATATGATTATTCAAAGTGTTCATCATCAAATTCAGAAGAAGACGAGAAAGTGGTGAAGCAGAAGAAAAACAAGAAGGCTGGTAATGAGAATGAGAAAAAATTTGAAATCCCTACATTTTCAAAGTTTGTGTCTGGTTCGAGGTCAACTTGAAAATGAGCAATCAGCTACATCTTCCGAGAAGATTCGTTCTCAACCTAATACGGATGAGACAATTTTCTAGGAAAAGAAGAATGTGCAAGA
The DNA here is from genome assembly GCA_039602395.1 of Deinandra increscens subsp. villosa. Lineage (NCBI taxonomy): Eukaryota > Viridiplantae > Streptophyta > Magnoliopsida > Asterales > Asteraceae > Deinandra > Deinandra increscens. The sequence goes on from JBCNJP010000025.1 coordinate 27,141,348, forward strand.
AGTCAAAGCTTAATTTTCTCGTTTGGCAAAGAATGGGCATAAATCATTTGAGGAGAAAATTTCTGGTAAATGTATTGGTTTGTGTTTTAAGCCAGTGATTATTGCAGATAGTGGTGTTCAAGATTCAAAAACACAAAATCTAAAGAATATGAAACTGAAGCAAGTTAAAAAGGAAGTGTTCAAGGCTGAAAAAGTTCAACCTGAGAGGTTTTACAAGCTCAAGGGTTCGGAACGAATATTTTCTGACAAAGAATTTCCACTTCATTGCATGGATGCTCAACAAATTGCTAAAGTTTTTGTGAAAGATATTGCTACCATGAAGAATCCAAATGCAAACTTTTCTTCTAGTGGTTCTACTCTAAAAAGCCCGACATCCAAATGGATTCATAATCATTCGCATCAGGTATATAATTCTTTTTATGATAATTTTGGAGATATTCATTGTTGTGAAGCTTTGCAGGTTACAAAACGAAAAAACATAAACAACTGTTTATGTTACAATTATCGACAAAAAGGGCATATGGCAAAAGATTGTCCGATTCCTGCTGCTTTTACTTACACAACACAAAAAGTTCCAGTTATTGATAAATCTGCCAAGCCAAAGTTCATTGATGAACAAGGCAGAGTTTCTGATGAATTTCAGCCTACATTCTTTAAAAAGCAAGAAAGTTTTATTCCAAAATTTTCAAAAGATACAAATGTAGATTGTTCATCACAGTCACCTGTGATTCATCAAAAACTTAATTACTAAAACAACAACAACAGTGGTAACCTAAGGTAGTTTCAAAGCAAAACCAGGACACTGGTTGACCAGAAGCGATTCGCTTCGGGTCATTTAAAAACTGATGAGTTTGACCAGTGTGCAGGTGCTTCTAGAAGACCTATCGGTGATTTGAAAAGTTGCTGATGGAGGAGTATTCTTCTTAACTTAAATTTCATGTTTCATCTTTCTAACCTGAACGTTTTCTGAAACTTTACACAAAACAAAGTATCCTTCTTTCTTTACATTCCGTTTGTAGTTTAGAGGGAGAAAATTGACCAAAAGCCAAAAATAGTGTCTTGTTTTTATAAAATGAAAAAATCCAAAAATAGAGTTTTTCATTTTATGGGGGACAATTGCAAGTAAGGGGGAGAAAAAGCATGTTATGGGGAGAAGTGCATAATATTCAGAAGGTGAATACATGTAAAATATATAAAATATTGAGAAATTGATCATTGGGAGATGATGGTACATTGGCTTACGTATCTGACTCATGGATAGAGTAGATGAAAGAGCCATAAGATCATTTTTGATTTGCTTGGTAGGCTCGGCAAATCAGAAAGTATTCAGATGTAATATACGTTAAATACTAATGTTTGACCATGTGGATAACATCTTGAAGCGTATTTAATGACAAAAAGAAAAAAATAAGTCTGAAAAAGAAAATGAGAAGTCACTGTGTATACATGTGTTCATTTTGCAAAGATTGAAACTTGTTTAATTTTCTTTATTTTTTCAAATGATCGGACTTTCTTTGCGTGCTCACAAGGCCGGCTTGATTGTTGTTCGTTTGAGGTTCCGCTTTATTTTCTTTGGTGTTTAGTATAATTCATCGGACTTTCTCTACATGTCCACAAGACCGACCTGATCGTTGTTGAATTATACAATTTCAACTTGTTTTATCTTTCTTAATTTGTTAAATCTGAGGCCTTATCTGCGTATCGAAAGATCGACCTTAAGATAGACGATTTAACGTTCTTATTTCTTTTTACATGGAACACATTTGATGATATTATGGTTAAAATCACTATGTGATTATCACAAGTGTAATCTCACGAAAAAAAGAAAAAATGTGTCTGAATATGTCCGATAGTGTGGGATACACTGGTCAAAGCAAATCTAATCAATACTTTAACATATCCAGATGTTATGAGTATGATTCTACCTGAGTTTAATATGGACAAATTATACCAACAATCAACATGACTTGTGTGCTTCAATTAGTTGAAATTGAAGTGTAAGTTCAGTGCGTTATGTTCAATATGATCCCAGATAGTGATCTTTCTCATACCAAAAATAGAGTTTGATTCTGTATAGCAATTTCATTTCATTTCAGAAAATTTAAAATGATTTTCGGTGTGTTTTAGCATAAGTTTGAAAATTCAAAAAGATTTTAGGCTTGTTTTGTTATAAACTTTCTAGAATCCAATAAGATTTTTTTCTGCTTTGTTTTCGATCTGATCGACACGTGATGCAAATCAAATTTTCAAAATCATTTCTTGGAGTTTCAAATAGACGTTTTGCACCAAGATTATTTATAATTGAACATGTTGGTACATTATATGTGGCAAGGGGCTGGATCGAATAGAGTGTTGAAGACAATGTTTGACCTAGTTTTTGTACTGGCCGAACCTTGGCCGAACCCAAGGTTCGGCGGCTCCGATCTCTGGCCGAACTCCAGGTTCGGAGGACAGGTTTTAGGAATCTATAAATA
>JBCNJP010000025.1:27144321-27171381 GCA_039602395.1 Deinandra increscens subsp. villosa
AGACGGCTAGGATGTGACTTTGGAAGAACAGAAGCTGTTGCAGGCTGAATTCTGCAAAAGTAATCTTTCAGTACTTTTCCGGTTGAACTCTTTATACTGTTGGATAAAAGAGTTCACCCGGAAATGTTCTTCCGGTTGACAAATCTTCCGCTTGAGCGTCTTCCGCTTGAACATGTCTTCAACCGGAAATCTTCATCTTGAACCGGTTGACTCAGAAATTCATTTCCTTACACATAACATCTAGATATGTTAAGGTATTGATTAAATTTTCTTTGACCAGTATGCCACACTATCAGACAAAGTATAATATTTTCATGATATCGTCAACTGTGTTCCATGCAAAAAGAAATAAGAACGTTAAATCGTCTACCTTAAGGTCGATCTTTCGATACGCAGATAATGCCTCGGATTTAACAAAATAAAGAAAATAAAACAAGTTGAAATTGTATAACCCAACAACAATCAGGTCGGTACTTCTGTACACGCAGAGAAAGTCCGATGAGTTATACGAAACACCAAAGAAAATAAAGCAGAATGTCAAACGAACAACAATCAGGTTGGTCTTGTGAACACGCAGAAAAAGTCCGATCGTTTGACAAAATAAAGAAAATCAAACAAGTTTAAATCTTTGCAAAATGAACACATGTATACACAGTGACTTCTCATTTATTTTCACACTTATTTTTCTTTTTGTCATGAAATACACATCAAGATGTTATCCACATGATCAAGCATTAGTATTTAGTGTATATCACATCTGAATACTTTCTGATTTGCCAAGCCTACCAAACATATCAAACAATGATCTTATCTTTCATCTACTCTATTCATGAGTCAGATACGTAAGCCAATGTACCATCATTTCCTAATGATCAATTTCTCACAATTTTATATTGTGCATGTATTCACCTTCCTTATATATGGCATGTATTCACCTTCTTCCCATAACATGCATTTTCACAAACTTTTCCCCTTTACATGCATTTCTCCCCCTTAAAATGAAAACTCTATTTTTGGATTTCCTCATTGTTAATCTTGGACTTTTATAGTTTTAGGTTATTGCATGATCCGATGACCATCTACATGATTGTATGATTCAGATTTGGGGATGATCTTATATGTATTTGTGTTGAAATTGAGTTGACCGATTCGTTTTGCACATTAGGTGGTTGCTAGATATTGATTGGTTGGATAGAACGCTTATGACCGTAAGGTTTTGACTTGTCACTTCGTGTTTAGCATTGCCTAAGTTCTTAGGGTCCTGATTCAGATTTATTCACGTTATAGGGCCTACTTAGGAAGACCTTCCTTGTGTGATCCCTGTTTCGTGTGTGTTTGGTTAGCTTTGACCGAAGCAACTAGGCAATTAGGCAGTTTCATTCAGTTTTCTACCTGGACTTTTATTTGGGATTACCTTAGTAACTAGGATGTGTCTATAGACTAGGTTGCCTTGGTACTTATCATTTGCGGGGTAGTTGTCATTTTGATTAGTCATATTGGAGGCCAAAGTCATGCTTAGAGGATTCTTATCCGAGTGATATCCGTCTCATTACTGATTTTCATTCTTAGATACTGTTGCTTTGTTCCTTAGTTGTTTCTAGTTACTTGCTTTTCTGTTTCTTTGTTTATTTTCTCAAAACCAAATTATTTTAGGGTAAATATTAGCAAAGTTCGTATATCAAGAGCCTGCATTGCGTCCCTGGATTTGACATCCGGGTATTTACTCATACTATTCTGCATACGATGGGTACACTGCCCTACGCGTGTGTTTAGTCACTCAGGATTTTCCCTTTATGACTTGACCTATTTTTTATAGACACTTCTGCACACGTCAAGTTTTTGGCGTCGTTGCCGGGGATCGAACCCGGGTCACCCGCGTGACAGGCGGGAATACTTTATGATTTTTGACGAATAAATGTCCCATTTTCATTATATTTTGGTTATGCTTTGGTTGGATTCGATGCTTAATTGATATATATGTGGATTATATGTGTTGGTTGGGGTTGTGTAGTCATTTTGGATGGAAACGAGGCACTTTGGAGTTGGATTGGCATCTAGAGGTGAAGATAAAAGAAAATAGAGATTTTTGTGATTTCGATGGACATGCGGGCCATCTGCCTATTTCTTATGTTCTTCAGATGGGCCGCATGGTCTGATCAAAGCTGCAGTCAACAGGGCCATGCAGGCAGGATGCCTACTACACAGACGCCCAGATGGCCCGCATGAAGGCAGGGCGAGATTTTTCAGGAGCTCCTTATGCGGGCCACTTGTACATTTATTCACACCCAGATGGCCCGCATTGATCGCCAAATACGAAAAATCCTTGAAAACCCCTATTAAAAGATTGGAGGCCGTTTTTCTCCACACACACTCCCCCATTTCGACTAGTCTACATATTTTGAGGGTTCTGAGATTGATTTTAGAGAGATCAAGGCCAAAGGAGCAAGAATTTTAGAAGGAAAAGCTTGAAAAAGTGAAGATTTTGATTTGGGTTTCATCATTCTTCCTTGATTTCTTCCTAGATCTTGTTTGTTTTGACATGTTTACATCAGATCTGAGTTGCTTCATGTTTAGATTCATCATGTTAGGCTAGATTTCCTTTTATCACTTGGATTTGATGATTTTAAGCATGTTTTGACTTTTCGGTTTGACTTTTCATTATGACTTAGATGAAATTGCCTATTAATTCTGAATTGGATGCTTTGAATGATGATATATGCATTGTTAGCTTTTATTTGAATCATATGATGTGGGTAATTTGATGTGGATTGAATAACTTTAACCAAATTGTTAAATTCCTCATTGTTAATCTTGGACTTTTATAGTTTTAGGTTAATGCATGATCCGATGACCATCTACATGATTGTATGATTCAGATTTGGGGCTGATCTTGTATGTATTTGTGTTGAAATTGAGTTGACTGATTCGTTTTGCACATTAGGTGGTTGCTAGATATTGATTAGTTGGATAGAACGCTTATGACCGTAAGGTTTTGACTTGTCACTTCGTGTTTAGCATTGCCTATGTTCTTAGGGTCTTAATTCAGATTTATTCATGTTATAGGGCCTACTTAGGAAGACCTTCCTTATGTGATCCCTGTTTCGTGTGTGTTTGGTTAGCTTTGACCGAAGAAACTAGGCAATTAGGTAGTTTCATTCAGTTTTCTACCTAGACTTTTATTTGGGATTACCTTGGAAACTAGGATGTGTCTATAGTCTAGGTTACCTTGGTAGTTATCATTTGCGGGGTAGTTGTCATTTTCATTAGTCAGATTGGAGGCCAAAGTCATGCTTGGAGGATTCTTATCCGAGTGATATCCGTCTCATTACTGATTTTCATTCTTAGATACTGTTGCTTTGTTCCTTAGTTGTTTCTAGTTACTTGATTTTCTGTTTCCTTGTTTTTTTTCTCAAAACCAAATTATTTTAGGTTAAATATTAGCAAAGTTCGTATATCGAGAGCCTGCATTTCGTCCTTGGATTTGACATCCGGGTATTTACCGATACTATTCTGCATACGATGGGTACACTGCCTTACGTGTGTGTTTAGTCACTCGGGATTTTCCCTTTTTTACTTGACCAATTTTTGATAAACACTTCAGCACACGTCAAGTACAACTCAGAATTTTGTTAAGTAGAAGTTGACTTCTTTGAGTTTAACATTTCCATTTCCCGAGCATGAAGTTTTCTGGTAATCTCGTGAAATGTCAATATAGAGTATTCTTTATCATGTGTGAGTAACAAAACATAGTTTTCCCATTTTCAGGCAACGCTTCCATAATCTTCTCCTTCAAATCAGCATCAGTTTTCTCAATTCCAACAACCTTCAATTCACTTATCAAATGTGAAAACCTTAAAAACAAGAGCAGTAATGTTCTCATTGTCATAATATTGAAAATTATCAAATTCTTTATTCAACACTTTCTTCCGACTCTTTTTGTAATCATCATTTCCTTCACATCTTGCTGATAGAGCATCCCACAATTGCTTTGTCTTCTTGCAAGTACTAAATTGATGAAGCAACTCAGTGGGTAATGCCATTGTAAGATAACCAAAAGCCTTTTATTCAAGCTCGTATGATTTCCTTTCAGCAATGTCAAAGGTATGAACTTCCTTGAAATCTCCCGCATCAGTCGGGTGTTGATAAAGCTTCTTGATCGGAATCCACAAATCGATATCATTCGTGCTTATGTAAGCTGAAAATCGTTGCTTCCAATTATGATAATCTTCCAATTTCAACAACTTGGGAACTTTCTGACTTGTTCCAATTTCGTTGTCAAAGTTCAACATGGTCTGCATTTCGCTCTGCATAGCGGCAAAAGCTTGAAATTCCGACATTGTTGAAAAATTTAAGATTCTGATGTGCCTGAACTCTATCCGAACTTGGACCCTTTGTCCGATCCTCCTCCGAACTCTCTCCGAACCTCAAATATAACTCCGAACTCCGAACTCTGTCCGAACTAATACCAAACTCGTTCCAAACCCGTCCGAACTCTCAAACCTCTTTGAACCTCGACCAAACTTAGACCGAAACCGAAAACTTCCGAACAGGGCCGAACTCCTACCGAATGAGGACCGAACTCCGTCCAAACTCTAGCTTCGGACGGTTACTCCGAACTTGACCAGAAATGTCCAAACTTCGACATAATTTTCTCAAATCACTCGATTTTTGATAGATTTTGACGAAATTTGCAGCATTAGGAAAGAAAAAAATGATAAAGAACGATTTAGGAACAAATTTGACACAGAACACACGATAGAATCGATTGAAAACTGTAGACAAGCTCGAGAAAACACCAAACACGTTCAAAACTCCAAAAATAGCAACCACATATGAGTAAAGTGAACCAGAAAGCTCTGATACCACTTGAAAATGTGATAGCAATGGATCGTCTACTCAATCTAGCTATAATGGAGATTGAAACGTAATTAACCAATTGTTTTATTGATCAACAAAGAGCAATGACAATCAGCATACACTTAGAAACAGACTCAGAGAGACACTGTAAGAAACACACACTTAACAAAGCTCCGACTCTCACTCGTACCTAGAACAAAGCACAAACTCACTATTTATAGTGGCTGGCCGATCTCTGTCCAAACCCTGAGTTCAGCATGTCCGAACCCTGAGTTCGGCAGGTCCGAACCCTGAGTTCGGCAGCTCCGAACCTCAGGTTCGGACCAGGTTCGGCCAGACAAACTTTGTCTTGAACTTGTTCCTTGACTTGATGATATCCGATACTTCACACGACACACATATCAGGTATCAACACAGCATTATGAAAATGAAAACATCACGGCTCTTGTGTCAAGATTTTCACATCTTATTAGTGAATTGAAGATTGTTGGGATTGAGAAAACTGATGAAGAGTTGAAAGAGAAGATAATGGAGGCTTTACCAGAAAAATGGAAAAATTATGTTTTGCTACTTACACATGACAAAGAATTTTCCACATTATCATTTCATGAGCTCACTGGTAAACTTCATGCTCGAGAAATGGAAATGATGAATTCCAACAAGTCCACTGCTAGATTGCAAAATCCAGAATTATATCATGGTGAGAATGCTGCTAGTATGACAACTAAGACTAAACCAGGTCTTAGTTCTGCATCATCAACTACTTTCATTGGTAATTTTTCTGGAATTTCGGATAATACTGGTTCATCAAGAGTAGTTTACAATTCTAGATTGAGTAAATCAAAATGCATTTTCTGTCAAGTCAGTTGATGATTGTTCAAAACTGATATCTGCTCTCATTTCATCTTCTTTTGAGATTATTATCAAAGATGTTAGTAATGCTCAGCTGACTAAAGACGATATTGACAATCTTGATGAACTTGATGATGAACAGTTGGCAATTAGCTATGTTAACTCAGAAGACAAAACCATTTTACAAGAAAACTGGAAGACAACATGCTATTTTAGAAGGAAGGATGGGATTTGATAAGTCCACGATAAAGTGTTACAAATGTTCCAATATTGGACACTTTGTAGAGAATGTCAGCAATCTCATGTTCACAAGTCTGATTCAAAAACTACCACTGGTTTTGAACCGTCATTGAGTACTTCAAATAAGACAGCTTTCACTACTCAAAATGAGAAAGTTTATGATTGGGTAAGCATTTTGAAACATCCGCATTAATTGTCACACATAAACAAGATGATTATTATTCTGATTCAAGTTCTTATGAATATGCTGAGAATGAAAATTCTGAATCGAAGATTGAAAGGTTGTTGAAGGAGAATGCTGGTTTGATAAAAGAAATAAGTCTGCTTACAGAAGCATTGAAATTAGTAAAATCAGATTTGAAGGCATCCAAGGAAGACGTCAAAGAATCTGAACAAAAATTTGTCAAATTGTCTGAAGAGAATGCTGACTTAGTAAAAGAAGCTGAAAAATATTTCAATGATTAGTTTAAAAAGTTAAAGATTAAGCTTGATATGCTTAACAAGACTTCAGATGAGTATGCTGCCAAAATTGAAGCATATTAGACTGATATGGAGAAGCTACTTGATGAAAAGAGAGAGTTACCAAGAGTGAATAAATTGCAAAATGCAAATCTTGATATTCAAAAAAGGAATGAAGATAAGTGGAAGAAAGAATTGTTCGCTGAGCTTGATAATCTATGATTGCAAAAGTTTGAAACTCATAAAGTTGCTAAAAGATTGATAGCTATAGAAAAGGAATTGGCTGAAGCACAACAGAAGATTTCTGATTTGAAGATCCAAGTGATTGATGCAAATCGTCTTCTAAACAATGTCACCAATTCACAATCTTTTACAAGTATTCTAGCAAACGATGAAAATTTTGAAAGAATTTTTAACAAGACTCTGTCACCCATAGGAAGTCTTAAAGAGGTTGTTAATGAGGTGAAGGAAAAGGCAGAAGAATATGATTATTCAAAGTGTTCATCATCAAATTCAGAAGAAGACGAGAAAGTGGTGAAGCAGAAGAAAAACAAGAAGGCTAGTAATGGATGAGAAAAAATCTGAAATCCCTACATTTTCAAAGTTTGTGTCTGGTTCGAGGTCAACTTGAAAATGAGCAATCAGCTACATCTTCCGAGAAGATTCGTTCTCAACCTGATACGGATGAGACAATTTTCTATGAAAAGAAGAATGTGCAAGAAGTCAAAGCTGAATTTTCTCGTTTGGCAAAGAATGGGCATAAATCATTTGAGGAGAAAATTTCTGGTAAATGTATTGGTTTGAGTTTTAAGCCAATGATTATTGCAGATAGTGGTGTTCAAGATTCAAAAACACAAAATCTAAAGAATATGAAACTGAAGCAAGTTAAAAAGGAAGTGTTCAAGGCTGAAAAAGTTCAACCTGAGAGGTTTTACAAGCTCAAGGGTTCGGAACAAATATTTTCTAACAAAGAATTTCCACTTCATTGCATGGATGCTCAACAAATTGCTGAAGTTTTTGTGAAAGATATTGCTTCAATGACCATCAAGAATCCAAATGCAAACTTTTCTTCTAGTGGTTCTACTCTAAAAAGCCCGACATCCAAATGGATTCATAATCATTCGCATCAGGTATATAATTCTTTTTATGATAATTTTGGAGATATTCATTGTTGTGAAGCTTTGCAGGTTACAAAACGAAAAAAACATAAACAACTGTTTATGTTACAATTGTCGATAAAAAGGGCATATGGCAAAAGATTGTCCGATTCCTGCTGCTTTTACTTACACAACACAAAAAGTTCCAGTTATTGATAAATCTGCCAAGCCAAAGTTCATTGATGAACAAGGCAGAGTTTATGACGAATTTCAGCCTACACTCTTTAAAAAGCAAGAAAGTTTTATTCCAAAATTTTTAAAAGATACAAATGTAGATTGTTCATCACAGTCACCTGTGATTCATCAAAAACTTAATTACTAAAACAACAACAACAGTGGAAACCTAAGGTAGTTTCAAAGCAAAACCAGGACACTGGTTGACCATAAGCGATTCGCTTCGGGTCATTTAAAAACTGATGAGTTTGACCAGTGTGCAGGTGCTTCTAGAAGACCTATCGGTGATTTGAAAAGTTGCTGATAGAGGAGTATTCTTCTTAACTTAAATTTCATGTTTCATCTTTCTAACCTAAACGTTTTCTGAAACTTTACACAAAACAAAGTATCCTTCTTTCTTTACATTCCGTTTGTAGTTTAGAGGGAGAAAATTGACCAAAAGCCAAAAATAGTGTCTTGTTTTTATAAAATGAAAAAAAATCCAAAAATAGAGTTTTTCATTTTAAGGGGGGACAATTGCAAGTAAGGGGGAGAAAAAGCATGTTATGGGGAGAAGTGCATAATATTCAGAAGGTGAATACATGCAAAATATATAAAATTTTGAGAAATTGATCATTGGGAGATGATGGTACATTGGCTTACGTATCTGACTCATGGATAGAGTAGATGAAAGAGCCATAAGATCATTGTTTGATTTGCTTGGTAGGCTCGGCAAATCAGAAAGTATTCAGATGTAATATACGTTAAATACTAATGTTTGACCATGTGGATAACATCTTGAAGCGTATTTAATGACAAAAAGAAAAAAATAAGTGTGAAAAAGAAAATGGGAAGTCACTGTGTATACATGTGTTCATTTTGCAAAGATTGAAACTTGTTTAATTTTCTTTATTTTTTCAAATGATCGGACTTTCTTTGCGTGCTCACAAGGCCGACTTGATTGTTGTTCGTTTGAGGTTCCGCTTTATTTTCTTTGGTGTTTAGTATAATTCATCGGACTTTCTCTACGTGTCCACAAGACCGACCTGATCGTTGTTGAATTATACAATTTCAACTTGTTTTATCTTTCTTAATTTGTTAAATCTGAGGCCTTATCTGCGTATCGAAAGATCGACCTTAAGATAGACGATTTAACGTTCTTATTTCTTTTTACATGGAACACAGTTGATGATATTATGGTTAAAATCACTATGTGATTATCACAAGTGTAATCTCACGAAAAAAAGAAAAAAATGTGTCTGAATATGTCCGATAGTGTGGGATACACTGGTCAAAGCAAATCTAATCAATACTTTAACATATCCATATGTTATGAGTATGATTCTACCTGAGTTTAATATGGACAAATTATACCAACAATCAACATGACTTGTGTGCTTCAGTTAGTTGAAATTGAAGTGTAAGTTCAGTGCGTTATGTTCAATATGATCCCAGATAGTGATCTTTCTCATACCAAAAATAGAGTTTGATTCTGTATAGCAATTTCATTTCATTTCAGAAAATTTAAAATGATTTTTGGTGTGTTTTAGCATAAGTTTGAAAATTCAAAAAGATTTTAGGCTTGTTTTGTTATAAACTTTCTAAAATCCAATAAGATTTTTTTCTGCTTTGTTTTCGATCTGATCGACACGTGATGCAAATCAAATTTTCAAAATCATTTCTTGGAGTTTCAAATAGACGTTTTGCACCAAGATTATTTATAATTAAACATGTTGCTAAGTGTAAAAGGATATCACAACTTCAAGTCTTCTGAAGCTGCTGATAAAGAGAGAAACACACTATGCATCGTCAAGTATTCAAGATCAAGCTACCATCAAGTTGAGGGGGAGTTTGTTCGAAGAATATTTTCTAATTGATAAACAAATACAGCACACGTCGAGGGGGAGTTTGTTGATACATAATATATGCGTCGTGTGAAGTATCTGAACAAGATGGTGTCAAGATCTGAACAAGTTAAGAATGCTGCTACACGATTTGGATCCGAACTGGTGGTTCGGATCAGACGAACTGCCGGTTCGCCAGAGTTCGGCTGGTCATGTATATATAGACATTTCGCAGTGTATTTCTGTAACGAGTTGTACTGAGTGAGAGGAGTCCGGAGTTAAGTGTGTGTTTCCAAGGTGTCTTCTCAGTGATGTTCTAAGTGTCTTTCAAGGTTGTAATTGTTCATTTGATCAATAAATCAACTTTTAATTACTCGTTTGTATCCGAAATAGCTAGATTGAGTAGACGATCCGATGCTCACGAACTTTCATGAGTGATTTCCAAATTGTAACTTGTTCTCTTTTTTTGGGTAAAGGGTTACCCCTGTGATTTGTATATATATACCACACAAGAAGCACAAGTAGTAAGGAAAACCCTTACTAGTTCATACCAGGGACATGCCCCTGAGTATGTAAACAACGCAAAAGAACAAAAAACAAGCAACAGGCAAAACCACCTAGCACAAAAACCTAGGAACAGAACCCACAAAAACCACAAGAGGCTACGTTATGCCGTTTGGATCATCCCGATGAATCCCCCAACTATGAAGGGAATGCACCACTCTCGGAGTCATCTTAAGCTTCAGGCCTAGGAGCCTGTTTCGAACAGTATCAACAATCAGATCCGCCAAAGCATCAGGAGGACGAGCATGGTTCTTGAAGATCCTATTGTTCCTTTCTTGCCAGATGAGGTAGGCAGCAGCGTGAACCACTTGCTTATCAATGATAGTCACACTAGAAGAACAAGGCTTATCAACAAGAAAATCCAGGATATCCTCCTAATTACCAGCAATATCCCTCATAGAAGTATTCCTCCTAACCTATCGCCATACTTGAGAAGAATAAGTACAACCAAAAAATAAGTGACAATGAGAATCAAAATTAGCATAGCACAGGAGACAACACATCATGTTCATGTTCTTGTGTCTAGTAAGATCCCACATAAGAATCCTATCCTGAGTCAGCAGCCTTTGGCGCATGACCAACCAAACCAAGAAAGCATATCTCGGAATACATTGGGCAAACCAAACAAATCTGGTCCATGAGACAACCGTACTATACAGTCGAATGGTATCCCAAACCAAGATGACAAAAACTTAAAATCCTTACCACCAACCTTCCATTGAAATTTATCCTCAACAGCAGGATTCAAATGAATGTTTGCAGACTCAATTAAGACCAGAAACAAATTTAGCCATGCAACGGGCCAATTCCACCTATTGTGATCAACAATATCAGCCATTCTAGTATTAACAGAGAAGTCGGCCGAAAAAATGACATGGGGAGAAAGAAAATGACATAACGGACCAGATTCAGTCCATTTGTCAAACCAAGCAGAAGTGGACTTCCCATTACCATTAATAGACCAGATATAATGCCGGATGGAGGGACGAATAGATAGGATTACGCCAACTCCAACAGCACAAAGAAGGGCACTTGCACTCCCAAAGACTACAATTTTTAAGATGATAAGTATAGACCCAAACAACCCAAATAGAGTCACATTTTGTGACAATACTCCAAACATGGGCCGTCATGAGGGCCTTATTCATATCCCCAATATGTGACAACCCATACATTCCAGGTTAACTTTAATATTATATTAACGTGCAATTATCTGATTTTCTATGTTCATTAGGCTTAATTTATTCAAATTAGGTGAACTTGCATGCCAACATAGACAACCTAGGTCTGACAACATTTACCTGTAGTGGAAATCAACTTAAAGTTCCGTGTCAATTCAGGATCAAACTTCAATAACAAAATTATAAACTATTCATTTTATATTTTCATAACATTACGTTACGCCGTAATGTGTTCAAAACAAGTTGTATATTCAAACGACGAATTCATTTCAAAGCAAAAGTTATATATTCATAGAACTTAGTCATTTATTTCAAAACAATACCTTATTCTCAATGAATAATCTAAACATTCGTTTAGACTTAAACGTCAAAATTCAAACCAATTAATGTTCGTGTCGAACAAAATTTATTTCAGTCAATTAAAAAACTTCCAAGTGACATTCACAAATCATCAAAGCATCAAGACATGTGACAATCCAATACCGTCCATTCGAACAAAACACGATGTTTATTTTTATCCTTCTTATATTTATATAAAATTCTTCCGGATACGTGTCAAAAATCAATTTTTTATTCGTTTGTCGTTTAGACTCAAACAAAGTGTCGTAGGACTCGTTGGATCGACCCAGACTCAACTCGACCCGACCCGAGACCCGATTCAGCTCAGTGAGCCCAACGGGCGTACCGTCCCATTTTCTCTTCTTTTCTCTTTTTCTTTCTTTCGTGCGGCCCGCATTTCCCTAGCCCATTTCCCCCTTCTTTCCGACCCGATCCGGCCCAGACATCGGCCCGTCCTCTTTCTTTTCGGCCCAAAGGCCAGCCGGCCCAAACCATTTTTTTTCTTTCTTTCCTCCCGACCACGAGTTCGACCCCCCAACCCTCCTTTATTCTTTTCTTTTCTTTTCGGTTTTCTTTTCCTCCCTTAGTTCGGTTCCAACCGAACCCATTCATCACCTCACAAGATTTTTCCCTCATGTCTAAATATTTGTCCCCTAAGCTCACCTATAAGCCACCCTAAATGTCACTCTAAACCCATGGATTGTAGGCTTAATATTAGACAACTTTGCCTCCTAAATTACATAACAAGACTTTGATCCATTCGTTAATATATTTTACCACTTACACACTTGACACTCTTGTCCCTTTGGCCACCAATTTGCCACCTTGTCCCCTCTCCTCCTCTTCCTTGAACCGGCTCCCATACCCACAAAATCCACCACCATGTGATCATTTTTCCAACACAAGTTCAAGAGGTTCAAGCCCATCTCCTCACTTCTTCTTTTCTTGGTTCGAACCAACACCAACTGAACCTTATTCAGTTCCTTTGAACCGTGAACCCAAGCCATCCACACTCACTTTTAGAACACTTAGCCTACACCTCATTTCTACACTTGTGTACTTCAAGAACAAACACACACTCTTTCTCACTTTCTCTCCTCCCTCTCTCGGTCACATTAGAACCGCCACCACCACCTTGTTATCTCCATCATTCAACCCCAAATCCAAGCTTCTAATTTTCCATCTAGTCAAGGTAATCCATCAACTACTTCCATTTCATCATTATTCTTTCACTTCTTCATAATCATTCATTTCAAACCTTACTAACTTTTTTTGATTCTTTCATCATGTTCATAACCATCCTTTTGTTCTTTCATCATCATCATCCTAGATCAAAGATCAAGGGCGGGTTTAGGAGCTTAACCGGAAGCTTAATCAACACCCATCAAAGTCATAACCGATCCGGATAAAGCTTAAGTGAGAATCATTCACTCCTTGTGTTTTATCTTTTGATTTTGTTCAAAAATTTTGTCACATGATCCATGTTCATACAAGTTCTTGATGTAAATGCTTGATGATGGACTAACAAAACCAAGTTGTTAGTTACTATATGTTCACTTTGATGGAATTAGATTATGATTATACTTGTGCTTTTTGAAAAATAATTGTTATTATGAATATGTCTTAACATGAGTGACATTATGTTGTAAAAATGCTTCAAAACTCATTAAGAACCATGGACATCTAAATATACTAGTATGTATGTTATAGTGAAATAAGCCATGATTATTAGCCTAAAGATATATTTTTATAAAAAATATGCATATTTCTAAGGCTTGATAAACATGACACTTATAATGTGTGTTGTAAAACTCCATAAAAAAGTTTCATAAAGTATCATTTGTTTAGTATTTTGATAAAATAAAATAATGATAGTCATTTTATAAAACATAAAATGCTATTTTGTTAAAAGAATTACTAAACATGAAAAGATATTTAAATAATGACTTTTATGACTTAAAAATCATAATTTATGGATTTTTAGTAAAGATTCAAGTGACTAAAGTTGTGATGTGTTGAGACCTATAAAATTTGTGTTTATAAATTACCAACAATTTTCCAAGAAGTCGCGATTAAGCCCAAACGTTATACGAATAAAAACGGGACATTCGGGACCCGAAATGCAAGTTTCTAAATCATTTAATATTAAAATTCGGACACCATTTGGTTCTGGTCCAGAACCCAAAACATGATCGTTTTTATGTATAAAAATGTTCCATGAAGTCCAAAAGTGAAAAATAATGTTTTAGAAAGAATCTGGACAAAAACTGTGACTTTCGGTAACTCAAAAACACTGATTTTTGCAAGTTAAGCCTCTACCCGACAAACTTGGTAATTTAAAACTTAAACCACTTTAAAACAGGTCCATAAACTTATCCTAAGGGTTTAGGAAACTCAAAACGTCAAAAAATAAGTCATAACAGTCAAACCGGTACAACCGGCACTTTACCCGGTAAACCGTCGTTCCAATTTTATAAAATATAAATTCTTATATCTTGAAATCATTATTTCAATAAAATTAAGTATATTTTTATGTGTCAAATGATTTTCTTAGAAACACGACTAATACCGTGTATTGACATGTGGTAGAAAACGTGCGTTCGAGTCTTAATAGATGAAGAAATTTATTTATAACTTCAAGGGGTTCAAAACGTTATAAATATTTAATAACAATAAATATTTATATTTTTTCATGTCATTTCGTGAAAATAAATATATTATTCAATATAATATTTTCTATACGCGAAAAACCAAATATTATTTATTTATTCAAATAAATAATTACTTTCATAGCTTTATGTTATTTGTTTGCCGACAAATAATAATTCAAATATTTCCATCAAATATCATCGGGTAATTTCTGTCAAGACTTAACTTTGAACATTGGGTGACGTGTTCACTTACCCAATTTAGCCAAACCCTAAGACGTCTTGATATTATATTGTAGACGCTTGCTAGGCTACGTTTAGTTCATATGTTAGTCCATCTTCATGTCAAGTGAGTTTCACGGCCCCTTTTACTTTTCTGTTTTCTAAACTATGGGGGAGAATTCAATGAATGCCTTTCAATTTCATTTTGTCTGATATTATGATTACTGTAAAACGTACTGATTGCATGTTCTTTTCATAAACCCCACTCTGTGTATTCATGTTGATTCATGTTATATGCCTAAATTCCCACTATTAATTGATTTCAATTATTTCATTCGAAACGATAGCTTGTGAATAGATCTATTTGGGTTGACGACCCTGCCCCGACTTGGTTGCTCCAGTTCTGACTCCACGGAAATAGTCAAGGGGTACATTAGTTATTCTGGACATTCGGTGTACATGGGGTTGGACACCAGGAGTGGGTAAACAGTTAGTTTTGAATTCAAGGTTCATGTTTGATCTTTACAACATCAGAGTCAACAAAAATAATATCATGACGGCCAAAAATTTCAAACATTGTTTCAAACACTGATTCAAATACTCTTCAAACATTTTCATGTGTCATCAAACCTGTGAACTCACCAACAATTCTGCTGACTTTTTAAATTTCTTAAATTCTCAGGTGATTAAGGATTCAATTCAATGTCTTTCTTCATAGATCCTGCTTGTCTCATATCATTGTCTGCTTGTCGCGTGTTCATGCATTTCACTTGGGAGATTTAGTCACATTACACCTTAGGATTGTCATGATTTTAAATCTCATAACGTTGTATTTTAAAACTTAACATGTATTTCCACTACTATTTTCCGCTGCCACTATTTTAAATATTTAAATAAATGTTTAAGACTTATGTTTTCGAAAGACAAATGACTTTTCTAAACATTCACTTAGATGTCAATCATTCATAACCATGACCATGATGCCAAATCAGTCACATGCCCACATTTAGCCATTCTTGCGGTGTGACAGACGTGGTATCAGAGCCATGGTTATAGTGAATTAGGATGCATCGCTCTGCATCATTCATTCGTGTGTGTGCATTCATGCATTGCCTTGTATGTGTGCTAACCTACAAACTGTTATGCCTTACTGGCTAAGATAACTGCCTAATATATTACTATATATTATTGAATATAACTTGGAATCGTCGAATTATGGCAAACAAGGAGATTATCGTGATACCATCGGACTCTGAGCCAGAGCCCAATTACGCACTATCTTCATCTAACTACGTACCTGGTTCATCGGAGTATACACCGTCGACTCCTGTCCCAGAGACCACACCAGCTCAGGAGCACTCACCTCGTCTACCTTCGCCCAGGAGCACGTGGGATCCTATCACGTCTGACGACGAGATCAATGATGACCCCGTTGAACCTGTTCCTGCTACATACTTCCCTCTTCTAGCTATTATGTTTGTTCCTGACCCCACTGTTTCCATTCCTGAGCCTATTCCGTATGTCCATGTTGTTGACCATTCTTCTTCCGACCCGAAACCATCTCACTGTTCGTAACGTTTTGGTCCCAGTAGGTCCTAGGCTTAAGTTCACACCAAGGATGTCTGTTATTCATCATTGTCCCGTGACTTCAACCCCTGTTGACGAGCCTTCCTAAAAGGGCAGTGCATATCTAATCCATCGGTTGTTCCTTCCATTCACGAGGTCGGAGAGTCTTTCGCCTCTGTTGCTGCTCGCACTTCCGCTATTCTAGATGGCATTTCTGTTCGTCTGCTTGATCTTGTTTCGATTCAGTCTCATTTGTCCAGTCACGATGATGCCATTCGTCGTGTGATTTCTGAGCTTCGTTCTTTGCTGGCATATGATACTATTCAGACTCTCGAGTCATGACTCTCTGCGATCGAGGATCAATCCACTGCTGATGGCTATGTTATGGATTCGTTTCACGCCAACATGACTGATGTCTTCAGTGCTGTCATTACCTCTATGCCAACGATAGAGTCTTTTGAGAGACGAATGCTAGCTGTGGAGGAGATCATTCTGCTGTTCACCGTTGAACAACCGAGCTCCCTCACCTACAACTGCCCCTTTTGAACGATGTGCAAATCGAGGCTCTAGTCGCCCAGTGCATCGCTGATGTTATAGCCGCTAATGAAGCTGTCGAGCCGCTGGAAGACGCCACGAGGGTTCTTCTAGTGGTAAAGTATGACCCGATAAATGTTGAAAACCCGAGAAAATAATTACCAAGAATTGTTTTCAAGGTTATGTATAACATTTCAGTTGCCCGAGAATGAACTACAAGGACTTTATCAACTGAAAGTGCATCAACTTCAAGGGTACTAAGGGTGCCATAGGTCTCATTCGTTGGTTTAAAAAGAGTAAATCTGTTTTTTTCACATCAGCAATTGCCCTGATCATTCCAAGGTTAAGTTTGCCGCCTGCACCTTCATTGATGCTCTCATATGGTGGAATTGACATGTGGAATCTATTGGAACTGATCTAACCTATGCTATGCCATGGGATGAGCTTAAGCAATTTTTAAGAGACGAGTATTTCCTACGGAAAGAACTTAAACGACTAGAAGTTGAGTTTTGGGACTTATAAAGAGCAGATCTGACATTGCTGGCTACACTAAGTCTTTTCATGAACTCGCCCATCCCTGTTCTACAATGGTAATACTGTTGTACAAGGAAATCAAGCGTTATGTTTAGGGATTGACTCTCAATAATCGAGGGAATTTGCTGTCTTCCAACCCAACAACTCTGCAAAGCGTCGTTCGTTTGGCACATAGTCTGACTTACCAGGCTACTCGCCAAGGTGCATCCTTTTCTAGGAAGACTTCTGATTCAAAACTTGCTGTTGATGTTTGTTCTCATTCTTCTTCTTCTTCTTCTGGAAAGAAATTCGACTGTAAACGAAAGCGTGATCATCATGGCAAGAAGAATTTTGAGAAACGACTAGGGAAGCAACCTGAAAAGCCCTTGAACTAGTCGAGGCTTTTATTGCGTTTTCTTCGGTCCAAGAAACAAGGAAGTCTGGCTACACAGGGAACCTGCCACTGTGTATAAAATGTAACATTCACCATGCCCAGGATTGCAGTGACGAGTACTGCAACAACTGCAAGACAAAAGGTCACATGGCCAGAGACTGCCCTTCCAGAACATGTTACGGTTGTGGATCTGTTGGACGCATAAAGAATCAATGTCCAAAGAAAATAAGTTGTTGGAACCGCCCGTGGAAGTGCCTTGTTATGAACACAGGAGGAGCCCGACAGGATCCAAACACTATCACTGGTAACGATTATTGTGCCTCTTTTTCGTTTGATACCGGAGCCGAGAAAAGCTTTGTGTCCACTGATTTTTTCCCTTAAAAATCGCCCCAAGTGCGTTAGACACTAAGTACTCCGTAGAACTAGCAGATGGTAGTATAATCGAAACCGACAAAGGTTTACCAAAAATTGCTCTTTGCGTCTTTCTGATCATTCGTTTAGCATTGACTTGTGGCCCGTCAACTTGGGAAGTTATGACATCGTAATTGGTATGGATTGGTTCTCAAAGAACCGTGCAGAAATTGTTTGTCATCACAGGCAAGTCAAAATCCCATTTGAAAGAGATGAAGCTCTAGCCATCCAAGATGAAAGGATTGGAGCCAAGCTGGATATCATACCTGGTATGAAGGCTCGTAGATATCTTCATAAGGGATGTCATGCCATCTTGGCACACGTCGCCAAGATGGAATCAAAAAGAGAAGTCACTGAAGGATGTTTGCATTGCCCGCGAAATTCCTAATGTATTCCCTGAAAAATGCCAGGCCTTCCGTCGGCAAGGCAAGTAGAGTTCCAAATCGATCTTGTTCCAGGTGCTGCCCCTGTAGCCGTTCTCCCTATCACCCTACCCCTCCTGCAATGTAGGAATTATCCAATCAGTTGCAAGAATTATTGGATAAAGGATTCGTTCGACCCAGTTGCTCCCCTGGGGTTCTCCAGTTCTTTTCGTTAAAAAAAGAAAGATGGATCTTTTCACATGTGTATCGACTATCGCGAGGTGAACAAGTTAGCTGTAAAGAACCGTTACCCGCTTTTAAGGATCACTTTATTATTCAAAGATTGATATGCGGCCGGTTATCATTAGTTGAGAGTTCGTGGAGAAGACATTGCGAAGACTGCTTTCAGAATCCGTTATAGTCACTATGAGTTTTTAAAGATGTTGTTTGGCTTGACAAACGCAATAGCCGTATTCATAGACTTGGTGAATTAAGTGTGCAAGCCATACTTGGACAATTTTGTTATTGTGTTCATCGACGATATCTTGATCCACTCCTTCTAAAATACATCAACTCCTAGGTCTTGCTGGACTATCGAAGGTTTATTGAAAACTTTTCAAAGATAACTCAACCGTTGACTGCTCTCACCCTAAGAGACAAGAAGCTTGTCTTGGATTCTAAAGTTGAGTCTGCCTTTCAATGGTTAAAAAAAAAGTTGTGTAATAAACCAATTATGTCCTTGCCTGAAGGAACGAGTGATTTCGTGGTATACTGCGACGCATTCCTCCAAGACTTAGGATGTGTGCTTATGCAATGAGATAAAGTCGTCGTCTATGTCTCCCATCAATTGAAACCTAATGAAAGGAATTACTTGACTCACAAACTTGAACTCGGAGATGTTGTTTGTGCTCTAAAGATTTGGAAACATTACCTTTATGGTACAAAGTGTACGATATACTTTGACCGCAAAAGTCTTCGAAACATATCTAATTAAAAGGAGCTAAACAAGAGACAACGTCGCTAGACAGAGTTACACAACAATTATGATTGTGAAATCCGTTACCATCCCGGTAAGGGCAATGTTGTCAACGACACATTAAGAAGGAAGGATCGAGTAAAACCTCTTTGTGTTCATGCCTTTTGACTAACCATCCAATCTAACCTCACCTTCCTTAGTCAAAAAGCCCGATGTTGCATTCTACTCCAAGGACAGACTCTGGATGCCACATTTCGGTCTCGTAAAAAATTGGTCCTAGATGAAGCCCATAGGTCTAGGTATTCTATTCATCCCGGTCCTGAGAAGAGGTATTATGGTTTGAAAGAATTGTATTGGTGGCCTAACATGAAGGCTGAAATTACCACATGCGTTAGTAAGTGTCTGACTTACGCAAAGGTCAAAACTGAATACTAAAAGCCCACTGGTTTACTCATTCAACCTAAAATCCTATAATGGAAATGGGAAGAAATCTCCATGGATTTCATTACCAAATTGCCAAGGACCCAATCCAAAAATGATGCGATTTGGATAATCGTAGAACACTTGACTAAGTCTGCTCATTTCCTATATATCCAGGAATTCTATACCACTGAGCAACTTGCCAAAATCTACATGAAAGAAATGGTATCTCGCCACAGAGTACCTGTTTCTATCATATCTGATCGGGATATTTGTTTTACCGCTAGATTTTGGAAATCTCTTCAGAAAGCTTTGGGTACTCGTATCGACATGAGTACAACCTATCATCCACAAATGGATGGTCAAAGCGAGAGAATGATTCAAACCCTTTAGGACACGTTTTGTGCCTGTGTGATTGATTTTGGTAATGGTTTGGATGCCCATCTACCTTTAGCTGAGCTTTCATATTGCAACAGCTATCACACTAAAATTTCAAAGCCGCATTCCTGTCACTAATGTGATCTAGAACTTTCGAGATGCTAGTAGGAATCTGGCCGATAGCTAATCAGCCTAAGCTATCTCATGAGCTTAACAGTGTCCCCGACACATTCCATGTTCTGACAAGAGCTGAAAACTCAGAATGGGTGAGACCTAGACTTATCATGCAAGACAAATAACAATTGTGGGTGCACACATAATTGTAATCTGAAGTGCATGAAAATCCTGGTGGAACTTATTGCGTGAGTGATTATGCCTAGCCTAGAACTTCTAATTCAGAATCCTATACATCTTAATGACTAACGCTCATCTTCATAAAGAACTATTGTTGATGACCTATCAACTCCACTTCATTCGTATACCCGTGGCAATCCTTGAATCACACGATCCTTGAAAGGTGTTATTCGTTCGGGAAAGCGTGATAAGTTAAACCCTCGCTACATTGGTCACTTCGAAACCATTGAAGAGATTAGACCAGTAGCAAAACATCTTCAGTTGCCGCCTGAACTTAGAAAAGTTCACGATACATTGCATGTCAGCAACTTGAAAAAGTGTATGTTTGACGAATCTGCTGTCATTCCTATGGACGAGATTGAGATTGACGATCGTCTTTATTTTATCGAGACTCCTACTGAAATCTGCGACTGTGAGGTTAAGCGATTAAAGCAAAGTCGGATTCCTATTGTGGAAGTTCGTTGGACTCATGTCAAAGTCCTGAATACACATGGGAACGAGAAGATCAAATGCGCTAAAAGTATCGGCATCTCTTTGCCAATGATGCCAACTCCGGTGTTCAAGACTAAATTTCGGGACGAAATTTCTCTGACCGGGGGAGGATGTGACAACCCATACATTCAAGGTTAACTTTAATATTATATTAACGTGCAATTATCTGATTTTCTATGTTCATTAGGCTTAATTTATTCAAATTAGGTGAAAACTTGCATGCCAACATAGACAACCTAGGTCTGACAACATTTACCCGTAGTGGAAATCAACTTAAAGTTCCGTTTTAATTCAGGATGGAACTTCAATAACAAAAATATAAACTATTCATTTTATATTTTCATAACATTACGTTACGCCGTAACGTGTTCAAAACAAGTCGTATATTCAAACGACGAATTCATTTCAAAGCAAAAGTTTTATATTCGTAGAACTTAGTCATTTATTTCAAAACAATACCTTATTTTCAATTAATAATCAAAACATTCGTTTAGACTTAAACGTCAAAATTCAAACCAATTAATGTTCGTGTCGAACAAAATTTATTTCAGTCAATTCAAAAACTTCCAAGTGACATTCAAAAATCATCAAAGCATCAAGACATGTGACAATCCAATACCGTCCATTCGAACAAAACACGATGTTTATTTTTATCCTTTTTATATTTATATAAAATTCTTCCGGATACGCGTCAAAAATCAAGTTTTTATTCGTTTGTCGTTTTGACTCAAACAAAGTGTCGTTGGACTCATTGGATCGACCCGGACCCAACCCGACCCGACCCGAGACCCGATTCGGCCCAGTGAGCCCAATGGGCCTACTGGCCCAATTTTCTCTTCTTTTCTCTTTTTCTTTCTTTCTTGCGGCCCACATTTCCCTGGCACGTTTCCCCCTTCTTTCCGGCCCGATCCAGCCCAGGCCATCGGTCCGTCCTCTTTCTTTTTGGCCCAAAGGCCAGCCGACCCAAATCATTTTTTTTTCTTTCTTTCCTCCCGACCACGAGTTCGACTCCCAACCCTCCTTTCTTCTTTTCTTTTCTTTTCGGTTTTCTTTTCCTCCCTTAGTTCGGTTCCAACCGAACCCATTCATCACCTCACAAGATTTTTTCTTCATGTCTAAATATTTGTCCCCTAAACTCACCTATAAGCCACCCTAAATGTCACACTAAACCCATGGATTGTAGGCTTAATATTAGACAACTTTGCCTTCTAAAGTACATAACAAGACTTTGATCCATTGGTTAATATATTTAACCACTTACACACTTGACACTCTTGTCCCCTTAGCAACCAATTTGCCACCTTGTCCCCTCTCCTCCTCTTCCTTGGACCGGCTCCCACACCCACAAAATCCACCACCATGTGATCATTTTTCCAACACAAGTTCAAGAGGTTCAAGCCCATCTCCTCACTTCTTCTTTTCTTAGTTCGAACCAACACCAAACGAACCTTATTCGGTTCCTTTGAACCGTGGACCTAAGCCATCCACACTCACTTTTATAATACTTAGCCTACACCTCATTTCTACACTTGTGTACTTCAAGAACAAACACACACTCTTTCTCACTTTCTCTCCTCCCTCTCTCGGTCACATTAGAACCGCCACTACCACCTTGTTATCTCCATCATTCAACCCCAAATCCAAGCTTCTAATCTTCCATCTAGTCAAGGTAATCCATCAACTACTTCCATTTCATCATTATTCTTTCACTTCTAAATAATCTTTCATTTCAAACCTTACTAACTTTTTTATTCTTTCATCATGTTCATAACCATCCTTTTGTTCTTTCATCATCATCATCCTAGATCAAAGATCAAGGGTGGGTTTGGGAGCTTAACCGGAAGCTTAATCAACACCCATCAAAGTCATAACCGATCCGTTGTTAGTTACTATATGTTCACTTTGATGGAATTAGATTATGGTTATACTTGTGGTTTTTGAAAAATAATTGTTATTATGAATATGTCGTAACATGAGTGACATTATGTAGTAAGACTGCTTCAAAAATCATTAAGAACCATGGACATCTAAATATACTAGTATGTATGTTTTAGTGAAATAAGCCTTGATAAACATGACACTTATAATGTGTGTTGTTATAAAATATGTGTTGTAAAAATCCATATAAAAGTTTCATAAAGTATCATTTGTTTAGTATTTTGATAAAATAAAATAATGATAGTCATTTTATAAAACATAAAATGCTATTTTGTTAAAAGAATTGCTAAACATGAAAAGATATTTAAATAATGACTTTTATGACTTAAAAATCTTAATTTATGGATTTTTAGTAAAGATTCAAGTGACTAAAGTTATGATGTGTTGAGACCTATAAAATGTGTGTTTATAAATTACCAACAAGTTTTCAAGAAGTCGCAATTAAGCCCAAACGTTATACGAATAAAAACGGGGCATTCGGGACCCGAAATGCAAGTTTATAAATCATTTAATATAAAAATCCGGACACCATTATTATCCAAAACATGGTCGTTTTTATGTATAAAAATGTTCCATGAAGTCCAAAAGTGGATAATAATGTTTTAGAAAGAATCTGGACAAAAACTGTGACTTTCGGTAACTCAAAAACACTGATTTTTGCAAGTTAAGCCTCTACCGACAAACTTGGTAATTTAAAACTTAAACCACTTTAAAACAGGTCCATAAACTTTTCCTAAGGGTTTAGGAAACTCAAAACGTCATAAAATAAGTCATAACGGTCAAACCGGTACAACCGGCACTTTACCCGGTAAACCGTCGTTCCAATTTTATAAAATATAAATTCTTATATCTTGAAATCATTATTTCATTAAAAATAAGTATATTTTTATGTGTCAAATGATTTTCTTAGAAACACGACTAATACTGTGTATCGACGTGCGGTAGAAAACGTGCGTTCGAGTCTTAATAAATGAAGAAATTTATTTATAACTTCAAGGGGTTCAAAACGTTATAAATATTTGATAACAATAAATATTTATATTTTTTCGTGTCATTTAGTGAAAATAAATATATTATTCAATATAATATTTTCTATACGCGAAAAACCAAATATTATTTATTTATTCAAAAAAATAATTACTTTCCATCAAATATCATCGGGTAATTTATGTTAAGACTTAACTTCGAACATTGGGTGACGTGTTCACTTACCCAATTTAGCCAAACCCTAAGACGTCTTGATATTATATTGTAGACGCTTGCTAGGCTACGTTCAGTTCATATGTTAGTCCATCTTCATGTCAAGTGAGTTTCACGGCCCCTTTTACTTTTCTGTTTTCTAAACTATGGGGGAGAATTCAATGAATGCCTTTCAATTTCATTTTGTCTGATATTATGATTACTGTAAGACGTACTGATTGCATGTTCTTTTCATAAACCCCAATCTGTGTATTCATGTTGATTCATGTTATATGCCTAAATTCCCACTATTAATTGAATTCAATTAGTTCATTCGAAACGATAGCTTGTGAATAGATCTATTTGGGTTGACGACCCTGCCCCGACTTGGTCGCTCCAGTCCTGACTCCATGGAAATAGTCAAGGGGTACATTAGTTATTCTGGACATTCGGTTTACATATGGTTGGACACCAGGAGTGGATAAACAGTTAGTTTTTAATTCAAGGTTCATGCTTGATCTTTACAACATCAGAGTCAACAAAAATAATATCATGACGGCCAAAAATTTCAAACATTGTTTCATACACTGATTCAAATACTGTTCAAACATTTTCATGTGTCATCAAACCTGTGAACTCACCAACAATTCTGTTGACTTTTTAAATTTCTTGAATTCTCGGGTGATTAAGAATGCAATTCAATGTCTTCCTGCATAGATCCTGCTTGTCTCATATCATGGTCTGCTTTTCGCGTGTTCATGCATTTCACTTGGGAGATTTAGTCACATTACACCTTAGGGTTTTCATGATTTAAAATCTCATAACGTTGTCTTTTGAAACTTAACATGTATTTCCACTACTATTTTCCGCTGCCACTATTTTAAATATTTAAATAAATGTTTAAGAGTTATGTTTTCGAAAGACAAGTGACTTTTCTAAACGTTCACTTAGATGTCAATCATTCATAACCATGACCATGATGCCAAATCAGTCACATGCCCACATTTAGCCATTCTCGGGGTGTGATACAATACGCCGGATACCAAGACCACCCTCAGACTTAGGGACACACACATCCTTCCAAGCAACCTTAGCCATGCCCTTCTTATAGATACCCTGATACCACAAAAAATCACGCATATTCTTCTTTAACTTCAAGGCAGTGTTACCAGGAAAAAGGAACATAGAAGACCAGTAAAGATGCAGGGAGGACAGTGTTGGATTTAGGTGTCCAGACCCGACTAAATCAAGTACCCGACCCGGTCAAGACCCGTAAGAGTTACACCGGAGGCAACGGGTTTTAAAGTCCGCTTACTTTTATAACCGGCAAATTCGTAGAAGAATTAATTATTTGTTTATTAAATGGTTTAATAGATAAATAATTAATTAGTTAATTATTATTAATCATTAAGATTAATTAAGCGACAAGAAACGTTAAATATTATTTACGTATTAAACGACCATCAACGAATTAGTCTTTGACTAATGTTCGTTGAAACTCGGCATGCGACAAATGTTTAAAAGTTAAAGGTTTGTCGCACAACTAAATAGTTTGAAAAGGATTGGCCTAACTCGAGGGACTTAACGGAAAATTAATCAGTTATAAATAACTGATTAAGGGAGGCGAAACCCTAATCCAGAGATTAGAAATTTCGGCCCCCCTTCTCCTCTCCCTCTCCTTTTTGCGATTTCGACCAAACCCTAGGTCGCCGTCGCCGCCATTTTTTTTCTGGTGATTCTTCTAATCGTTGTGAAAGGAATCCCAATCCTCCGCCGAGACGCAGCAGCCGCGACATCCCTGTCCGCCGCCGCCGCCCCGTCGTTCGCCGCTCGCCACTCGCCAAGCCACCACCACGCGCCATCCCTTCACCGCCGCCGTAGTCGAACCGCCGCCGCAGCCCCTCACCGAGGCATCGCAGCGAGTCGCGGTCACAACCGCCGCCGCCCGTCGCACCTCGCCGCCGCCCCGCCGGCCGCCACCATCCTCGCCGTCGCCGGTTCTACCGCCGACATACCCAGTCGCGAACCACCACTCGTGTGGTGTGTTCGCTCGTCGTCCTCAAACCCTAGTTCGCGCCCGATCCGACGTACGAGATTTTCTCGGTGCCTGATTCACCGCGTAGTAAATCTGTATCCACGAGGAAAGTCAGATTCGTAAGACGAATCACGCCCTGCGAAATCCTAGCGTCACCCGTTGACTTTCGGTGTCTCAAGCGTTTGTTTGAATCACCGCTCAGGTATATCTAAACTTGTTGTAAGTTTGGATTTAATCATTTATTTATTTTATGATATGTCGCGTTTTATATAAATGCGGTTTTGGTGTTTGCGCGTTATGGTGATTGTCGAATCCTGTTGCTTTTGGTTTACGCTAATTATCTGGTTTTCGCGTTAGTATATTAAACGTTCCCGCTGCCTATTAAATTAGTTGTTAATTTAATTATCTGATTTAAATTACTTCGGTAATTAATTATATGATTATTTATTGTAAATAATTATTTTCACATAAAATATAAAATTTGCTATTACCGAGACCCGAATGCCACTGTCGTAACCCAACAATGGTATCAGAGCCTTGATCACCACACGCAAACCCAAACCGGTTGTTTTAAACCGGTGTGCTTTCGCGAACTGGGGTTCTGAACCCGAAAGTCGCGAAATTGAATGAATCGCCTTTTAATATGTTTAGTTGATTTGGATCCACTAAACATAACCCGATTCAATATAATTGATTGAATTATCTTTCGTGCATATTTGGCCCAATCCCATTTACTTTTTTCATGGATTCGTTATGGTTTGGCCCATTAGGCCCATGTTGTTTTGTTTTGGATTGGCCCAATTTTACTGGGTTTATTTTATTTTGTTTTGGATTGTCATGGATTTGTAATTATTTAAAATAGATTAGTTTTATTTTATTTTGTTATCGCTCACCTTCGCCTGGACGAACAAGAAGAGCTTGATACAATGACCCATTTGAGATTATCCCTTTATGGGATTTTCGAAAATGGCTAGAAGTCAGAAACGAAACCG
>JBCNJP010000025.1:27171881-27267297 GCA_039602395.1 Deinandra increscens subsp. villosa
TGGGATTTGGGCCCCAATGATCAGCAAGTGATTAGCCCATGATTAACATGTATGCATACACTCTAATTACTTGATTAATCATTAAACTAGGCAATTTAAACAATTTATCACATAATCAAGAATTTACAATTTGTCATGCTATTAATAATACTAAATCATGCGTTTAAATCACATTGCACATAATGACAATAAATAAATGAACACATAACACATATGGACGGGTTCGGTGATCAACCAAAGGTCGTGGACGTATTCGGCCTAGTTAAGCATTAGTTACCTAGTTAATACTTATAACGTAACTAACGGAGATTGTCTAACGGAAGTTAACCTTGGAATTCTCGGATGTCACATCATCCCCTTGTAAATGGAATTTTCGTCACGAAAATTATTCTTGTGTTGCAGTGTTCGCAGCCTCAGCTGTCGTTGTTGCTGTCGTTGCTGGGGAAAGAAAGCAAAAGTTTTAGGGTCGCCGAAGAAACCATAGCCAATTGAGTTAAAATGTCCATCTCTTCTAGATCATCTGCCCCTATGCATTCCAAGTCTTCACGTGTGAAGCCTTGTGATGAGTCAGTTGCAACAAAGGCAGAGTGAGAGTTGTCATACAGTGTTGAAGAACTCTCTGAGCCTCTAGGTGACTCAATGAAACTGACTGAGGGTGAGTGATATTGAGATGAATTTGAGATCTTTTGAAAATCAGTTGTAACCAAAGCAGTGGTTTGCAACTGTGGTGATGCTTCAGGAAAGCTATTCTGCTTAAAATTAAGCTCCATTTCATAAGCACTAAGGATTCCATGGAGTTCACTTAGTTTAAGCTTTTTGAGATCTTTGCACTCCCTGATGCTGACTGTGTAGACAGTCCAATCTGGAGGCAATGATCTCAGGAACATTCTGTTGGCATTGGCATGTTCAGTTTTTACTTCTACCTTTTGCATTTCATCAAGAAGTGAAACAAATCTAAGATACTGGTTGGTCATAGATTCACCAGTTTTGTAAGTAAAGTTTTCATATCTTTGTTTCAAAACATCTTTCTTGTTTTCCTTAACCTCACTAGACCCTTCATACATTTCACTGAGAGCAATCCACAAGCCATGTGCTGTCTTATATCCCTTGAACCCTACAAGTATAGAGTTGGGTAATGCAGCCTGGAGTGTCCAGTAGGCCTTGTGATCATACTCAAGTTCAGTGTAATCAGCTTCAACATATTTGTCTAGTGGTTTTGGTATTTGCACTTGGGCATCGTCAGCAGATTGAACAGTTGGATTGTAAGGACCCATAGTCAACCTGTTCCAAATGCGTCTGTCTAGGCTTCTAACAAAACCTTCCATTCTGAGTTTCCAAGTATCAAAGTCATCAGGAGTGAAAATTGGTGGTTTGTTAGAGCTGCCGTTAAGTGAACCAAGAGTTAAATCAGTCATAGTGAAAAACAGATTTGTAAAACAGAAAAGGCTTAAAGAAATCAAGTATGCAAGTAAAGTATCAGCTTTGAAGCACTAGAAGTCTTCAAAGTAGAGAGCCAATGGCTCTGATACTAATTGTAAGATCGATATAAGTCAGAGTTAAAGTTAAACAATTCCCTTTACTTGCAAATATAACCTTGCGGAATTAAGTTATATTTTACTTTTCTTAAGCAAAGTCGAATTCTTGTATAATGTAAGTGCTTGATTTGTAGAATAGTAGAAACAACGAAGTATCGAATATTCGGCACTATTTGCATTAACTCAAAGCTACACTATTACAAGTGATAACCACGATGATGTGTAAACTAAGAGATAACAAGCTATATATAGTGCAGATGAGATCAATCACAGCCATTGATCTCATGTGATCTAATCTAGATCGTACATAACAAAGTCAAATCTAAACTACCAAAAGAATAAACTTCGACATTTGGAATGACTTGCGTGTTGACAGCAACAATCTACTTTTGGAGAGCGGCTTGGGCAGATGTAGAAGCATACGAGAAGCTTTTGCAGGATGGGACTGCTGAAAAGACTTCTCAGGAAAAGTCAGGTTGAACTCATTATCTGATGATAATCGAGTTCACCCGGAATATTCACTAAGTGACAAAATTGCTTCTTTCCGCTTGAACTTGTTGTTCCGCTTGAAGTTGTAGTTCCGCTTCAACTTCAGCCGGAATTGTCAAAACTAGAGTTCATCCGGAAAACTTCAAAATTGAAGTTCCTTACAAAGACACTTGCAAAATTATAGATGAGCTGCTCAAACAAGTGAAAGGAGCAGAGTTTGCTGTGATTCCAAGTCTCCAAATGCCTCTGCCATCTGAGACAGTCACAGGTAACCCCTCATCTACATATATTAAGCCTGAACCTGTTGATGCCTCTGACCTACTTGCTGAGTCTCTCCCTTCCAACCTGTTGGAAAGACTCAAGCACCCAGCCTCCTATGCTCCCACTCCATCTTCCAGATTTTACTCCCATAGACCCAGGGGAATGAACCCAAGGCCCAGGGGATCCAGATCTACCAAACCTAATTATATTCCACCAAAAATGAGGTTAGATAACTGGACTGATATCACCCCTGCCAAGCCTAAACCCTGTGCACCTACTTGGAAGTATAATCAACCTTCATCTCCACCTAAAAACTCCACCTCTTTAACTTCACAAACACAAGCCATGGAACCACCCACCATATCACCAACAAAACCTTCTGAACCCACTGAGATAGCCGCAACCAGTTCTGTTCAAGCATCGTCTCAAGCAGATAAAGGGAAAGATAAAGTCCCAATTGAAACTGATAAACCATCTGCTAATCCTACCACTGGTGCCTCACCTGGAAGAAAGAAGTCTATTGCAAAAAGACCTTTTCTTTCAACCAGAAATTTTCAAACCAGGAGGATCATGAGACAATTGAACAAAACAAAAGTTCAATTTGAAAGGCCGCCATCTCCTGAAGAATAAAGCTTCTAGAGATAGTCAATTTTTTAAGAACAACATACAAAGGATAAATTTTGGCAGCATCATCTTAGGGGGAGATTGTAAGGAAATGAAAATCTGAGTCAACCGGTTCAAGACGAAGATTTCCGGTTAAAGATATGTTCAAGCGGAAAACACTCAAGCGGAAGACTTGTCAACCGGAAAAGCTCAAGTGGAGAACATTTCCGGGTGAACTCTTTTATCCAACAGTATAAAGAGTTCAACCGGAAAAGTACTGAAAGATTACTTTTGCAGAAATCAAGCCTGCAACTACTTTTATTCTCCAAAGTCACATCCTAGCCGTCTCCTACTTATAGATAAATTCATTTTGCACATTTCCTCTTATGTATGTTTACTAATGTTCTTGTAGTAAGTTTATTGTTTGACTTTTATGTATGGTTAGATTAGCCCGTATGAGATCAACGGCTGTAGTTGATCTCCTTAGTACTATATATAGTTGTTAGCTAGTTCATTCACAAGTACCAGATTTTGTGCTTACACTTGTAACAGTTTGAACTTGAGTTAATGCAAATAGTACCGAGAAATTTATTATCTTGTGTTCACTAGTTTATGCAATCAATACAATCAAACTACAAGTATGAGTAAAACAAAGCTTAAGTAAAAACAAGTGTGATACAACTTTATTCCGCATGGTTGTGATCCGCAAGTAAAGAGTTCTTGTTTTGATTATTTCTCTGAGTAATCAACGGTCCTACAATCATACCTGGTATGAAGGCTCGTAGATATCTTCATAAGGGATGTCATGCCATCTTGGCTCACGTCGCCAAGATGGAATCAAAAAGAGAAGTCACTGAAGGATGTTCGCATTGCCCGCGAAATTCCTAATGTATTCCCTGAAAAATGCCAGGCCTGCCGTCGGCAAGGCAAGTAGAGTTCCAAATCGATCTTGTTCCAGGTGCTGCCCCTGTAGCCGTTCTCCCTATCACCTTACCCCTCCTGCAATGTAGGAATTATCCAATCAATTGCAAGCATTATTGGATAAAGGATTCGTTCGACCCAGTTGCTCCCCTGGGGTTCTTCTGTTCTTTTCGTTAAAAAAAGAAAGATGGATCTTTTCGCATGTGTATCGACTATCGCGAGCTGAACAAGTTAGCTGTAAAGAACCGTTACCCGCTTTTAAGGATCACTTTATTATTCAAAGATTGATATGCGGCCGGTTATCATTAGTTGAGAGTTCGTGGAGAAGACATTGCGAAGACTTCTTTCAGAATCCGTTATAGTCACTATGATTTTTTAGAGATGCTTTTTGGCTTGACAAACGCAATAGCCGTATTCATAGACTTGGTGAATTAAGTGTGCAAGCCATACTTGGACAATTTGTTATTGTGTTCATCGACGATATCTTGATCCACTCCTTCTAAAATACGTCAACTCCTAGGTCTTGCTGGACTATCGAAGGTTTATTGAAAACTTTTCAAAGATAACTCAACCGTTGACTGCTCTCACCCTAAGAGACAAGAAGCTTGTCTTGGATTCTAAAGATGAGTCTGCCTTTCAATGGTTAAAACAAAAGTTGTGTAATAAACCAATTATGTCCTTGCCTGGAGGAACGAATGATTTCGTGGTATACTGCGACGCATTCCTCCAAGACTTAGGATGTGTGCTTATGCAACGAGATAAAGTCGTCGTCTATGTCTCCCATCAATTGAAACCTAATGAAAGGAATTACTTGACTCACAAACTTGAACTCGGAGCTGTTGTTTGTGCTCTAAAGATTTGGAAACATTACCTTTATGGTACAAAGTGTACGATATACTTTGACCGCAAAAGTCTTCGAAACATATCTAATTAAAAGGAGCTAAACAAGAGACAACGTCGCTAGACAGAGTTACACAACAATTATGATTGTGAAATCCGTTACCATCCCGGTAAGGGCAATGTTGTCAACGACACATTAAGAAGGAAGGATCGAGTAAAACCTCTTCGTGTTCATGCCTTTTGACTAACCATCCAATCTAACCTCACCTTCCTTAGTCAAAAAGCCCGACGTTGCATTCTACTCCAAGGACAGACTCTGGATGCCACATTTCGGTTCTGTAAAAAATTGGTCCTAGATGAAGCCCATAGGTCTAGGTATTCTATTCATCCCGGTCCTGATAAGAGGAATTATGGTTTGAAAGAATTGTATTGGTGGCCTAACATGAAGGCTGAAATTACCACATACGTTAGTAAGTGTCTGACTTACGCAAAGGTCAAAACTGAATACTAAAAGCCCACTATTTTACTCATTCAACCTAAAATCCCATAATGGAAATGGGAAGAAATCTCCATGGATTTCATTACCAAATTGCCAAGGACCCAATCCAAAAATGATGCGATTTGGATAATCGTAGAACACTTGACTAAGTCTGCTCATTTCCTATATATCCAGGAATTCTATACCACCGAGCAACTTGCCAAAATCTACATGAAAGAAATGGTATCTCGCCACAGAGTACCTGTTTCTATCATCTCTGATCGGGATATTCGTTTTACCGCTAGATTTTGGAAATCTCTTCAGAAAGCTTTGGGTACTCGTATCGACATGAG
The DNA here is from genome assembly GCA_039602395.1 of Deinandra increscens subsp. villosa. NCBI lineage: Eukaryota > Viridiplantae > Streptophyta > Magnoliopsida > Asterales > Asteraceae > Deinandra > Deinandra increscens. The sequence continues at coordinate 27,177,362 of JBCNJP010000025.1, forward strand.
TACAACCTATCATCCACAAACGAATGGTCAAAGCGAGAGAATGATTCAAACCCTTTAGGACACGTTTTGTGCCTGTGTGATTGATTTTGGTAATGGTTTGGATGCCCATCTACCTTTAGCTGAGCTTTCATATTGCAACAGCTATCACACTAAAATTTCAAAGCCGCATAATGTGATCTAGAACTTTCGAGATGCTAGTAGGAATCTGGCCGATAGCTAATCAGCCCAAGATATCTCATGAGCTTAACAGTGTCCCCGACACATTCCATGTTCTGACAAGAGCTGAAAACTCAGAATGGGTGTGACCTAGACTTATCATGCAAGACAAATAACAATTATGGGTGCACACATAATTGTAATCTGAAGTGCATGAAAATCCTGGTGGAACTTATTGCGTGAGGGATTATGCCTAGCCTAGAACTTCTAATTCAGAATCCTATACATCTTAATGACTAAAGCTCATCTTCATAAAGAACTATTGTTGATGACCTATCAACTCCACTTCATTCGTATACCCGTGGCAATCCTTGAATCACACGATCCTTGAAAGGTGTTATTCGTTCTGGAAAGCGTGATAAGTTAAACCCTCGCTACATTGGTCACTTCGAAACCATTGAAGAGATTGGACCAGTAGCAAAACATCTTCAGTTGCCGCCTGAACTTAGAAAAGTTCACGATACATTGCATGTCAGCAACTTGAAAAAGTGTATGTCTGACGAATCTGCTGTCATTCCTATGGACGAGATTGAGATTGACGATCGTCTTTATTTTATCGAGACTCCTACTGAAATCTGCGACTGTGAGGTTAAGCGATTAAAGCAAAGTCGGATTCCTATTGTGGAAGTTCGTTGGACTCATGTCAAAGTCCTGAATACACATGGGAACGAGAAGATCAAATGCGTTAAAAGTATCGGCATCTCTTTGCCAATGATGCCAACTCCGGTGTTCAAGACTAAATTTCGGGACGAAATTTGTAGAAACGAGAAACGATCTTACTACTGCGTGTATCAATCAATCATAGCAACAACGGATGTAAATAAGAGAATTCTTATTGATCACTTGAAGATACAATGAAGTCTCTCTAGTTCCTCTCTCTAGAAACACACACAGAAAGTGTAGAATGACAGAAGTGTTCAACTAGTTTTCATGCACATTCTAACACAACCTATTTATACTAAGTGACTAACCATCCAGCGTACCAAACTGATACGCCGGACCACATGGTCCGCCGGACCAAGTGATACGCCACTTACGACATTTCTACCACAACTCATATTCAGACACGCTCACATAGATACAATACACGAGACACTCATAGCATAGGAATATGCTTCTACAGACTCCCCCTTAACGTGTAGTGTATCTATTTTCTAACTAAACTTCAGTCTTCAATCTTCAACATTGCTGCATCCGATCTTTGGCTTGAAATCTTGTCAGAAATAGAGCTTGCATGGCTGGATCACTCTTGAATCAACTTTGAACTTCAAGATCCATTTGTGAAAAATACTTCAAACTCCCCTTCTCACCATGCTTGAGTCTTTGATATCCATAACCTGCAATTTCAGAAGACAGAAACGCGGTTTCCTTTTCTTTTGAAAATTAATTTAATCTTGACACAAAACTTCTCTTCGAGAATCCAAGATATAGATTTGAAATTTGATTTCGTATCACATGTCGATCGGTCGAAAACAAATAAGAAATAAAATCTTTTTGGCTTTTTGAAACTTTATATCAAAACACACCAAAAATCTTTTTGGACTTTTCAGATATGAAACATAAATGCAATACTGAAACAGACACTATTTTTGTCTTTTGCGAGAAAGATCACAACTTGGGATCATATTGAACATAACATGTTGAACTACACTTCAATTTCAATTATTTCAGCACACAAGTCATGTCGATTACCGGTATAATTTGTCCATCTTAAACTCAGGCAAAATCATACTCATACCATCTGGATATGTTATTGTATTGATTAGATTTGCATTGACCAGTGTACCCCATACTATCAGACATACTCAGATATGTTTTTTTTTATATCACACTTTGTGATTTCATTTGTGATTTAATCACACAATGATTGTATTCATGATTTAGTCAACTGTGTTCCATGCAAAAAGAAATAAGAACGTTAAATCGTCTACCTTAAGGTCGATCTTTCGATACGCAGATAAGGCCTCAGATTTAACAAAAAAAGAAAATAAAACAAGTTGAAGTTGTATAACTCAACAACAATCAGGTCGGTACTCCCGTACACGCAGAGAAAGTCCGATGAGTTATACGAAACACCAAAGAAAATAAAGCAGAACGTCAAACGAACAACAATCAGGTCGATCTTTCGATACGCAAAGAAAGTCTGATCGTTTGACAAAATAAAGAAAATCAAACAAGTTTAAATCTTTGCAAAATGAATACATGTATACACAGTGACTTCTCATTTTCTTTTTCACATATCTTTTCCTTGATATCATGAGACATGCATCAAGATGTTGTCCACTTGGTCAAGCATTAGTATTTAATGTGTTTATCACATCTGAATACTTTCTGATTTAATGTCGAGCCTACCAAGTACATCAAACAATGATCTTATGGCTTTTTCATCTATTTTATCCATGAGTCAGACACGTAAGCCAATGTACCATCATTTCCCAATCATGTTGGATACAATTTCTCATTTTTCAATGTTTTTGTATTTTTCTATTTTTCAATGTTTCTGTTTTTCACCCCCTTAAAATGAAAACTCTATTTGTGGATTTTCATTTTAATACAAACAAAAACACAAAGACGCTATTTTTGGTTTTTCAATTTTCTCCCCCTAAACTACATACGGAATGTAAAAAGAAAGAAAATTGACCTTTCGACATGGATACCTTTCAGGTTTAGCTTTCAGAAAAATTTTCAGTTTTGAAATTGTTATCACATGAAATTTAACTTAAAACAGTAGAATACTCCTCCATCAGCAACTTTTCAATCACCGATAGGTCTTCTAGAAGTATCTGCACACTGGTCAAACACATCAGTTTATAAATGACCCGAAGCGAATCGCTTCTGGTCGACCAGTATCTTGGTTTCCTTATGAAACCACCTTAGGTTTCCAGTGTTGTTGTTTTGGTAAATCAGTATCTGATGAACCTGTCACAGTCGATTGTGACGAACAACCTACATATGAAACATTTTGAAAACGCGGAATAAATCTTCCTTGAGTTTTGAAAAATGTAGGTTGTGAGAATTCATCAAACACTCTGCCATATTCATCAATGAATCGCGGTTTGGCAGTTTTACCAACATATGGAACCTTTTCTCTTCTTAACTAGAAGCAGCAGTGACATGACAATCTTGTGCCATATGCCCTTTTTGTCGGCAATTGTAACACAAACGATTGTTTATGTTTCTTGTCTTTGGAACCTGCATAGCTTCACAGACATATTCATCTCCAAAATGATCATAAAAATTATCATATACCTGACGACAATGATCATGAACCCATTTAGAAGTCGGGCTCTTTGGAGTAGAATTTGATCCTCTGGAAGAAAATGTTGCAGATTGATTCTTCTTGTTCCTCGGATCAGTAGTCTTCACAAATACTTCAGTAATTTTTTGAGCATCCACGCAATGAAGCGGGAATTCTTTATCAGAAAATATTTGTTCCGAACCCTTGAGTTTGTAGAACCTCTCGGGTTGAACCTTCTCAGCTTTGAAGACATCTTTTCTCACCTGCTTCACATTGATTGTTTTTAGTTGTTGTGGTTTTGAAAATTGTGAACTACCACCTTTGTCAGCTTTTCTTTCAAATCCCAACCCAACACTTTTTCCTGAACCCTTTTCTCCCATTCCAGTAGACTTATGCCCATTCTTTGCCAACCTAGAAAATTCAGCTTAAACTTTCTTGAGATCTTTTGGAGCATGGAGAATTGTTTCATCAATGTCAGCTTTCGAAGATGAAGACCCAGACACAACCTTTTGAGCTTCAGAAGCTTCAGGAATTTTGCCTTTGTCTTCTTGCTTTTCTTCAATAGATTTGGAACCAACAAACTCAGAATAATCACCGGTCTCAACCTTGTCTTTCAAATCATGAACTCCTTCTTTGAGACTTCCTGGTGGCGAGACTGTCTTGTGAAACATCTTCTCAAAATTTTCATCTTTGGCCAGAAAACTTGTAAAAGATTGTGAGTTAGTAACATTGTTTAAAAGACGTTTTGAATCAATGACTTCAATCTTTAATTCAGAAATTCTTTGATGAGCTTCAGCCAACTCTTTTTCTGTTGCAATGAGCTTCTTTGCCACTTTATTAGTTTCATATTTTTGCAATCGCAACTCATCTAGTCCGGCCACCAATTCCTTCTCGAGTTTATCTTCATTTCTTTTCTGAATATCCAAATTTGCATTTTGCAACTTGTTCACTCTAACCAACTCCCTCTTCTCATCAAGTAACTTTTCCATATCAGTCTAATAAGATTGAATCTTAGTAGCTTGATCACCAGAAAATTGAGTAAGAGTATCAAGTCTGGACTTTGATTTATTAAAAAGATTTTGAAAATCTTTTGCAGTATCCTCAGCTTCATCTTTCCATTTTTTCACTTCTTGAACTAATTCATCCTTTTCTGCAGATAATTTTGTAAATTTCTTTTCAAATTCCTGCTCAACACCTTCCAACTTTTCTCTATCAGCAACCAAATCTTCATTTTCCTTAATCAGACTTTGAATCTTCTTATCTTTCTGAGAACAAAATTCATAAACGGATTCATAACCACTATTTCCAGATTCACTTGAATCAGATTCATAATCAGTTATCTCTACTTCATTATCACTATGAACAATTTGAACAATCATCGCAGATGAACCAGTCCATGCAGACTCATCATTAATGTCATCAGTAGCCCAATCATAGCCTTTATTCGATGTTCGTGCTTTTTCAAATGCTTCAAGTACATCAGCATCCCAATCACAACCTTCATTGGATGCAGGAGCAATGGCAGTTAAAGCAACTGGAGAATTAGAAGTTTGCCCCCAATCATATTGTTTATCAACTTGAGATACCAAGGCTGTTGAAGACTTTGATGAAGAAGCAGTTGATTTTGAACACTCACGAGCAAAATGTCCAAAATTGGAACATTTGAAGCATTTTGCCTTTGATTTATCAATGCCAACTTTGCCATCTGGATTTAAACTTTGAAATCCAGTCTTTTTCTTGAATCTTTTAACTCGTTGAGCTAACATTGCCAGTTGCCAATTGATATCCATTTGCTCAAGATTATCAGGATCGATTTGATCGAAATCCTCTTCAATTAGATTAGAAGTTGTCAAACCACCATTCAGCAACCCATAATATGAAGATAATAAAGCTGAGATTAATGCCAAGTGCTCATCAGGTGTTTTTGCTGAATATGAAGTCGAACTTGACTGATTTGAAACAGTGAAGTTACACCCTCTTGAAGAATTTCCAGAATTTCCTGAACCATGACCAACAACAAAAGCAGTTTGAGGTGGATTTGATGAATTAACACTGAATGATTTTGCCTTTGCATTGATACTTGCAGAATTTTGTCCATGATATAATTGAATTAATTGCACCGGAGGTCCCTGAACTTTGCCAAAATCTCATCTGGAGTCCTTGTACTATCGAAAGTGCACGGGAAGTCCCTAAGTTTGGGTTTTTGTCTCACCGGAAGTCCTTGAGGTGGATGGTTGTTAAAAAAATCAGTTAAGTAGATGTGAAATTACCACTATACCCCTGCCTTTAAAAAAACAAAATTAATTCTTAAAAAGGGGAAAATCAGTAACCCACCACCAAACACCCCCTAAAGTCTAAAACACCCGCTTCTTTCTTCTGTCCTCCAAAAACCCTCGTTCATCGGAACTTCTAAAACTCTAAAACGATTCAACCACTGTCGCTCTTCGCCGGCGTAATCGAACTCACTCGTCGGACTTACGCAAGCATCATCGTCCACTCCCGCAGTACTCTGTATCACATGCCGATTTCAATGCCGTCATATTTTCCGGCGATTTTCCGGCCGATCTGCTTTCGTTTTGGTGCGCGCACACTGTAGCAACGAGAGTCTGGTAGCCAGCGACAGCGAGGAAGAGGGGAAGAGAGCCGACAGGCTGTTGCGGCGTAACCCTAGCAGCGCCGCCGCTGGGTGCGTTGTTGTTGTCGCAAATATTAATGTTAAGATATAAGAGAGACACGAGGATCATCGGGAAGAGGAGGCGACGGAAAAAAAAGGGCCGAAAACCCTAGACGCCGTCGTGGGACCCCCGTGCCTCCGCCCTGAGCCGTCGTGCGCCGGCTGCCGGAAAAACGGGCTCTCAGCCTCTCTCTTTCTGGTTCTTTTGAAACACACACAAGTGAAGGTGTGTTTGTGTGGGGAAGAAGATAGTGAGTGGGGCCCACAATTTAATAACTTTTTTTTAAAAGAGGGGTATATTTGTCATTTCACACTCCACTTAACTGATTTCTTTAACAACCATCCACCTCAAGGACTTCCGGTGAGACAAAAACCCAAACTTAGGGACTTCCCGTGCACTTTCGGTAGTACAAGGACTCTAGATGAGATTTTGGCAAAGTTCAGGGGACTTGTTTAAATTCATCATTTCCATTTCTCGAGCATGAAGCTTTCCGGTTAAATCATGAAATGATAATGTGGAATAGTCTTTATCATGAGTAATCAACAACACATAACTTTCCCATTTCTCTGGTAATGCTTCCATCAATTTTTCTTTCAATTCTTCCTCGGTCTTTTCAATCTTGACAACTTTCATTTCACTAATTAGATGTGAAAACCTTGAAACAAGAGAAGAAATATTTTCTTTGTCATATTGTTGAAAATTCTCAAATTCCTTGTTCAAAACTTTTCGTCTACTCTTCTTATATTGATCATTGCCTTCACATCGAGCAGATAACGCATCCCATAACTGTTTAGCCTTCTTGCAAGTACTGAATTGATGCAACAACTCGGTAGGTAAAGCCATGGTAAGATAACCATAAACTTTTTGGTCAAGTTCATAACTTTTTCTTTCATCCTTGTCAAAATCTTGAATCTCTTTATACTCGCCATCTACAGTTGGACGTACATACAACTTATGAATTGGAATCCATAAATCAATATCATTTGTGCTAATGTATGCAGAAAAACGTTGCTTCCAATTTTGATAATCTTCCAATTTTAACAACTTGGGAACTTTCTAACTTGTTCCTATTTCATTATCAAAATTGAGCATAGCTTGTACCGTGCTTTGCATAGCCGCAAACGCTTGAAAATCAGACATTGTTCACCATAAAATGATACTTCAAAAACTTCAAACTCAAAAACGAAGGTCTTCCAAGCGTATTTTGGGGGTCAAAACTAGACGGTACTGGCCGTAGGCGGGTACAAGTCCTAGATCTCGGAAAGACGAACGTTTTGACTGGTATTGGGTTCCGTAACTCCAAACGGTTTGCAAGTTACGTCAGTTTTAGTGAAGGTCACTATTCTGCCAGTGTATCAAAACAAATCGACGGACCAGTTCCGGACCAAAACAATTAGGCGGATCAAATTTGTACTAGCGGACCAGATTCCGGATCAGATGAACTAGCGGACCAGAATTATACTAGCGGATCAGATGCGGACCAGATATCTTCAGCGGATCTAATTTGATACGGCGGATCAAATAAACCTGCGGACCAGATGTGATACGCCTAAACCGCCACGGACCAGTTCGTTGAAGATTGCCTGGGCGGACCAGTCAGCGAACCAGCTGATCTATCAGCGGACCAGACGCAAATAAAGCTGAAATCGACTGATTTTCACGAATTTTGACAATTGAAGCTGAAAACTGGATCAATATGATGCGAAAACACTCCAAAAGCATACAGAAATCATTTTTATCCTTGGAATCACTCAGAATTGGAAGAAATTGAAGAAAAACTTACCAAACCCAAGCTTTCTCTCTCTAAAACTCCGAAAATTGATCAAAAACACAGCAGTAGAGCAACCAATAGCTCTGATACCACTTGTAGAAACGAGAAACGATCTTACTACTGCGTGTATCAATCAATCATAGCAACAACGGATGTAAATAAGAGAATTCTTATTGATCACTTGAAGATACAATGAAGTCTCTCTAGTTCCTCTCTCTAGAAACACACACAGAAAGTGTAGAATGACAGAAGTGTTCAACTAGTTTTCATGCACATTCTAACACAACCTATTTATACTAAGTGACTAACCATCCAGCGTACCAAACTGATACGCCGGACCACATGGTCCGCCGGACCAAGTGATACGCCACTTAAGACATTTCTACCACAACTCATATTCAGACACGCTCATATAGATACAATACACGAGACACTCATAGCATAGGAATATGCTTCTACAAAATTTCTCTGACCGGGGGAGGATGTGACAACCCATACATTCAAGGTTAACTTTAATATTATATTAACGTGCAATTATCTGATTTTCTATGTTCATTAGGCTTAATTTATTCAAATTAGGTGAAAACTTGCATGCCAACATAGACAACCTAGGTCTGACAACATTTACCCGTAGTGGAAATCAACTTAAAGTTCCGTTTTAATTCAGGATGGAACTATTCGCACTCGAATTGGCAAAGTTGTGGAGATGCCTGGGCACGGGGATCCTCTGTTTTCTTTCAATAACAAAAATATAAACTATTCATTTTATATTTTCATAACATTACGTTACGCCGTAACGTGTTCAAAACAAGTCGTATATTCAAACGACGAATTCATTTCAAAGCAAAAGTTTTATATTCATAGAACTTAGTCATTTATTTCAAAACAATACCTTATTTTCAATTAATAATCTAAACATTTGTTTAGACTTAAACGTCAAAATTCAAACCAATTAATGTTCGTGTCGAACAAAATTTATTTCAGTCAATTCAAAAACTTCCAAGTGACATTCAAAAATCATCAATGCATCAAGACATGTGACAATCCAATACCGTCCATTCGAACAAAACACGATGTTTATTTTTATCCTTTTTATATTTATATAAAATTCTTCCGGATACGCGTCAAAAATCAAGTTTTTATTCGTTTGTCGTTTTGACTCAAACAAAGTGTCGTTGGACTCATTGGATCGACCCTGACCCAACCCGAGACCCGATTCGGCCCAGTGAGCCCAATGGGCCTACTGGCCCAATTTTCTCTTCTTTTCTCTTTTTCTTTCTTTCTTGCGGACCACATTTCCCTGGCACGTTTCCCCCTTCTTTCCGGCCCGATCCGACCCAGGCCATCGGTCCGTCCTCTTTCTTTTCGGCCCAAAGGCCAGCCGACCCAAATCATTTTTTTTCTTTCTTTCCTCCCGACCACGAGTTCGACTCCCAACCCTCCTTTCTTCTTTTCTTTTCTTTTCGGTTTTCTTTTCCTCCCTTAGTTCGGTTCCAACCGAACCCATTCATCAACTCATAATATTTTTTCTTCATGTCTAAATATTTGTCCCCTAAACTCACCTATAAGCCACCCTAAATGTCACTCTAAACCCATGGATTGTAGGCTTAATATTAGACAACTTTGCCTTCTAAAGTACATAACAAGACTTTGATCCATTGGTTAATATATTTAACCACTTACACACTTGACACTCTTGTCCCCTTAGCAACCAATTTGCCACCTTGTCCCCTCTCCTCCTCTTCCTTGGACCGGCTCCCACACCCACAAAATCCACCACCATGTGATCATTTTTCCAACACAAGTTCAAGAGGTTCAAGCCCATCTCCTCACTTCTTCTTTTCTTAGTTCGAACCAACACCAACCGAACCTTATTCGGTTCCTTTGAATCGTGGACCTAAGCCATCCACACTCACTTTTATAACACTTAGCCTACACCTCATTTCTACACTTGTGTACTTCAAGAACAAACACACACTCTTTCTCACTTTCTCTCGTCCCTCTCTCGGTCACATTAGAACCGCCACTACCACCTTGTTATCTCCATCATTCAACCCCAAATCCAAGCTTCTAATCTTCCATCTAGTCAAGGTAATCCATCAACTACTTCTATTTCATCATTATTCTTTCACTTCTAAATAATCTTTCATTTCAAACCTTACTAACTTTTTGATTCTTTCATCATGTTCATAACCATCCTTTTGTTCTTTCATCATCATCATCCTAGATCAAAGATCAAGGGTGGGTTTAGGAGCTTAACCGGAAATTAATCAACACCCATCAAAGTCATAACCGATCCGGATAAAGCTTAAGTGAGAATCATTCACTCCTTGTGTTTTATCTTTTGATTTTGTTCATTAATTTTGTCACATGATCCATGTTCATACAAGTTCTTGATGTAAATGCTTGATGATGGACTAACAAAACCAAGTTGTTAGTTACTATATGTTCACTTTGATGGAATTATATTATGGTTATACTTGTGGTTTTTGAAAAATAATTGTTATTATGAATATGTCTTAACATGAGTGACATTATGTAGTAAAAATGCTTCAAAAATCATTAAGAACCATGGACATCTAAATATACTAGTATGTATGTTTTAGTGAAATAAGCCTTGATAAACATGACACTTATAATGTGTGTTGTTATAAAATATGTGTTGTAAAAATCCATATAAAATTTTCATAAAGTATCATTTGTTTAGTATTTTGATAAAATAAAATAATGATAGTCATTTTATAAAACATAAAATGCTATTTTGTTAAAAGAATTGCTAAACATGAAAAGATATTTAAATAATGACTTTTATGACTTAAAAATCATAATTTATGGATTTTTAGTAAAGATTCAAGTGACTAAAGTTATGATGTGTTGAGACCTATAAAATGTGTGTTTATAAATTACCAACAAGTTTTCAAGAAGTCGCAATTAAGCCCAAACGTTATACGAATAAAAATGGGACATTCGGGACCCGAAATGCAAGTTTATAAATCATTTAATATAAAAATCCGGACACCATTTGGTTCTGGTCCAGAACCCAAAACATGATCGTTTTTATGTATAAAAATGTTCCATGGAGTCCAAAAGTGGATAATAATGTTTTAGAACGAAACCGGACAAAAACTGTGACTTTCGGTAACTCAAAAACACTGATTTTTGCAAGTTAAGCCTCTACCGACAAACTTGGTAATTTAAAACTTAAACCACTTTAAAAAAGGTCCATAAACTTTTCCTAAGGGTTTAGGAAACTCAAACGTCATAAAATAAGTCATAACGGTCAAACCGGTACAACCGGCACTTTACCTGGTAAACCGTCGTTCCAATTTTATAAAATATAAATTCTTATATCTTGAAATCATTATTTCATTAAAAATAAGTATATTTTTATGTGTCAAATGATTTTCTTAGAAACGCGACTAATACTGTGTATCGACTTGCGGTAGAAAATGTGCGTTCGAGTCTTAATAAATGAAGAAATTTATTTATAACTTCAAGGGGTTCAAAACGTTATAAATATTTGAGAACAATAAATATTTATATTTTTTCGTGTCATTTAGTGAAAATAAATATATTATTCAATATAATATTTTCTATACGCGAAAAACCAAATATTATTTATTTATTCAAAAAAATAATTACTTTCCATCAAATATCATCGGGTAATTTATGTTAAGACTTAACTTCGAACATTGGGTGACGTGTTCACTTACCCAATTTAGCCAAACCCTAAGACGTCTTGATAGTATATTGTAGACGCTTGCTAGGCTACGTTCAGTTCATATGTTAGTCCATCTTCATGTCAAGTGAGTTTCACGGCCCCTTTTACTTTTCTGTTTTCTAAACTATGGGGGAGAATTCAATGAATGCCTTTCAATTTCATTTTGTCTGATATTATGATTACTGTAAGACGTACTGATTGCATGTTCTTTTCATAAACCCCAATCTGTGTATTCATGTTGATTCATGTTATATGCCTAAATTCCCACTATTAATTGAATTCAATTAGTTCATTCGAAACGATAGCTTGTGAATATATCTATTTGGGTTGACGACCCTGCCCCGACTTGGTCGCTCCAGTCCTGACTCCATGGAAATAGTCAAGGGGTACATTAGTTATTCTGGACATTCGGTTTACATATGGTTGGACACCAGGAGTGGATAAACAGTTAGTTTTTAATTCAAGGTTCATGCTTGATCTTTACAACATCAGAGTCAACAAAAATAATATCATGACGGCTAAAAATTTCAAACATTGTTTCAAACACTGATTCAAATACTGTTCAAACATTTTCATGTGTCATCAAACCTGTGAACTCACCAACAATTCTGTTGACTTTTTAAATTTCTTGAATTCTCGGGTGATTAAGAATGCAATTCAATGTCTTCCTACATAGATCCTGCTTGTCTCATATCATGGTCTGCTTTTCGCGTGTTCATGCATTTCACTTGGGAGATTTAGTCACATTACACCTTAGGGTTTTCATGATTTAAAATCTCATAACGTTGTCTTTTGAAACTTAACATGTATTTCCACTACTATTTTCCGCTGCCACTATTTTAAATATTTAAATAAATGTTTAAGAGTTATGTTTTCGAAAGACAAGTGACTTTTCTAAACGTTAACTTAGATGTCAATCATTCATAATCATGACCATGATGCCAAATCAGTCACATGCCCACATTTAGCCATTCTCGGGGTGTGATACAATACGCCGGATACCAAGACCACCCTCAGACTTAGGGACACACACATCCTTCCAAGCAACCTTAGCCATGCCCTTCTTATAGATACCCTGATACCACAAAAAATCACGCATATTCTTCTTTAACTTCAAGGCAGTGTTACCAGGAAAAAGGAACATAGAAGACCAGTAAAGATGCAGGGAGGACAGTGTTGGATTTAGGTGTCCAGACCCGACTAAATCAAGTACCCGACCCGGTCAAGACCCGTAAGAGTTACACCGGAGGCAACGGGTTTTAAAGTCCGCTTACTTTTATAACCGGCAAATTCGTAGAAGAATTAATTATTTGTTTATTAAATGGTTTAATAGATAAATAATTAATTAGTTAATTATTATTAATCATTAAGATTAATTAAGCGACAAGAAACGTTAAATATTATTTACGTATTAAACGACCATCAACGAATTAGTCTTTGACTAATGTTCGTTGAAACTCGGCATGCGACAAATGTTTAAAAGTTAAAGGTTTGTCGCACAACTAAATAGTTTGAAAAGGATTGGCCTAACTCGAGGGACTTAACGGAAAATTAATCAGTTATAAATAACTGATTAAGGGAGGCGAAACCCTAATCTAGAGATTAGAAATTTCGGCCCTCCTTCTCCTCTCCCTCTCCTTTTGCGATTTCGACCAAACCCTATGTCACCGTCGCCGTCGTTTTTTTCCGGTGATTCTTCTAATCGCTTGAAAGGAATCCCAATCCTCCGCCGAGACGCAGCAGCCGCGACATCCATGTCCGCCGCCGCCGCCCCGTCGTTCGCCGCCTGCCGCTCGCCGCTCGCCAAGCCACCTCCGCGCGCCATCCTCCTTCACCGCCGCCGTAGCCGAACCGCCGCCGCAGCCCCTCACCGAGGCACCGCAGCGAGTCGCGGTCACAGCCGCCGTCGCCCGTTGCACCTCGCCGCCGCCCCGCCGGCCGCCACCATCCTCGCCGTCGCCGGTTCTACCGCCGACATACCCAGTCGCGAACCACCACTGTGTGGTGTGTTCGCTCGTCGTCCGCAAACCCTAGTTCGCGCCCGATCCGACGTACGAGATTTTCTCGGTGCCTGATTCACCGCGTAGTAAATCTGTATCCATGAGGAAAGTCAGATTCGTAAGACGAATCACGCCCTGCGAAATCATAGCGTCACCCGTTGACTTTCGGTGTCTCAAGCGTTTGTTTGAATCACCGCTCAGGTATATCTAAACTTGTTGTAAGTTTGGATTTAATCATTTATTTATTTTATGATATGTCGCGTTATATATAAATGCGTTTTTGGTGTTTGCGCGTTATGGTGATTGTCGAATCCTGTTGCTTTTGGTTTACCCTAATTATCTGGTTTTCGCGTTAGTATATTAAACGTTCCCGCTGCCTATTAAATTAGTTGTTAATTTAATTATCTGATTTAAATTACTTCGGTAATTAATTATATAATTATTTATTGTAAATAATTATTTTCACATAAAATTTTTTTTTGCTATTACCGAGACCCGAATGCCACTGTCGTAACCCAACAGTGGTATCAGAGCCTTGATCACCACACGCAAACCCAAAACGGTTGTTTTAAACCGGTGTGCTTTCGCGAACTGGGGTTCTGAACCCGAAAGTCGCGAAATTGAATGAATCGCCTTTTAATATGTTTAGTTGATTTGGATCCACTAAACATAACCCGATTCAATATAATTGATTGAATTATCTTTCGTGCATATTCGGCCCAATCCCATTTAATTTTGTCATGGATTCGTTATGGTTTGGCCCATTAGGCCCATGTTGTTTTGTTTTGGATTGGCCCAATTTTACTGGGTTCAAAGTTGTAATTATTTAAAATAGATTAGTTTTATTTTATTTTGTTATCGCTCACCTTCGCCTGGACGAACAAGAAGAGCTTGATACAAGGACCCATTTGAGATTATCCCTTTATGGGATTTCCGAAAATGGCTAGAAGTCAAAACGAAACCGACGTCTCCCGATGACGCGCAGGAGCTTGTTGAAGCCAGTGGGAGCAACTAAGTCGATCAGGGAGTTTTCTGTTCTCGTGGTTGATTTACTTTTATGTCCCTTGCCCTTATTTGATATTGTCATAGGCTCTGACAATATCGAAGCCCCTGCAGGGCCGGATATGTACATGTGTGTTTGCTTGTTTTGGTTGCTTGTCTTAATTTGATTAACGCGCCAACTAAAATCCAAACTTAGTTTTATCAATATAAAACTAATTTTTCAATCGATTAAATAAAAGTCCTAATTTTATTACGACTTCATAAAATTTATTAACCAATTTAATTCGACATTAAATTCGAATTTTTCGATAAAGAAATCGAACATTAATAAAACTGGTTATCGTCTCGCGACACATAGATCATTAATACTTAGGTTATTTAAATGATCGTCCCGAGTGAGATAGGATTAATAAAATCTGTCGTCACATTATATTAAAATATGACCTAATAATCCTATCTGGTAAGCCTAAAACCGGTAGTCTATGCCATCCTATGTCAAGTCTAACTTGGAACATATTGACCGATACATTCGTGTTGGAGTATTTCAACACCGCACGTGGTGTTTAGGGTATCTTCCAAGGTGAACGTATTGGAGTATTTCAACACCGTACCCACACGCTGACCACTTAGGACAACTACTATTTTCTTTACACGCACCTTTGGTATTGGAGTATTTCAACACCGTACCTCTGGTCGGCATGTAGACAAAATGGGCATAGATGGGGCTAAACGTATTTCGTTGATCACTGATTCGCGAATACTGCCCCATAACGGGAGTTGTGACATGTCATCAAACCTGTGACAACCGTTGTCCGTTCAGCTACTGTGGAAATTTTGAAAGCACTTTACGCTGTCTCGGAGAAATTGTCTAACTAACTGCAATTCCAATGTCCTATCCTACATAGATCCTGCTTGTCTCATATCATGGTCTGCTTTTCCGAATTCAAACATCGAAACACTAAAACATTTGCCTATCGTTCAGATGGCTAACCGCGCAAACCAAGAGATTTTCCATCTCAAGTCTCTCCTTGAGAAGGAGAAACTTAATGGCGCCAACTTCCTTGATTGGGAAAGGAATCTGAAAATTGTCCTGAAAATGGCTAACATGAAAAACGTGTTAGAGGCTGAGGTTCCTGAAGAACCTGAAGCTGACACGGCCGCGGCGCGAAACGCCCATAACACACTGCGAACAAATGCCAAGAATGTCGCGTGTCTTATGCTAGCCATCATGGATTCTGAGATCCAGAAAAACATGGTTGACAGGACGGCTTTTCAGATGATCGGTGATCTAAGGGGCATGTTTGAAACTCAGGCCCGACAAGAGTGCTATGACACCGTTGTGACACTCATTAGTTGTCGCATGGCCGAATGCGCTCCCGTCAGCCCTCATGTCCTGAAGATGAAGAGTTACATCGACCGCTTAGAAAAACTGAATTACGTTATTCCTGCCGAAATGGCGACTGACCTGATTCTTCACTCACTGTCCAGTGCCTTCACCCCTTTCCGGGTAAACTTTAACATGCATAGCATGGTAAAGACAGTGACTGAACTTCACGGTATGCTTAAGACCGCTGAAGTTAATTTTGTTAACGGTAAGGCACCCGATGTACTCGCGATCCGATCAGGATGCGTCAAAAGCCCGAGGTAAAGAAGGGTATGCGTGGGAACAAGAAGAAAGGCAAGGCAGCTGTCACCAGAGCGTCTGGAAGCTCCCAGAAGGGCAAGCCTAAGGCAACTATGGCACCGCCGCCTGAACAGCGCGAGTGTTTTGAATGCCACAAGATGGGGCACTGGAAAAGAAACTGCCCTAAATATCTTGCCAAGGTGAAGAGCGGAAAAGCCCAGCCGGGTAATTCCTCAGGTATACACATAAGATTATGTTGTATGATGCTTCACTTATTCCTACAAAATATATGTTTGACATACTTTACATTTTGTAGGTGCATGAAGCTGAAAGGAAGCAAGCCAAGATGACACTGAGCTATTCTGCGATTTTCGCACCTAAATAAAGTTCGTGTCTCAAGTTTTCGGTTTAAAACAATTCTTGGTAATTTTTAAACAACTTTTTTTGTTTGGTTTTCCCTGGCTGTTTTCCAGGATGAACAAATTGCTTTCCTTGGATTTTGATTATGACATGTTTTGACAATGGTTGATTTTCGAAACATACATGATTGTTTTAATCTACTTTGAATTTGATTCAACCTTTTGTCAGATTAAATTCAAAATCCCACAACAACATACCTTCTAGCCTGGTGCACTTGATTTGATCAAGGCTAGCTTAAATGCGACATGATACCTTTAGTTATCATATCCCATTAAAGCTATAATGCCTTAAGCGTATATCGTAATTATTACGAGACAACGTACGACACAGCAATAGTTCGTGAAGTCCCATGACTTTGAACTATCCGACGTGAAGAATATTAAATCAAGACGAACCAATTGAAGATCGCCTTTTCGATCTACAACCTTATGAACAAATCAATCCTCTACTTCAAGCAGACGTTTGTTCATATAAGTTCGATTCACCAGCCGAATTACTACAGGAGTAATCACCTGATGATTACAACGTTGTAGAATGGTCACACCAATTCTGGTGCACATTACCATTACAAATAAATGTGCATACCTACACACATCTTGGAAGTCTTAGACTACACTTGTTGTACTCACGTGTGTTTTGAATCCGACATACACTAAAAGGTTTAGTACAACGATTCACTGTTTCATCTAGAAACCAATAAACACAAGACTGATGACTTGCCACAACAAAAGCCCTTAACTTTCTATAACCATAACGCCCCTTCACACATCACTTGCATAACTAACTTCCAATCCCAAGACCAGTATCTTGCGAAGATGGAATTTAGTAATTACATGTCCAAACCTAGATCTTTAAATATCTAGAGAAAGGTGATTCTGATAAGTCGCTGGATCATGTAATGCAACTCTCGCATCTATACGAGACGAGCAGACCAACAATGTTTCACCAACAATGGATTGTTGCTTGAGGAAACATAGTGACATTCTGATTAGAGTTTGTATGTTAACCTTACCTGAATAAGGGAAACATCCTCTAATGTCGGACCCGAGAATCCGATAGAATAAATCATCATCTCGATCATCATGAGATACTTTCAAACAATCATAGACGAAAGCATCTCCGTGCTGTCAAACTCTGAAATGACTTTGTCAATCATCTTTGAACTTATGAGTAAGTCATAACATCTGGATATTAAGCATTCGATTACCGTACCACAAGCTACGACATCGAACAATTTCGTTCTTGAAAATGAAAATTGATTGCTATGTTTTCTTCGTGTAAATTGGTATCCAAACGGTTTGAAAGAAGGATGATGATAGGGAATGTCAATCTACCTCAAGCAAGTGGGAGCATCGCCCCTGATCCTTACCGGAATAACGATGAAGTGCTGATCTAAAGATCGTTTAAATTTACTGGATTAAAATTTCAAATGACACCTCAATTAATTATAAGTTTCAAGATTAAATTAAGCATTGATCATTAAATGGCCGAGCAACCCTTAATACGATCAATCTCTTGAAACAATTCGAATCATACTAAATATGATGCGCAAATAAATCCAATACTTGAATATTGCATGGAATGTTGCTGTAAATTGTTACGCCATGACCATAGATGGAAAATCACATCATCACTACTAAACACTGATGAAAGGGAATATATGTTCATTAACCGAGTACCAATTATGCTCGTTGAACGTTGATAGCCACCTTAATTGAATCTGAACTAAGAATGCCGTAAAACATTTAAAGAGTTAATTCGACTCTGTAAATAGTCGGTTAACATGCTCAAGTGATAACACAGTCGTACATGTGCTTACCAAGGGCACTACATTATCACAAGTTCGATTCACTTAAGAAGACTCACTGTTCAAGATAAACACTGAATCTTAAGAAACAACCGATATTGGCAATCCTAAAACGAAACTCGAGGAAATGATTGCGAGTTTATAGTTTCAATGATCAGGCCAGATCAGTGAAATGACACTATTGGATAGTGCATGAATTCTGCATCACATCGATATTCGATTTTAGTGTTGGATGTCAAACATTATCGTTTGCACCATATCATTCGATCTCCTCTAAGCTATTAGACGGGACTTTGAATTTTGCGTAACGCGTTCGAATTTTATACGTTTTTGTTATCCATGAATATTTCGTCAATATTCTAAAGGTCCGTAGTCGGTCAGACATTGCAGGAGCAACGCCTGAAGCAAGACTATTCTGACTCTGGACTCAAGGTGTTGACTTCCAGATTCACAAGGCCTCATTGGAGAATGACGTCAGGACGTAACTCGCATCAAAATGTCTTCATGGATCCAATCATAAGACAAATCTGATTGATGGTATACTTAACAGTATCCTTCGACCTGAGATACATGAGCGACCTCCCGTCTGCCTAAGAACTTTCTTTGATTGTAGCTTAACGCTGTCGCGTAACTGCCAGCCATAACGGTTACTTTTGGGAACGGATCTGAAGCTTAGTGGGAGCTGTATGTAGTCAATATGGGATTTTGTGCTCTTGCATTGATAATGCAACAATTTGACATCGTGGGCCCTCTCATTAGTTCCAAGTGTTAAGTGTAAGGCCTTACCCAAACTTACTGTGTGTTTGATTGGACCACTTCGAACATAACAACGAGAAATACAATGATAGAACACGATAGAGAATGAATAAATCCATGTCTCTAGTTTGATTGATGTCTCGTACAGAAAGGATCTGATGACTTTACAAATACCATAAGTCTAAACTATATCACAAGTTTACTGATATGCCTTGGTTGTTTTGACTTGAAGAGTCATGGCTGGTTGGGACAGCCACGTGTAGCTAGAGCACCTCTGACTGTTTCTTGATTTATAGTCGCGCTCAATCCAAGTGGGAGACTGTTGGATTTAGGTGTCCAGACCCGACTAAATCAAGTACCCGACCCGGTCAAGACCCGTAAGAGTTACACCGAAGGCAACGGGTTTTAAAGTCCGCTTACTTTTATAACCGTCAAATTCGCAGAAGAATTAATTATTTGTTTATTAAATGGTTTAATAGATAAATAATTAATTAGTTAATTATTATTAATCATTAAGATTAATTAAGCGACAAGAAACGTTAAATATTATTTACGTATTAAACGACCATCAACGAATTAGTCTTTGACTAATGTTCGTTGAAACTCGGCATGCGACAAATGTTTAAAAGTTAAAGGTTTGTCGCACAACTAAATAGTTTGAAAAGGATTGGCCTAACTCGAGGGACTTAACGGAAAATTAATCAGTTATAAATAACTGATTAAGGGAGGCGAAACCCTAATCCAGAGATTAGAAACTTTGGCCCCCCTTCTCCTCTCCCTCTCCTTTTGCGATTTCGACCAAACCCTAGGTCACCGTCGTCGTCGTTTTTTTTCCGGTGATTCTTCTAATCGCGTGAAAGGAATCCCAATCCTCCGCCGAGACTCAGCAGCCGCGACATCCCTGTCCACCGCCGCCGCCCCGTCGTTCGCCGCCCGCCACTCGCCGCTCGCCAAGCCACCGCCGCACGCCATCCTCCTTCACCGCTGTCGTAGCCGAACCGCCGCCGCAGCCCCTCACCGAGGCACCGCAGCGAGTCGCGGTCACAGCCGCCGCCGCCCGTCGCACCTCGCCGCCGCCCCGCCGGCCGCCACCATCCTCGCCGTCGCCGGTTTTACCGCCGACATACCCAGTCGCGAACCACCACCGTGTGGTGTGTTCGCTCGTCGTCCGCAAACCCTAGTTCGCGCCCGATCCGACGTACGAGATTTTCTCAGTGCCTGATTCACCGCGTAGTAAATCTGTATCCACGAGGAAAGTCAGATTCGTAAGACGAATCACGCCCTGCGAAATCCTAGCGTCACCCGTTGACTTTCGGTGTCTCAAGCGTTTGTTTGAATCACCGCTCAGGTATATCTAAACTCGTTGTAAGTTTGGATTTAATCATTTATTTATTTTATGATATGTCGCGTTTTATATAAATGCGTTTTTGGTGTTTGCGCGTTATGGTGATTGTCGAATCCTGTTGCTTTTGGTTTACGCTAATTATCTGGTTTTCGCGTTAGTATATTAAACGTTTCCGCTGCCTATTAAATTAATTGGTAATTTAAATATCTGATTTAAATTACTTCGGTAATTGATTAAATAATTATTTATTATAAATAATTATTTTCACAAAAAAAAAATTGCTATTACCGAGACCCGAATGCCACTGTCGTAACCCAATAGACAGAACCAAGATAATTAATTGAACCCGGCCCACAAAAGATAAAAACTATTTTTTCAGCTAGTTATACGACTTTCAAGCCTTTCCACCAGGACAACACAAGCCTTAGCCCACAGTCTAGTAGAAATCAAAGGGACGCCCAGATAACGAACCGGAAGAGAACCCTCCTCCATGCTCATAATCGAAAGAATACCAGCCTTAATATGAGGAGGAAACTTACAGAAAAAAGTTGTACTCTTTTGAGGACTAGGCACCAAACCCGACATTCTCGAGAACCTCTTTAAGGAGTCAAAAATGACCATAGCCGAACGAGTATCACCCCGCAAAACGATAAAAAGGTTATCCGCAAAACAGAGGTTAATTATCTTAAGCTTCTCACATCTGTTATGAAACCGGAAGGACGTATCAATACGGGAAGTCCGCTGAAAAATACATGTAAGAATCTCCATGACCAACGTAAAAAGGTAAGGCGACAGCGGGTCACCTTGCCTAAGGCCCCTCTTCCCGGCAAAATAACCATGGATGTCTCCATTAAGATTGTAACTTGTTCTCTTGTGATCAATAAACAATCTTTTAATTACGAGTTTGTATCCGATATAGCTAGAGCGAGTAGACGATCCAATGCTCACGACTTTTCAATAACTAAACAAAAAAATGTAAATAATGATTTACTTGTTGTAGTGGTTGTTTGGTTACTTTCATACTTATTTTTAGAACGTACTGCTAGCTAAACTTTTTGTTATTACATGGAAACCCAAGTATGATGAAGAATCGAACCACAACAAGAGATCGAACTAGGCCCGAATGAAGGAGGGTACGTGTTTAGTGGTTCGGAGAGCTTTAAACGGTACTGTTGTGCAAAAGAAAGACCTGCAGGGTTTCCAAGTAGCTAGTGTTGCTTCCAAACCCTATATATGATATCCAAGTAGTCAAGTCGCTAGTCGAGTTTTGCTTTCATCCGTCACCCGTAAGAGTTACGGAGTCGTGCGATGTGATCGACTGATCCCAATGGATGTGTGTCACATCCAACTCTTTGGATGTTTGATAGGCAGGCAGGTTGTTCATGATGAATATAAAAATACATGTGTACTCCTTTAACATATCATGGGTGGCAGGGAAATTACACTCTGGCCACCTTGAAATTTTCTGATCATAGAACACTAGTAGTCGACCCATGTTTTACGTCAACAGCTCAAGAGTCTAAAGATTAGCCCACTTTCTTCCTATAGGCATAATGAGACATCAGGAATACCAATTAAATACAGTGTTGTAGGAGACAAATTCATTACACCTATTGAAAATGATTACAGGAATACCAATTAAATACAGTGTAGGAGACAAATCCGTTACACCTATTGAATATGATTACACGTAAACCGAAGTTTCAAGACGTTGAGGCCAAACTTTTTTGAAGAGGGTGAGAATGATAGCAGTGAACCAACCGATTCGAATATAGTAGCTGTTGAAGAATTCGACACATCAACGAATGATAGCAGTGACCCAACCGATTTGACATTCAAGAATTTGACACGTCAATCCGATGGGTGTGACCGTATCTTGATCAACTGTTGCCTATCCGTTCGTTTTTTTTTCCTATCATATCCGCTCTCTAACCAGATATACAAACCAGTAGTTACATATTCTTTTAGTTACATTAGTTACACACCAAACATGTTGCTTACTAGAAATAAGTGTATTTACAGTCCTCACTCATACATCATGTACATCAGACATGTTGCACACCAAAAATATATATATATATATATATATATATAATATATAAAAAAAACTTTTTATTCCTGATGTACAATAAGGAGATTCTCCTAGTAATTATATACTTATACATGCAACAAATGTCTTCTCTTTGGCAAGTAGAACTTTCCAACTTCACTTCTCATGATTTCAAAGAGCAAGGACTTTCACTTCCACAGGTTGTGCTGCAGCAAACAGCTTCATCTCCCTTTTCGCTCGCTGGTTCAACCAAAAAACACATATTACAGGTTGATCATCCACCTTTGAATATTGTCTACAGTTTTCCTAAAAGATTAAGTTGACCCGACACGCTTTTGTTCAAAACTTTAGTCTCTTTCCTTAAAATATATCATGTCAGTAATTATCATTGTCATTTGGGATACAAAAAGTATGTTTGCCTAATATTAGTTTATTCTTTAACATGTGAACTTAAGGCATCTGCTAGATTGGGATAAAGAAAAAGATCTGGGGAGAATGAAGAAGCTCGTCCATCTTTTTTGTGAAACAGAATAAGTTTGTGTTTTATGTGTAAAATGTCCAAAAAACAAAAATTGTTGATAAGTTTATTTTTTTAACATTTGACCAGTTAGAGATCCTTACCATATCAGCCAGTGTGTTTTGCCACGCTTTATCCATCTCCCCGAACACAACGTCTATTGTTGGCCGACCTTTGCTTGATCTAGCGACACATAGCACCGCAACTTCCAGTATGGATTCAAAATCTACAGTGTTGAGATTCCCAGTCAGCCTTGGATCTTCAAAATCCGTCAATGGACGCCTTCCCATGTTCACATCCTTTGCCTACAAAAATTCAGAAAAAAAAAGATATATTATGCAAACTAATGAACTATATTAAAAAACCAGTCAATACAATTATGGAACAATGAGAACATCACAAATGCATGGGAAATCTTGCATAATTTAGTATAATTCTTGAATCAGTTTTATAGTGTACATAAGGAATCAAAGATAGAGTAGCATACTTTTCTAGTGAGTTGATCTCGGGCTTCAAGATCGAGCTCGATCACTTTTTGACCCGAAAGAAGTTGAAGTGCAACAATACCAAAACTGTAGATGTCACTAGCACAAGTAAGTTTAGCATTGCTCATGTATTCGGGGTCCATATAGCCTATGGTTCCACGAACATCTGTAAAAACTTTGCTCTCTTCCATCCCGAGAACTTTTGCCAATCCAAAGTCCGAAAGCTTCGGTTCTAGCTTCTCCGTAAGAAGGATGTTTGTAAGCTACAAAAAAAAGGATTCAAATATGCAACAACACGTATTTTGACCCATACAAAGAAAAGACACATTCAACTTGAGCCCGTTTTGACCTGTTATCTAACGTGCTCATCCAACCCATCTTTTCACTTTTCACCTCTACTAAAAGATAGATAATTTGGTAATCATTTCTAAAATGTACAACCAAACACCCCCTAATAAATGTACAAAGAAAATGTTAATTACCTTAATATCTCTATGAACAATGCATCCATCTATGTAATGATGGAGAAATCTTATGGCAAGTGCACAATCTCTCAAAATCTTAACTCTCTTTTCCCAGGTCAAAACGCTATCCTTTCCTGTAAGAATTGCATATTTATGTCAATTAGATGAGCCCATGCCCGTGTATGTGTAACAATTCTAAAGGGCCAAACCAATTAAGTTACAAAATTTAACTAAAAAGGAAAAGGGTTGAAGTGATCAAACATGTTAGAAAGTTTTTCAATCATATCTAGCACATTAAGAAATTCTAAAAAGATAATTGTTTGTGAGCAACACCCAACATTATTTTGAATCGAACTTGTTATGTGTTATAACCGTTTTACCTAATCCGTGAGGCCAGTCATTTTGCTGAATTTAGTTGTATTAGGGTTGTTCATTGAGCAGTGAAGCCGACTGAACCACCCAAACCGAAGCAAGTCAGCCAGTTTAGGTTTACAGTTTGTAAATTGGAACATGGAACCATTGTTTAAGATTTATTATTTATACTGTTTTTCCATTATATACATAAATCATTCTTATCATTTTTAAATAATTAGAACAACATTATGCTATCAAATTTTTTATGTCAAACCGCCATAACCGTCCAGTCTGGCCAACTCAGCCGGTTGGGTTCGGTTTGTCTTATCCCGAAACCGTCCAGTCTGGCCAACCCAACCAACCCAGCCAGTTTCGTTTGTCTTATCCTGAAACCGTAGTGAGCGGTTCAGCTTAGAATTTTCGTAAAAGACCGGTGAAACAGAACTGTGAAAAGGTATAGGATAATTACTCAAGAGATGATAGGCAAGATTTCCAGCAGGACAATACTCATAAACCAGATACTGTTCACCATCTTCAGTGCAATAACCAAACAGGCATACAAGATTCGGATGGCGGATTCTAGAAAGACCCTCGACTTCCCGTGTGAAAGAATCTGAGTTGTTTCTATTACTTATTTGCTTGATTGCAACAGCCTGTCCACTCGGCAGAATCCCTTTATAAACCTCACCAGCACTTCCACGACCAAGCCATTCTTTTTCACCAGCAAAGTTAATGGCGTGCTCTATTTCTGCCTTGGAGAAGCTATAAAGACCAGACCAAGCTGTTGGAGTTTCTTTGCTTTGAAATTGAGCTGATTTGTTTTCTTGTTGTCTCTTTCGTGTCACGTATTTTATGAGTATGATAACTAACATCAGACCCATGCTAGCAAGAACGATGCCAAGTAATGTCTGGAAAATGGAATCTGGTAGACCAAATGGTGTAAACATATATCATCTAGCATGACTCTTAACTATAAAGATGAGAATTTGAAGTATTACAACAGGATTATTTGCATGAAATCACCTTAGGTAAAAAATTTGACAGTTTTTAGGCTTTTTAGGATGCAACCAAAGTTGAATACAACAGGATTATTTGCATGAAAAGGTAATTCCTTGGTGTAGTCTCAAGGTAAAAATCACCTTAAGTAAAAATTTTCACAGTTTTTAGGTTTTTTTAGGATGCAACCAAAGTTGAATACTTGATTAAAAGTTATAATGAATGCAATTAAACCTAACAGATTACTTTCAGCTTGGATCCAGAGTCTCATGATTAATACAATCATGAAAATGAACTTACGTTTCACTTTGATGTAGCCTGGATCTGTGACAAAAAGAAAACAGCAGAAGAATCAAGAACAGAATGTTTAACTGGTCATAGAAAAATAAACATCTGAGGAGCAAACATTATGATTGCCAATGACAAACAGAATTTACCGCCATACAACATATCAAATCCAAATTAAGCAATAATATACAGCTTAATTCGAACCAGGGCCGGCATGCAAACATATATATGTGTTTTACGTGCAAAAAAATAAAAATACTCTTTTGAGATGAAAACGACTCCCTTTACATTATTATTTACCTTCCTTGTGTGTGTATATATATATATATACATACACGAGATTCTAATCATTTTACGTACGTACAAAAAAATACATTATTTCTTTTATTGTTTATTTTTATATATATCATCATTTTATTTAATTTAATTTTATTTAAACCATAAACCTTACCATGAACATCGAGTAACCGCAAACACCCATAGAAATCATCAACAGCAGCAAACGAGCTCTCATTCCATTTCTGAGAAGCAATAGCAGTAACCACAGCAATCCCACACACCTCATTCTCCGTTTCATTCCCCTTCACTTGCAAATCATTCACCACCGAATCCCTAGCCTTCAACACCGCACGACTGCAATTCCTACAGATCTCATCGAACGAGCCGCCGGATTCACCAAATCGACCGCAGATGGCACTCGCGTCATTGAACTCGTTATCCTTTTTCAGATCTGAGAGCGACAGCGCCGAACAAGCGGCGGTGGCTTGTCTGAAGAAGTTTTTGAAGTTGCAGTCGTGGGAATTGACGGAAGCGGATTGCGATTGGAATATGGAGGGGTGGGTGCAGGGTGACCATCGCTCGGAATCGAGGAAGATTGAGGAGGAGGGGTTGGCGGAGGAGGATAATCGGGCGAGGGATTTGGAGATTACGGTTAGAGGGGGCTGGCAGCAGAGGGTCGTTTTCAGGATTCCCCATGACTTGATCCTGTGCTGCTTTGCGTTCTCTATGCATTCCCCGTTTGGCTGGTAGGGTAGCGATGTGAAGTTCAACACACATCCTCCTCCTGCGCCCGGCCAACAAAACAAAAATCATTTATTATTATTATTATTATTATTATTATTATTATTATTATTATTATTATTATTATTATTATGTTTTTTATAATGTAAACCTCAAACAAATCACAGACCAATAATAATATGGTTTAGTGAAAAAGGTTTATTAATTACCCAACTTTGGTGATATCATTTTTATAGACTAGTCACCTTGAGGAGTACGTTTCATTAGCTATTTGATACCGACCAGATGGTGTGTGGCACGTGGGTTGGTATATATATTTTTATTTTGTATAACTCTTAATGTTTTATTATTATATTTGTGTAAACATAAAAAACAAGTCAACCGTGTAAAACTTATTTTAAAACCAATGATACGTTTTAAAAAGCAGTTTAAAAAGAATTTAAAATAATTTTTAAAATGATTGAAAACAATTAAATAACTAATTATAATTTGCTGGAGAAAATTACTAAAAACGATTTAAAAAATAGGAAAAGTGAATACGGTGCTGTTAAGTACCCAAACTTATACGCGAAACTCATAAAAACTACGTACTTTTGAGTAAAACAACCTTCATTATCGTTCGTAAAATCTAGATTAATCATTTTGCGTTTGTTGTTGTTTTCCAAATAATAAATAGAGCTTCGTTTTATTTTGATTTAGCACCCCTTCATTTATCATTGGATCATTCGATAAACATAAATTCGTTTTTATTACTTGGATCGGGTAATTGTTTGAGAATATTATGTATCATAGTTAGGGTATATGTTTAAAGTTAAGAGGAGAATTAGACATAGTAACAATTCGAAGCATTCGTAATCTGTTTTTCTCATTCATATGCTTGGATCTCAATTTTGTTTCCTATCTAGTCCCATAATTTGATCGCCGTTTATCATTGATTGGGTTTTAGATATTTTAATTATTTACTCGCTGTTTCTTAACCATATCGGACTGGGGGATTATTAAATGTTTCTAAAGGCAGGTTTGAGAGCATTAGAGGTGACCGAGAGGTTGACAGTTTGCTTGAGAGCGTTAGAGGCAACCTTGCTCGGAAAACTTGAAAGGGTTTCGAGGAAGCGAACGGTGGAGGATGGCGGAAAAACCCTGTTGTAAATCAACTTAGGGACAGATCGTTGTTTGTTTAGGAAGAATAATATTTGATTTTCAATAGTTTTTAATCAAAACTACATAGTTTTTATGAGTTTCGCGTATAAGGTTTAGATGCTTAACAGCACCGTATTCACTTTTCCTTTAAAAATAATAATATAAAATAATTAGAAAATAACAATGGTCTGCAACATAGCAAGCCATAATTGACAAGAAAATTACAATTATTCCTAGTCACAAGAGCTTTGTTAATATAGTAACTATAATTGTGTATATATACGAGGTCACTTCAAGTTTAAAGTGGGATTAGCCTAGGAAATGTAAAAGGCCAACAGTGTACACGAGTTAGTTTAATAAGAGAAATTATTTGCACCAATTTATGTACAAAAGTTATACCAAGAATAATATCTACACAATCCAAAATCAGATACTCATAATCATTTTAAAATCCGCTTTGAACTGGCCGGTCTGACTGATTGAACTAGTGATTGAAGGCTAAGCTGGTTTCAGTTTAGGCTAATTCCGAACCAATCTTTTACCCAGCGGTTTTTACGGTTCAATTGATCGAAACACGAAACCGGACTGCTAATTGAACCGGTTTTTAAAACTTAAGATGAACTCAAGATACATGATGAAGAACTTGATGCATACAACACTCAAATGTGGTTTTGTTCCGGATAAATATAGTTTGACTAAAACTTATATGGATGTTTTTTTGGATAATTGTAATTTGTTTACGACTTTATTAATGTTTTTTTACATTTGTCGTATTTGAAAGTTTACAAAGTGTATATTATAAATTTACATGTTTGAACAGTCAATCTGGTTCGACCTTCCTGATCAACCGGTTAAACCTTTTTTTTTATCCAATTTCGATTTGGTTTAAAAATCCGGTTTATAAAAGATTGGTCATAATGGTATAATGGTGTATCTATATCATATAATATCTTAAGAAAAAGTATAGCAATTCTATACATGTATTAGAGAAAAAAATCTTTAAAGTACAATTATTTTTAACGTATGTATAACAGTTATTCGAGTTAATTTTTCACTAAACTAATATCTATGAGAGAAGTCTAACGATAAATTCTCTTCTAGTCTCTTGCTCTTTATCAATCTCTAACTAATTGTGAAAGTGTCATCGCTTAATCTTAATCATAAAACTTGTGTAATGAAATGGTCGTTTTCTATATGAAATATATTTTGTATTTGATATAAAGTTGAAAAGTGTACCTTGGTCATCTCCATAGGTAGGTGAAACATAAAGTTGAAAGATGAAAATTGATATAAACAAGAGACGAGGCAAGCTCTTCAAACATTGCCATGTTTTATCCATCATAAGAGAAAAATCATAGTGTCTTGTTCAAATGCTTTAATATATATATATAGAGAGAGTGAAAGAGATTGGATATTCTTGAGAATATTTAATATTTAAATGCTTTAATTTTTAAGAGTAAATTACGGATATCGTCCCTGTGGTTTGCACGAATTTCACATATAGTCCTTAGCTTTCATATATTACGGATTTAGTCCCAACCTTTTGACAAACCATTATGGATTTCGTCCCTGACGTGGATGTCCGTTAATTTTTTCGGTTAAGTGATTGTTAAATGACTAATATACCCCTTTCTTTAATTAATAATTACAAAAATACTCATAACTTAAATAAAACCATAAAACTAAATTTAAAATCTCTCCCATCTTGTCCATAACCGCCTGCATATTTTCCGGCCACCTTCCGGCGAGAATTTTCGCCACTCTCAGATCTGTTCGGATTTTGGACTCTTTAGAGGAGGTCATAACTCTGGTTCTTGAGTTCCTCCGTACTTGAATTCCTCCAACTGCTACTGAGCAAACGTCGACGACGCCATGGATCGTCGGAGCCGCGAACTTTCAAATCTATGCGAAATCTCGGTACAGATTTTGAACCATCAATTAAAGTTTTTGAATGTCGGATGAAAAGAAGGAATGGAAGACTAAGGAATTTAGGAAACAGAGGTGGATCCTAGCATATATTTTTGGTGTAATTAAAAGTTTTTGAATGTCGGAGCCGCCAAGAGTCGAGAATTCCGTGACGGATTGTGATGTTTCTGAGTCACGACCAGTGCTAGGGCCTGCCGGAATTGCTGGGGAGGTTAAGAAATGGCCGTCTCCGGTGACTGTTACTGTTACCGGAATTAAAAAAACTTGCCGTTTTCGTGCTCATCGGATGCTTCGTCCGGATTTTCTTCTTCTTGGCCGCCGAAATTGCGGAGGAGGTTAAGATCTGAATTGAGTTTCTTCGTCTTTACGAATCAAGGAAGATGAGGCTTTGCTTTTATTTCCTTTTTCTTTTATTTTCTTGTTTTTTATTGAAAGGGTAAAAATGTCATTTTAAAAAAATTAACAGAAAAAATTAGCAGACATTCACGTCAAGGACGAAATCCACAACGGTTTGTTAAAATATTAGGACTAAATCCGTAATAAATGAAAGCTAAGGACTATATGTGAAATTCGTGCAAACCACGGGGACGAAATCCGTAATTTACTCAATTTTTAATGTTAATAAAGTATTAAAATGGGTGTCAAATGTCTCATTTATAGGAGGTCTACATCAGTATTGCAACATGTCAAAACCATATTCAAGTATCAATTAAGTATAATTACCAATTTTATCAAACTAAATTTTCAATTAAAAAAAATTGACAAACTTAATGTGAATTTTATAAATTTATTTAATAATTTGATTATTTTGAGAAAAAACTAATTAACAATTTGCCAAACATAATAAATTCGATTATTTTAACCGTTTTTTTCTTTTTTATATGTACATAATATAATAAACTCAACTCGTGTAATACACGTGTTACTAACCTAGTATATATATATAGAGAGAGAGAAACAGATTGGATATTCTTGAGTCTATTTAATATTTAATAAATATTTAATATATATAACAATTTCAAAATTGGTTAGGAATAGTATAGTTTTAGATTTTTAGATTTTGGTCATCATTTTTTTTAGTTTTATACTTTGATCACAGAACTTTTAGATATGTATGTTTTATACCGTTTAATTTTTCTACTTTTGTTTTTGTTTTTTAGATTACTTTTTATATTTTTATACTTTAACCACGAAACTTTTAGACTTTTATGTTTTATACCCCTTAACTTTTATACTTTCGTTTTTTAGTATACTTTAGAGTTTTCGACTTTGGCCACGACTTTTTTTATAGTTTTATACTTCGACCACGCAACTTTTAGACTTTTACGTTTTATACCCTTAAACTTTTCTACTTTCGTTTTTTAGTATACTTTTTATAGTTTTATACTTTAACCACGCAACGTTTAAACTTTTACGCTTTACACCCCTTAACTTTCTGCTTTCGTTTTTTAGTATACTTTTTATAATTTCTACTTATGTGTTGCAAACACATCCTATATTTCCGTGTAATTTGTATGGTTTTAGTCCATTTCGTGTCATTTTATATGTTTTTATTTAAGTTTGGTTTATTGAGTCTTTCTTCTGTTTTTATTGTGTTTGTAGGTGTTTATCAAATTTCGGAGTCCACACTAGGATTAGAGGAGTTGGAGAGTGGAACAAAAAAAGAAAATGAAGAAGTTGCTGAAAAATGGGTCTAGGCGTATCGCCTAGACCTAAGGAAGAAGTATGCAATACGCGTGTTTCATCAAAGTCAAAGGCGGTTGAGAAGGGTCAAACCCGACTAATTTGTCGCTTTATGTCCCCAAGCGTATCGCTTGGGGGATGTCCTATCCGTACGCGATATTCGTACAACCTAAAAATCCGGAAACTTAATGAGTTCTTAAAAAATTCGACTTTAGGGTTTTGTTTCAAGACTTGTCGACCTGTTACTGATTCCAGAGAGAAAAAGGTGCGACTTTGAGACCAGAGAAGGCTGGGAACAAGGGAGGAAGCGTCGGTGGATCAATCTTTCATCCCGAATCATTGTCAGTTCATCGGTTTTCTTTCCCGATTCTTGTTATTTCTAGACGTCATCATGTTTGTTGTTCAAGACTCAACATTTATTATGTTTTCTGCATTAGACATGATTATTGGCTAGTCTTGTAATGCCACCTAGGCCATTGGATGATTAATTAGCACTATTGACTTTTACTCTGTTTATGCAATTCGATTGATATTAGATGATTCTTTAAATTCCACTAAGTGTTTCAGTTTGATGCATATAAATACTTGATTTAGGGTAGTAAATAATATTCTAAACTGCTTAATCTGTTAATGTCTTTCGATTTGGGTTGGGTAATCGATTGCGTGACTTTGTGTTTGTAGTTGATTTGGTTAGCTACTTTGGTTGATCATAGTTTAGTCTATTAGCCACTATCTAGAATCTCATGTGCTGCCTTAATTAGACAATCTGGGAGGTAATAGTTAGGTCGGGTAGTCTGGTTGGTTAATGACCTAGGATAACATGTCTTCGGGAGAGGAGTGCCCTAGGAAGTTAGGTAATCCGCCATTCCGTGTCGGTTGATTTAATTGGTGGTAGCTCTTGCTAGCCTAGGGTGCCTAAGATTGTTTCGAGGGTGGTTAGGTCTAGTTGAGGTATGAAGTACTCAAAAAGGTGAACTCTTATTCGAGCGTTAGAATCATTTGCTAGGAAGAACTTAAAAGGTGAACTAGCCGACATCATAATTGTCATAGCCGAGGGAAGTTGATAGTGTTGGTTAGGATTCTAGGTCTAGGTGGTATCTTTCTCTGATATTGAATTCATCCCTAAGATTTCTTTGTTTTTGGTTGGTTAGTCGATTAGTTAGTTAATTTTCTTAAATTAAGTCATTTAAAACCAATTTCTTAAATGTCCATTTGTTAGGTCCTAGTTGAGTCTTATCTACGTAGTGTCTCTAGTGTTTGATTTTCCGGTCTTTCATAGGCTATACCAACACCGATAGGTACACTTGCCTTAGGGTTCGGTTAAGTTTAGGAATTTCGCTAAAATTAGGTGTGTCTAGGTCTAGGTTAGGTCTAGGATAAATTAGTCATTTTTAGTGTAGTTCCGAACACATCATCTACTTTGACCATGAAACTTTTAGACTTTTATGTTTTATACCCCTTAACTTTTCTACTTTCGTTTTTTAGTATACTTTTAGAGTTTTCGACTTTGGCCACGACTTTTTTATAGTTTTATACTTCGACCACGCAACTTTTATACTTTTATATTTTATACCCCTTAACTTTTCTGCTTTCAAATTTTAGTATACCTTTTATAGTTTTATACTTTCACCACGAATATTTTAGGCTTTTACATTTTATACCCTTAAATTTTCTACTTTTGTTTATAGTATACTTTTAGAGCTTTTGACTTTGGCCATGAATTTTTTATAATTTTATACTTTGACCACATTAAAATATTTTTACTTAAACTGACGGGCAGATGGGTGGTTCGATACAAATCACGGACAAGTCACCATCTTGTTCTTATAAAACATAATCACATCCTATTTTTCTTTAGAGAACTCATAATTATATATCATGGTTGTGACATCATATATGGATACCTAACTCATTCGACCAAGGAATGAGAATATGCCTCCATCAATTTAAAAATGTATATATGAAAAAGCTTGTAATTTAATAATATAAAAGTTTTAAAATGATATGTTTAGAGCATTCACAATAGAATCTTTAAAACCATCTTTATCCTTAAATTTTAACTTTTCTTATATTTTTATCATTACATTAGGATCTTTATCTTTATCCCTTATCTTTATATTTTACTAATCTACTAAATAATTCCTTATATTTACCAAATCCTTATATAGATATAAGGATAAGGAACCTAATGTAAGAGTTTTTATAAAATGAAAATTAAATTTAAGAGATTAGAGTGTTTAGGTAAATTATAAGGATAAGAATAAAGATCCTGCTGTGAATGCTCTTAGTTAAGTGTTGATGTCACACCCTGAACTTTCGAGAACGGGGGTGTGTGACATCATGGGTCATAGTCATGGATATGTTGAACGACCTCTAATTTATTATATTGAAAACATTACAATTAAAAACTAAACAAGTCAATTTAATTGCAATGGAAAATATGATGGCATGACATTTTCTTACATTTTCAAATGATAATATAGTTAAGTCTTGAAGTTGTTATGACTGAGGATAAATAAATAAAAGACAAGAATTTCATATGTTGTTTCATGATGATGAATGAGACTATGACTCCAAGATACATGCCTAAGGTTTGACGTCCCATTTGCATAGTGTTTGGCTTAGTTACCTAAGTAATACATGACTTTAAAAGGTCAACATAATGTTGGTAAGTTCACATATTTATAGTAAAGGGCTTGTGTAAGTCAAGTTTTACACAGTTTGATGTTGAAAGACTTGTGCAAGTCAGGTTTTGCACTCTTTAATGTTGAAAGGCTCGTGCAAGTCAGGTTATGCACGGTTTAATGATGAAAGACTTGTGCAAGTCAGGTTATGCATAGTTTAAGGCATACATTTTACAAATAAATATGTAAACATTTTATGACATACAAGATATTATAATAAATGGACTCGTGTAAGTCAAGTTTTACACAGTTTGATGAAAGGCTTGTGCAAGTCATGTTTTGCACGGATTAAGGCATTCATGACATTAGTTCCAGGTTACTGTGTTGTAATGGTCTCACATGAACCTTAGATTCGAACATTAACAGTTTTACCCAATCATGATATCTTTCCTAAGGATACCGAATAGAACATAATAACTGGCATGTACGTATCGGCTAAAACCATGGATCAGGATTGGAGCAAACAATCATAAGTAGGATTGTCAACCCCAATACATCTATTCACTAGCTATCGTTTCGTACCAGAACTAATCGAATTTAACTAATAGTGGGATTTTGTGACAAAACATTCTGTAGCGAATTGTACTCTAGTTTAGGACATGAAATGAACACGTAATCATACTTTTGTACAGTTAACCATAATATCAAGTAAAAAGTTTGATTGTTTCATGATTTCTCCCCCAAAGTATTTAAAACAGTTTAAAAGAAAGGGGCCGTGAGACTCACAGAATAGTACATGAGTTCAGTAAGTCTTACATGCATTGTATATACCAGGAAAATGTCTAAAGTTTGATATTTAATAAATTTTCCCCTAAATGATCAAACAGTAAGAAAAAGGGACCGTGAGACTCACCTGATCAAGGTGATGATAGCTGTATCACGCTCGATGTAGCAAATAAACAGTGTCCTAATACTAAAAAATAAGACAGTTTTTAAGGTCTTGGTGAAATTGAGTAACGATTTGTCACCCAAGTGATCTCGGTCAAGTCTTGACATAATATTCCCGTTTGTATTGTTTGGAAAACCCATTTGGAATATTTATTGTTTAAATAAATATTTCGGTTAGTAATTCTTGTAAATATATAACTTGTAGAATATAATTATAAATCAAATAATTATTTAAAGTTATGAAAATATATATTCAACCAAGTTTTGAATTATTGAGACAAATAATAAAGTACTTTATAATTTGAAGTTCACATTATATATTTAAGTTCAAGTTTATAATTATAGGCAAATAATTATATATAATTCATAGATATATTTATGCAAATATATATATATATATATATATATATATATATATATATATATATATAGGGAGAGGATCATTTGAGAACCAATTGGTTTTGAGAACTTTTGAGAACCATTCTTAGCCACTAGTTTATATATATGGAAAACCCCCCCATGAATTTGAATGCTTCCCCCCTGAAAATTAGTGGCTCAGAATGGTTCTCAAAAGTTCTCAAAGAAAAAAGTTCTCATTTGAACCTAACCCTATATATATATATATATATATATATATATATATATATATATATAGATATAGATATAGGGAGGGGATCATTAGAGAACCAATTGGGTTTAAGAACTTTTAAGAACCATTCTAAGTTTTAGTTTATATATATGGAACCCCCCATTAATTATAGTGACCCCCACCTAAAACTAGTGGTTGGGATTTGGGTCTCAAAAGTTCTCAAAACAAAAAGTTCTTATTTAAACCTAACCATATATATATATATATATATATATATATATATATATATATATATATATATATATATATACACTAGTGGGGTACCCGCGCGTTGCGGTGGTCGATTGTTTATAGCGTGTTATTTATCGTATGCTCCCGCATTTGACGGCGATGACAATTTATAATTCAATATCCAATTCTATTAGCCGTCGCAACATGGCGCCAATTTATAATGTGATTCGTGAGCGCTCGGCGACGACAACAGTTTACAAGACTCGTGACGTACGGGAAACTCGCGCGGTGCGACGACAACAACAATACTTATTTTCTGTTACTTTATCGATTCTCTTATGTTATATTGTATTGTATGATTGTTAGTTTTTTGATGCGTAACATCGGTATTCTATTTATAACATGAGCCTTGCATGTCTCATTTTAAATATGTTTTGTTTATTATGATAATTATTCATACATGGCAAGTTGCAAAGATAAATGGAGTTAGATAAAAAAGAATTGCGCTTCAAAATGCCCTTTTGTATAACATTCGTTTGAGGACTCTTTGAGAGGAATTTGAAATCATCAAGCTAAAGAAAAATTACATAAGAAGTGCACTATTAAAGTGCCTTTCTGTTTGATGTTCAAATTGTAGGAGCGATTTGATAATTGTTGCTATTTTAGTGTAATTAGGGATTGACTATTGATTGATCAGACTCTTAACTTATATTGGTCGGGTTCGGTGGTGCGGGGTAGTGCACGCCCGTATCGATAAAGTTAAGGGGGATCCAAGGGGGCAACGCCCCCTTGGCGGGGGTTCAGGGGCAGCGCCCCCGAGAGAGCGGGGTCCAAGGGGCGGCAGCCCCTGGCGGGGTCCAAGGGGCAGAGCCCCTGGCTGGGGTCGAGCTTTTTTATTTTGGACGAATTCCTTCACTAAAATTGCACTAGAAAATTCTTTTGTCCCGAAATTTCATTATGAATTTCCCAGGGACCAATAGTGTAATTTTGGGCGGTTTTCGAATTGCAGATAACTGTAATCACGCTCCTCCTCCTAAATCATCGATCATCATCAAAAAAGACATATGGTTCAAATTTCTATCGCTGCAAAAATTCTCGAATTCATCATGTTTGTCTCGATCGTATCCGATTGATTTTCTCGAATGAACCACGAGAATATTCAATCTGAAAGTGTATCATGCTTTCGAGATTATCCAAGTAACCAACAATAATCACAGGTTGTAGAACGATCAACATATATTATATCAAATGAACATCCCTGTAATTTCTCTAAGCTTTGTCATCTTCTTCAAATGCAAATGGAAATTCTTCAAAATCAATAACAATGTATTTCTTATTTTTTTCTTAAACACTTCTAGCGACCCAAACAATATATGTACCTTAAAATCATGAAATGCTTCTATCTGAATGCTCAAATAATATCTTAAAGTTTTCTAAAAATAGTGATATATTCAAGAAATCCAGTTTGGTAGGATTCTTTCACACGTTTTGAGGGTAGTTGATCCTCTATAACTCCCACGAAATTATTATTAAGAAAAACTCATACACATTTTCTCACACTGCATTCCACATGGAGCACAACTGATCATAAATTCCATCATCAGTCTCTCTCTTGAAGGCACTGGCATCTTTTATAACTGTCAATTGAAGACTTTTCAACGAGTAGTTTCTTCGTCGATGATCAACAACGCCATAGTTCGAGCAAGTTTCTTTGGGATACTTGCAGCCTGATTAAAAAAAGCAAAACAACATTTAGGATTTAAGGTCAAAAAATGTCAACAAATGTGTATATCACACTACATTATTTTCCTAACAGTGAGTCTAGTAGCAATCCACACATTCATTGAACCCTACAAAAACACATGACAAAGAACTTACAATATTCGATTGTGATGATCTGAATATTTTATTAAATAAACTAAATACTAAGAAAAAGTTTTGTAAACAAAAACTCAAGGATATTTTCAAGTGTGCTAAGTAAATAATATATCCTTCTATATTAGTACTAATAATCAAACTAAATAGAAATATCAAACCATATCTATAACAAATCATGCCATCCACTGATTCAAATGAGATTGGGGTCATCGGTTTACTAGCTAGCAACATAATGGGAGTAACTGATTATATGAATGTTACCATCATTGGGATCGCCAATATTGAAGCTAAGTTTTTACTTCCATCAACATAGTTTAGTACATGTCTCAAATAACTTTATAATTAGCTGAAGTTTCATGATCTCTTATGAACCTTCTAAGTAACATCAAAACTCAACATTAGATGAACCCTTTTTAGTAAACAATAAGATACGGTTACCTTTCTTCTTTGATCAGATTGCATCACAACAGTAAGGAAAGCTTTGACAGCCTGCGAAAGAATGCTAATTCTCTAAAATTAGTGTGTAAGAACTCACCAAACACACAAACACACACACACAAATATTACCTTTATTTAAGAGTGTTTTTTTTCTCAGTGTAAAACCACGAAACGGATCTTACTACTGCATGATTCAGTCAATCGAGAACAGACATGATGTAAATAGAGTTTTGCTTTATTGATTCACTTAGAGAATGCAATGTAGAGAGAGAAACACTCAAGAACACACATAGTTAAGAGTATT
The DNA here is from genome assembly GCA_039602395.1 of Deinandra increscens subsp. villosa. Classification (NCBI taxonomy): domain Eukaryota; kingdom Viridiplantae; phylum Streptophyta; class Magnoliopsida; order Asterales; family Asteraceae; genus Deinandra; species Deinandra increscens. The sequence continues at coordinate 27,215,872 of JBCNJP010000025.1, forward strand.
GGAAATGACAGAACTAACTAAGCTCTCTCTAACATGAACTATTTATAGTCACTTACATACTGGCCGACGTACCACCTTGCGGAGCAGTTGGTACGCCCGTACCAACTGGTACGACCATCTTGGTATGTTGACTATATGACTCACAAAGACGCTCTAGTCTAGATACAATACACGAGACACAACGGTAGCATAGGAATATGCTCTAACAAACTTCCCCTTAACGCGTAGTATATCTAGCTATCTATCTATCTAATAAAAGTTCAGTCTTCAATCTTCAGCAATGTTGCGTCTGATCTTCAACTTGAACTTTTGTCAGAAATAGAGCTTGCATGGCTGGATCAATCTTGAACAATCTTTGAACTTCAAGATCCACTTGTGAAAAATATTACATACTCCCCCTTTCACTATGCTCGAGTCTTGTCACACAGAATAACCTGCAATTTTAGAAGACGAAAACGCGACTTTCTTTTTCTTTTGAAAATTTAATTTAATCCTGGCGCAAAATTTCTCTTCGAGAATCCAAAATATAGTTTTGAAATTGTGATTTCGTATCGTGTATCGATCGGTCGAAAACAAATAAGAAACAAAATCTTTTTGGCTTTTTGAAACTTTATATCAAAACACCTAAAATCTTTTTGATTTTTCTAAAGGGAAAATCACCAAAATGACCAACTTTGACCCTGAAAATCAAGAAATGACCCACTAAAATTATCCTAACTCAAATGACCCAAGGTTTATCACCCAATGGAGGCCCTCCACCTGTCAAGTTTTACCCAATTATCAACTTATACGTGTCCTCCATCTGACAAGAAGGCTAAGGGTGGAGCCCACTCACATCCGATAACTGTTCGACACTTGGAGAAAAAGTCAGAATATTAGGTGTGTTACCCGAACCATTCCGAGCCTCCCATCTGTCCAAATGAAGCCGACGATACTTTATGCAACCCACAACTGCTCACTTACTGGTTTGAGGATTACCGGCTTGAGGATTATTGAGGAATAATTTTATTCTAGTGCTACAGTTGCCTCTCCCCTACCTCTCCCCTAACTTAAAGTAAATTTAATTCTAGTGCATACAACACCTAAGGCTAATTCGCTTCAGAGGAGATTCTGTGTTTGTAAAAGATTTTAGCCATAGTTTTACGATACTGCAATGGTCCATCGCTGCGGTCTTCATTCCTCTCTCAGATATTTCATAAGAAGTCAACCACTCCAAAAACATACACATCCAAACTCCACAATCGCTCGTCCCAATCTACTGGGGCACGTGTTCCTCATATGTTCTTGTGAACTCCTCAAATTCTTTGGTGTTGGATCGTTTTTGGTAAAAGTCAAATAACCAGAGCCAGTGACTGAAACGGTACACTAACTTCCTTGTTTTTTCATCCACCAAGCTAGAGCACCCCGGTTCTTCCAAACTAATATATTTTTTTAAATCGTTGATATAAGTTATAATTAGATGGTGAAAAATGAGTGAATGGTTTTGTATATAAAATAAAGACATATTGTTATTCCTTAAAACTTACTTTAAGTTAGGGGAGAGGTAGGGGAGAGGCAACTGTAGCACTAGAATAAAATTATTCCTTAATAATCCTCAAGCCGGTAATCCTCAAACCAGTAAGTGAGCAGTTGTGGGTTGCATAAAGTATCGTCGGCTTCATTTGGACAGGTGGGAGGCTCAGAATGGTTTGGGTAACACACCTAATATTCTGACTTTTTCTCCAAGTGTCGAACAGTTATTGGATGTGAGTGGGCTCCACCCTTAGCCTTCTTGTCAGATGGAGGACACGTTTAAGTTGATAATTGGGTAAAACTTGACAGGTGGAGGGTCTCCATTGGGTGATAAACCTTGGGTCATTTGAGTTAGGATAATTTTGGTGGGTCATTTCTGGATTTTCAGGGTCAAAGTTGGTCATTTTGGTGATTTTCCCTAAAAACACACCTAATATCTTTATATCAAAACACACCTAAAATCTTTTTGATTTTTCTAAATGTATGCTAAAACACAGCTAAAATCTTTTTGGAACTTTCAGATATGAAACATAAATGCAATATAGAAATGAAATACTAAATCACACACTATTTTTGTCTTTTGCGAGAAAGATCACAACTTGGGATCATATTGGTCATGACATGCTAAACTACACTTCAATTTCAATTAATTCAGCACACAAGTCATGTTAATTGCTGGTATAATTTGTCAATCTTAAACTCAGGCACAATCATACTCATAACATCTAGATATGTTATTGTATTGATTTAGATTGCTTTGACCAGTGTACCCCACACTATCAGACATACTCAGATATGTATTTGCTTATCACACTTTGTGATTTCATTTGTGATTTAATCACATAATGATTGTATTTATGATACAGTCAACTGTGTTCGATGAAAAAAGAAATAAGAAAGTTAAATCGTCTACCTTAAGGTCGATCTTTCGATACGCAGATAAGGCTTCAGATTTAACAAAATAAGAAAATAAAAAAAAGTTGAAATTGTATAACCCAACAACAATCAGGTCGGTACTCCCGTACACGCAAAGAAAGTCCGATGAGTTTTACGAAACACCACAAAAAATAAAGCAGAAAGTCAAACGAACAACAATCAGGTCGGTCTTGTGGACACGTAGAGAAAGTCCGATCGTTTGACAAAATAAAGAAAATCAAACAAGCTTAAATCTTTGCAAAATGAACACATATATACACAGTGACTTCTCATTTTTCTTTTTCCACATATCTTTTTCTTGATATCATGAGATATGAATCAAGATGTTGTCCACTTGGTCAAGCATTAGTATTTTAATGTATATTACATCTGAATACTTTCTGATTTAATGTCGAGCCTACCAAGCACATCGAGCAATGATCTTATGGCTTTTTCATCTATTTTATCCATAAGTCAGACACGTAAGCCAATGTACCATCATTTCCAAAATATGTCGGATACAATTTCTCATTTTTCAATGTTTTTGTATTTTCTGTTTTCAGTGTTTTTGTATTTTTCCATTTTCTCCCCCTTAAAATGAAAACTCTATTTTTAGATTTTTATTTTAACAAAACACAAAGACACTATTTTTGGTTTTTCAATTTTCTTCTCCTAAGCGACATACAGAATATAAAAGAATGATTGAAACCACGAAACGGATCTTACTACTGCATGATTTAGTCAATCGAGAACAAACACGATGTAAATAAAGCTTTGCTTTATTGATTCACTTAGAGAATACAATGTAGAGAGAGAAACACTCAAGAACACACACAATTAAGAGTATTGGAAATGACAGAACTAACAAAGCTCTCTCTAACATGAACTATTTATAGTCACTTACATACTGGCCGGCGTACCACCTTGCGGAGCAGTTGGTACGCCCGTACGAACTGGTACGGCCATCTTGGTATGTTGACTATATGACTCACAAAGACGCTCTAGTCTAGATACAATACACGAGACACAATGGTAGCATAGGAATATGCTCTAACACTCAGGCTCATGCTTTTATTTCGCCTATCGCCTAGGCCCTAGGTGGACCTATGCACCTTGAGTGCGCCTCACGCCTCTGATAACTATGAATAACATAACAAAAATTGGGTTTTCAACGCATAATCAAAAGGAGAAACAATTTTTCAAACTTGTTATAAATTGACCATTTAAAGTGTTTACTTGCTATGGGGCCATCCAACAATAGTTTCCAGTTCCTGCAGTCATCATCTCCATTGAAGATTCTTCTCTTGACAAACCAAAATCAACAAGTTTTACAACCTTGTGATCTGCTGTTAGTAGTAAGTTTTCTAAAATCAAAAATAAAGTGAAATAATATGAATTATAAGCTTATATAACCATGTTCCTACCTCAACACAATAACAAGTAAATATAACAGTAAAAATTATCCATCTTTATCTTCATTCCGACCGACGACAGTGCTTGTATCCGTGTGAACCGTCGAGTCATCACCATAGATTCCTAGCCGCCTTCTCCTTCTTCTGGCATCTTTGACCCATTACCCACTAAGGCCCCACCCGCCCAATTTACAGCCTCTAATATTAAGCTTATCACTTCCTTGATGTTTCTCTTTTAGAATGCTTTGAAAATGTAGCTCAGCTCAACTTGGCTGAAGATAAACAAAAAAACATTTAGTTAAAGTACAAAGATTTAACATATATGAATAAAGATGGATATAATCACCACTACTTTTAACGCCAATGTACGTAGACTCCATGAATATCAATTTTCAAGTTCAAATTTGACCCAAATATACATCTGTAGTTGCTCATAGAGTTATCAGAAAATACAATATCCGATAAAAAGATTGTAAGTGCAAACAATTTTTTAAGCATGAAAACTGAAAAGTAAACGTTTTCACTCAAACATGTTCTTAAATGCTACACAACCAACCTATTTAGCCACTTCTTCCCTTGGGTCGGGACAAGACCTGATGTATGGAGTGACTTGAGTATATGACATGTCTAAATAGAACCGAACACGCGCATGTGATCATATTATGGATTTTGGCCAAGCAAAACTTCATAAGGTGTTTTGCTGCCTATGATTTTGGATGGCAACCGATTTGTTATATATGTGGCGGTTAGGATACACTCTCCCCAAAAGGTTGTGGGAAGGCTAGCTTTAAAGCGTAAGGCACGTGCAACTTCCAAAAGATGACGATGCTTTCTCTCTACCACCCCATTTTGTTGTGGGGTATGTGGGCAACTCGTCTCCAAAGCAATGCCTTGTTCGGTATAGAATTGGTTCATATTTTTTTATACAAACTCACCGCCATTGTCACATCTAATTCTTTTAATGCCCTTTTCAAATTGCGTTTTAACCATCTTATGAAAGTGGATCAAACAAGTGCTTGCATCACTTTTATGTTTGAGTAAATAAACCCAAACCGCCCTACTATAGTCATCGACTATAGTTAGAAAGTAATTGGCTCGAGAAAGAGACGGTTTTCTATATTTGCCCCAAATATCACAATGGATTAAATCAAAGCATGCACTCGTTTTAGTAAAACTAACCGGAAAAGGTAAACGTGTAAGTTTTTCTTTATTGCAAGGATCACATACTTTGCCTTTGAAGTCTAGAGAAACACCCTTTAGAAAACTAACACGGGATAATTTCATATCTGAGGCATGTCCGAATCTTTTGTGCCATGCATCAATAGTAACCATCATGGCCTTCCTTTCTTCTTTTATTCCCCATTTGATAGAGACCTCCACAACAGTTACCGGCCCCAATCAAGTTCCCCCTCCTCAAGCTTTGCAAAAAAAAGAAATCGGGAAAAAATGTTACGACACAATGAAGTTCTTTCGTTAACCTTTGAACGGACAGAAGGTTACATTTGAAATTTGGTACAATGAGGACTCCTCTAATTTTCATTCCTCCCTTAAGTACAAGATCACCCTTCCCTCTGACGGGAATGGCTTCCCCGTTAGGGATTGTGACAGGCCCTTCGAGTGAATTCACGGTAACATTTTCAAGCAAGTTCCCTTGATGCGTAATGTGTATAGTTACGCCCGAGTCGACAACCCATTCATGATTTGAGTTTATTTTACTTGCCATGTTTGCCACCGTGGGAGTTTCACCACCCGACTCTGCTTGATTTCCCGCAAATAGTTTCAAAAACAACTTGTACTGTTCTTCTGAGATCCCGGTATAGGGCACGATCCTGTTTCGACTATCGCAACTTTCAGTTTGAGTTTTTCTTTCTTTCCTTTTCCCGACCACCACTCCGGGTACCCGATTCGCTTAAAGCAACTCTCGTGGTTGTGTCCATCCATTCCACAGAAGGAGCAATGATTATTCTTGTCATTTAAATGGTTCTTTTCTTCTTTATGCCATCCTCTCTTTAAGTAGATTTCCTTAGGGTAATCGGAAGCATGTAGGTAAAAGGAAGATGTGTGATCAATTGCCTCCCCTTTGTTCTTGTTTTTCTTACCATCATCGTCGGCCATTTGAATAGCCGATTAGGGTTTTTGTTTTTGGGTAAAACTTGCTCTGGATACCATAAAGAATTGGATGCCAAAGAAAAACAAACTATTAAAAATAATGAAGGGATACATATAATGTCTAGAATTCTACTAAAATGGAAACTACAAACAAAAGGCTATATATTAAGGAAAAAGATACGAGAGTATATGGAATAAATATTTGATTTCCAATATATATAACAAGTGGTTGGTTTAAAGGAAATAATGATATGAACATGAAGCTATTTTTAAATCATAGACTATATAGAATCAGATGAAGCTATTTTTTATTGTAACCTTTCTTTAGCATACCATGTAAATTTATATAACAAGTAGTTAGCTTTAAAGAGAATAATGATATGAACCATAATTTGTTTGAGTGTGAAAGATTAACTGCATTTTGATTAAGTTTCATCATTTTATCCTCATTCCTCACCTTTGATCAGACAAATCTGTAACTGTTTATGCCATTTATTGTAGCATTCCTATTCGCATCAGCTACTACAAAAGCATTCATTTCAATTTCAACAACCTAATAAAAAGATTGCAAGCCAGAATTAATCATGTATCTAGTGTAAACTTCGTTTTTAGTCCTCAACGTTTGCAAATTTTAAAAATTTTAGTCCCAACTTTTTAAAAATACCAATTTAGTGTCTCACATTTCGTTTCCTTTTCAATTTTGGTCTCAACGTTAACAATTGTTTAAAGAGCCGTTAGACTGCCCTCATATGGTCCCCACATGAGGTGTACTTTTGTCATTTCCGTTTGTTTTAACTCATACTTTAAAACAAATAGAAATGACAAAAATACCCCTCACGTGGGGACTATGTGAGGGCAGTCTAACGGTTCTTTAAACGGTTGTTAACGTTGTAACCAATAATGAAAAAAAATGAAATGTGAGACACTAAATTGGGATTTTTAAAAAGTTGGGACTAAAATTGTTAATATGTGCAAACGTTGGGGACTAAAAACGAAGTTTACTCCATGTTTCTATTACCAGATTTTGCTTCTGATAATTTAGAGTCAAATTATCAACTTTTTCATACATGCATATACAAAACTGATTATCTAAAATAAATCAAAGTACATATATATCCTTCTAAAAAGTATTTGCGCCATAGACATGGTAAAATGTGTGGGTTGGGTCGGGTTGGGTCACTGGTTAGAATGGGTGCGGGTCAAAACTGGTGCGGGTCGATTTCAAAAATTACCTAAACTAACTTTCATGGATCAAAGACATACCAGTTGTTTATAAATATGAACCATCTCACATTCTAACTAAAAGTTTGCATTCATCAACCATTTTACATCAAATTAGAAGCCAAATGTAGTTGAAAAACATGAATAGTGAACAATTTTTTTTAGATTTGGGTCATTTTTGAAGATTTTGTAGACAATTTAAGGGAAAAACACAAATTCTAAGCTTAGTACATTAGTGCTCAGAAGATACCTAATCATGTTCATCAATCATCAATTTCATCTTAAATCAGTCAAGAAATAGCATCACAATTCAAAAAAATATAACCCCTATACCTAGATTTACAAAACCTTGAACTGCAAATGAGATAGAGACTTACATATAAGAAGCATAATAGGGGGCGCTGATGAAATCAAAACCTTGAACTGCTATTGAAATGAAACGAATTGATAATTGTTGATCACTCCTTCACTTTACCCACAGTGGAATCGAAAGAGAATCAATGACTTAATCTAATTATAGGAGTGGAATCGAGAGAGAATTATCAGTCTGAATCGATTTTTAGGCGCACATTAGTGTATTCCTAATTTCGCACATCAAGATTCTAAGATTTCATTGAATGACCATATACTTGTTATTAAGATCCTAAGGCCTAATGAATCATGTAATTTCAAAACAAATGGTAAGTATGGACTATGGCACAAACATTCTCTATCACAAACACATCTACAAATGGAAGAAAATCAGCCCTCATCATATAAATTACCTTTCCTGTGCATAAACCTCGTAATAAACCCTGCAAGGACGCAAATAATACAATCTCAGGAAAGCACATGTAGCTATGGCAGTTCATAACACATGCATTCACAATCTAGCACCACGTAAACAAAAAATAGAACAATTCAGGTTGCAGAAAGTAGGTTTGAGATCGACATTACCGATTGAGCAAAGACGAACCAAGAGAGAGAGGGGGAGGTCACTGAGATGAGATACCTTCGTTTATGGCTTTAAAAAGGAAGAAATTTCACTGCCACACTAATATGAATGATTGTGGAGATGGATGCATAGTACAACAGTAAACCAGAGTGGAGAGGTTAGACATTCATTTTATCTTGTACAGTTAAACAATTATGAACAACGATAAAAACTCAAATCCTAAATTTCCAAATAATTTCACTAAATGATGAAAGATTAAACTCTAAAATTTTTAGAATAAAAATATCAAAATAATTATTCAGAGTAATACATTAATCAATGAAATTAAAGTAAACAACTGACCTTGGAAGAGGCGTATGCATGAGCCCTAAATCCTTCAAATGTCATGGTGAACAATTAATGGCTTTGCCTGTTCCAGTTACAGACATAATCAGTTTAGTTGAAGTCATATATAGATGGTTACCGATAGCTGGCCGTTAATTAAGAAAATTTAACCGATACGCTTCTAAACAAAGAGGAGTAAACGAAAGGAGGACATGGATGTCTACACAAATTCGTAGATTAGTATAGATGTGTAAACCTTTAAGAACTCTGAATAAGTTAAGCCTCCGGTAGAAAAATTCCGGCTACAAACGACTGAATAATTTCTTGAAACAAGAGAGAGTGTAAGAGAGTTTGAGAAATTCACGGAGAGAGTATGTATCTGGATGTTTGATTATGGAATCACCTCCATGGAAACTCCCATTTTTGCAGACAACAACAGTGCCATATCCATCACCAACAATCCAGTCAAGCATTCCAAAACAAAACACATTGATATCAGGTATCACTTTATTAGAGATTGTGCAGAAAAGAATTTAATTAAGTTGTTCAAAGTTCATACTGATCACCAATTGGCTGACCTGTTTACCAAAGCTTTTGATGAGGCAAGGTTCTTTTACCTCATCACAGCAATTGGCATGATGAACTTTAACTAACAAACTTTTCATAATTTTTTAATAAAAGAGAGAGATTTGCTTAAGAGCCCGTCTCTTGATACAAAAAGAAAAGAAAAATGAAAATTTCTTGTGTTAATTAGAAGACATTTCAGTTCATACTCAGTAACTACTGCTAAATTGTGAACAATTTAGCACAAATTTTCAAAGAAAAATCATGTGTTTTGGTTTTCCGGTTCAAGTTCCGGTTCAACCTGCGAGAACAAAACCTTTAAAAATCTTCGGGTGAACTTCAACCCGAAAAATGCTTTGAAAACTATGTGGGAAAAGTTTCTGAAAACAATTCTTCCAAGCGGAAAAATCTTCCGCTTGAAGTTCAAATGGAAGAAATTTGGTTTTCATAATAAAGGAAAAAATGGGTTCCGCCTGAACTTCCGGGTCAACAAGTCAAAAGTTACTTTTCATTACATTACCCGGAAGGCACAACTTTTTATGTGGATACACATTTAATTACCTATTGAGTTTTTAACCTTTAAATGTCCGAGGTTTCAGTAAAATTCTTTTGGATAATGACATGCTTTACCAAGTTGTACCATATAACCCATAAAGCACCAGTCACATCAGTTACTGAATCGACAGTTTAAAACCTCTCTCCTCAACGTCATCAACGAAAAGGGTAAAAGCCCTAATTTACCGTCACTTTCCCCATTTCTCTTAAACCCCACTCAGAATTTACTCCCAATATTTCTCCCAAACCCTCTCCATAACTTCCAAATAACCGTCAACGTCTCTCAAATCTGCAATCAACAATGGCCCTAAGGGGAGTTCTAGTGGCAAGAAGCCTGCCAGTGACTCAAGGTTCCCAGTGGAACATAACCTGGTGGCTTATCTCGAAGAACCCAGCAAGACCAATATCTACAATGGTATGATAAACTTCCTCAAGAACTGCCATCTTCACTATGCTCTGATAGTTGAAGCGGTAATCTTTGAAGAAATCATGGAGGAGCTCTGGTCAAATGCTAGGGTTGCCGAGGCTGTTGGTGGTAGTGAAAAGATTGTGTACACAGTTCAGGGCAAATTAGTGGAAATTGATGAAGCCAAGATTCCAAAGGTGTTAAAACTAAGGGACAAAGACGGGTATGTGTTTGTTGAGTCATCGGTATATTTAAAGCTTTTTAGGGATATTGGCTATGGCGGTTCAATGGGAAGCAAAACTATAAAGAAGGGGCAATTGCCATACAAATGGAGATTCTTAGCCCACACTCTTCTGGTTTGCCTGACTCCGAAGAAAGGCGGGTTTGACGAACTTGCTGCTGAACAGGCCTCAGCATTTTATGCTGTGGTCAAAGGTCAAAACTTCAACTTCTCTAAACTAATTTTTAAGGGTCTCAAAACAAACCTTTCACCAGACTATGTCTATTTGTATCCTAGATTTTTAAATTTTATTCTCAGGGAGGAATACCCCCAAATTATCTTGGGTGGTAAAATTTTGGAACCAAAACACCTAAATGAGAAAACCTTTCAAACTTAGCTTTAAATAAGTCTGTTTTTCTTGGAAGGGTTACTGATTATCCCCTGCCAATTCCAAGGCAGTTTCCTGATGAACCTGCTCAAGCTGAGGTTCAAACGGAAACTGTGACAGCAACTGAGCACCCTGCTCAAGATGACAGGGCTATCAACCCAATAGCTCCTGATCCCACATCTGTCCCAGCTTCCTCTACTCTATAAATTTACAAATCCAAAAAGAGGAAAGCTTCCACTAAAACTACTACCATTGCCACTTCCTCTTCCATATCCCCTCCTGTCATATTCAAGAGACAGAGAAATGTGGTCACTAGGTCTCCTTCACCTAGTACCACCAACCAACCTGAAGCTTCAAACTCCGTTCAAGGCAAAAAGCCTAAACGGAAACTGGTAAAATTGGGATTAACTCTTAGGGATGAACCTTTATTTGAGGGGAAGTCATTAGAAGCAGATGTACACTCCCCATCTGAACATTTTTCACCCTTGCAACCCCTATCACCTAGGAGTGACAGTGCACCCACTCTTGGTCCAAATGAGGGTGTTATTAACACACCAACATCATTATACGAGAACATACTGATGGACCAAGACACTAGAGCACTGAACCCCCACTCCTCACCGGAGGTGAATCTCAGGAGTTTAGAAGAGATTCATGCAGAAAGGACTGCTGCCCAAGGTTCCCCACTGGATCTTGGTGCTAGCAGTAACATAGATAAGACCCAATCTGCGGTAATCTTCTCTGAATCAGCACCCATGGGTCCTTCATTAGAACCAAGGGTTGCTGACACAGTTGAAGAGAATCCCAGGTGCCAAGAAGCCATGGGTACCACAGTTGATCAGTATCAGATTGATAACTTAGTTTTGTCCAGGGATACTGGTAAAAAGCCAGTTGAGGACAGCTATACACTACCAGAATTGATGACATTGTACCTAAGTCTCCAAGCACAGGTTGATCAATTGAATTCAACTGTTGCTACATTGGTGAAGGCTGCTCTCACTGAAGCTGAGGCAGGTCCTTCGAACCCAAACAGAGAAGCTAATGAAGCTGATACTGTCAAATTGGGGGAGAAGATGACTTCAACACCTGCAATAATTGACATTGAAGAAACTAAAAGAATACCAGCTGAAGTTTAAGCCACAGCCTGCAGGAAACTTGGCATTAACCCCTTCACAGTGGAAGAAAGTTGGGTCAACATGAAGAGCAGTCAACTGATTGCCATTTCACCATTTGAAGACCCCAACCTCACTGAGCTAGTACAATCTTCAATGCTGATTGCTGATGCTCTCCCTGAGCACATCAATATGATCACAAGTTTACTGAAAAATGTTATATTTCCAGCTGAAAGAGCCAGTGATCAAATGGAGAGGAACACTGCTTCCACTAGCAAGGCAGCAGATGATATTGAAGAAAGCACTGCAACTGTTGTAGTGGATACTATGTCTGAAGGAGGAGATGAAAATCTGATTGGTGAAGAAGAAGGCACAGAGGTATTGGAGATAGTGGATAAAGAACCTGAAGTCACCCAACCTCAGGTGGTGATTGAAGGTCCCAACATTGTTTAACCGGAAGTCCAAGAGGAAGCTCAACTGGTAGTTCAACCGGAAACTCAAGCTGAAACCCAGGTGGAAATAATACAAATCGATGAAAATTCTCCTGATCCAATCTATGGCCCTGGTCAATCAATCTTTGGGTCTGATCAGCCACCCGTGGTTCAACCGGAAGAACAAGAGGCGGAAGATATAGCTGCAACTTTAATAGCTATGGGGAGTACAGAGCCAGTTTAAGCTGAAAAACCTGTTCAAACTAAAACTCTTAGAAGCATTCAGTAGGTTGTTCAAACTCTCGAAGGTGAAGCTGTGCTGAAAATGGTGGAAGATGCTAGAAGGGTAGCAGAAGATGAGAGGCTAGCCCAAGAACTTCAAGAGAAATTTGATTTGTATCCACAGGTTGAGGTTGTTGAAAGTTTGTTGGAAAAAGCTAAGACAAGATCCTTTAATTGGAGAATGAAGGACTATAATTTGGAAGCAATGACTGATGCTAAAAGGCAAAGGCTGATCTTAATTGCCTCTCAGATGCCTACCAAACTGATAAGGAATGATGAGAATTACCTGCTGTTGAAGAAGATAAAAAGGGTTCTTGTGGTTAGAAATTTGAAAACAGAAGAAGAGGTAGCTCAGTTGAAAGTCATGGAGCTTTGCAACTTGATTGACACAATCTTTCATGAGCTCAAAGGAGATACGGCTGCTGTAAATCCAAACCTAGTGATGCCTGCACTCTCAGAATTCACTTTAGGTACATCATCTAACTTAAATGTTAAACCTGAGCTTGCTGGTGATGCAAATATGCAACCTCCACCTTCTTTTATATACAACCCAAACCCCATACCTACAACAGTTCCATCATTTCCACAGTCATTTGCCATCATACCCTACAAACCACCTTCAATCTCTAAAAAGGTAGCCACCAAACTTGCCAACCCAAAATACAGAACAGACAATTTCACACCAATTGTCCCTCTTAAGAAGAAGCCTCCACCTACCATTGACTTCTCAGATATTTTCCCACCTACTCCACCTTCAAGCCCCACACCAGAAGCCAATAAACCACCATCTCAAACTTCCTTACCTCCACTCACCATCAGAGAACCATCAGCCACCACCAATGCTCCTACACCTCCTGCCAAACCTACTGAAGTTCAACCTGGCCCCTCTTCATCCTCAGCAAAAGGCAAAGCACCTTTTGTGCAAGAATCAGGAAGTGATTCTGATGAAGAGAGGAAAATGAAAAAGAGGAAGATGTTGCATGCTAAAAGGAAGAAAGATCAAAGCAAAAGAAGGAAAGGGCCACCCAGAAAGAACAAAATCATTGGGTGGACAGTGAATGAAGACAATTTTGATTTTTCCTTCCATCTGGCAAATGGCACAACCCAAGTAGTGAATGCTCACAAGGCTACTACACTTCTAACTGGACTACAAATGACTGACATCATTCTGAAACTTAGAGAAATTCTAAGTCCTTCAAGAGCTGAGCACATGTTAAGGCTTCTCATTGAACCAACAGTGCTAGATTGTGGAATGCTCTACAGGAGCAGTTTAGATGATGACTCAGATGAAGAAGAAGAAGAGCCTGTTAGTGAGATCAAATTTATCATTTGGGAAGAACAAGAGAAGCTGTTTTACGTATACAGAGCCGATGGCACCTTCACTGCTCATGAATCCATTTCAGTTCAAACTGAATGTAGTGAAAGAGATTGGGCAACATTCAAACATGTGAAGGTGACTAAAACTAAGTCTAAAGAGCTTGCTCAAAACCCAGATGCCAACATCAAGTCTATTGACAAGTAGGTCAAGGAGAAGAATTTTTGGGTACAAGTCAGTTTTTGAAGATAGACTTTGAAGTTGAAGAATAATTTGACAGCATCAGCTTAGGGGGAGATTCTAAGGAATATTACGCTTAGAAGATTTCCGGCTGAAAGCCAGTTTTATTAAGTTCCGGCTAAAGTTGAAGCGGAATTCTCAGCTTCAAGCGGAACTGCCAGTTCAAGTGGAAGAAGTAGTTTTCTCAGCTAGCGAATATTCTCAGCTAGCGAATTCTCAGCTTCAAGCGGAACTACCAGATAATGAGTTCAACCGGACTTTTCCTGAGATGTCTTTTCAGCAAGTCCAATCCTGCAAAAGCTTCTCGTTTGCTTCTAAATCTATCCAAGCTGCTCTCCAAAAGTAGTATGATGCTAATCACACGCAAGTTATTCCAATTGTCGAAGTTTATGCTTTTGGTAGTTTATATTTGACTTTATATTAAACGGTTTAGATTAAATCGCTTGAGATCAATGGCTGTCATTGATCTCATCTGCACTATATATAGCACAGTTAGCTCTTAGTTTTACACACGGTTCTTAATCACCTTGTAATAGTGTAACTTTGAGTTAATGCAAATAGTGCCGAGTATTTCTTACTTCGTTGTTACTATATTTATGCAAATCAAACACTACCTAATACAATAGAACTAAATCTGCTAGAGTAAAGTGAAATATAACTTTCATTCCGCAGGGTTATATTTACAAGTAGAGGGTTCTTGTTTTAGTTTAATCATGACTATTAACGATCCTACAAGTGGTATCAGAGCTTTGGCTCCCACTTTGAAGACTTCCAGTGCTTCAAATTTGATACTCTACTTGTCTACTTTACAAGCTTTGTTATTATTTTCTTTCTAAAAGTTTTCAAAATGAGTGACCTAAGTTTAGGATCTTTAAACGGCAGTGCCAACAAACCACCAATGTTCACTCCTGATGACTTTCGTACCTGGAAACTCAGGATGGAAGGGTTTGTTAGGATTTTAGACCGTCGTATTTGGAAATCTTTTACTGAAGGTCCTTACTCACCCATGGTTGCATCTACTGATGATACAGAAGTCAAAATACCTAAACCTTTAGAAAAATATGTTGATTCTGACTATGCTGCTCTCGAATTTGACTATAAGGCATATTGGACTCTACAGGCTGCACTTCCTAATTCCATTTAAGTGGGTTTAAAGGATACAAAACTACATTTGACCTGTGAAATGCCTTAAGTGAAATGTATGAAGGAACCAGTGAAGTAAGAGAAAACTATCACACCCCAAAAAATCCCACGCGCGACAACGCACCGCAGGGAGCGTGACAAACCAGGATCGAACTCATTAGCCATACGAACAGTTTATATGCAATGTAAAAGTAAGACCAAAGTAAATGCGTTTTTAAATGTGGAAGCGTAAACGACAAAAATTGTAATAAATGTTCAAGCGCCAAAACATGCGCAAACCAAAGGTTAATGTATTTGAAAAGTATTAAAGTCAAATATGCATGCATGATTATCATAATCCATAAGTGGTGCATCCTAGCTCGTGGCATTCAATCCAGTTTAGCGACCAGAGAAATAACATGCTAAAGTGTCAACACAATGGTTGGTGAGTTCACAGGTTTAACAGTTCAGTAACATTTCAAGTTCAGTTTAAATTGACCGTTCAATAACATCAAGTTGTAAGAGCATAATCACTAATATATATCAAATAGCTAGCTAGGCTATATACATGAAACTTCGTACGTTGATGGTCACCGAAGCTAACAATTGTTTATAGTTTGCCTTGTTGTGTTTAGGATGAATATAACACCCGTTCAATATCCAATCGTGCCAGAGCGACTGACCCGGGTGGGGTTTGTCAGACCCAGTAGTATTACAATATATTTCCCGCTATCGTCATTAATACTAACGGTACCATATGAAGGACTTTGTTGTATCAGTGTGCTACAAGCACTTCAAGTGATATACAAAAGTCTAATTATCTCAATTGTGTAAATCATGCATGTTAATCTCCCCCAACAGGATTAAAACAGTAAAATGGGGCCGTGAAACTCACCTTAGGTTGCTCAGCAAAGTTTCCAAATAAACAGTTAATTCAAGTAGCAAGAACGAGTCTTGTGCAAGCAATCAATCACCTAACGAGCATTCAAGTATAACTGTGTGTTCTATAAACTATCAAGTCTAACGTAAACGATAAAAAAAAACGAAGGATCGTGAAGTCTGGAATAAGTCGAGGATGGCACGTGTGCCAAATCCGAGCGATTATCGAAATAACGCGAGAAAATCCAATATATAACTTTAATATATATTATCTAAGTTTGAGGATATAAAAAATAAATACATATATAATATATATTTAACTAGATGTTCAAGTGACGTTAATAATAAAGTTTCAACAAGTTATAAATATATATGTTTACATAAATATGTTAAATCCAATGAATTGAATATTTATTTTGAAAAGAAACAACAATTTATGGTGAATCATAATCCAAAACTGAGTGTTTCGTGTTTCTAGTCAAAACAACGCTTTTTAATAGTTTCCTAAAACATTTTAATGTTTACACAAAAGATTACTTTGTTTCAAGCCAATGTCTTGTATATATATATATATATATATATATATATATATATATATATATATATATAATAGTTTACACAATGAATATATATATATATTTCTCCTTTTTAGATAACCCAAAGTTTTATATCAATAAATATATACATGGATGTTTAAAAACTATATTTTTAATTTAAACTGACAAGTTAAACATGTTTTACAACTAAAAATATGATTTACGAGTTTTAACCTCTCAAATATATTTTTACGGGTTTTAGGTGTGCTATGGGATGACTTTGGTACAAAATCTAGTGTTCAAAAGCTTAAAATACTAGATAATAGAAAAAAACAGCAACCATGAGGGTCCTGAGGTTCGAACCCTCGACCTCATATTTACGATACCGAGTACAAACCACTGGGCTAATGGTCTGTTGGTGACCAGATCCGGATCGGAATCATTTTGTGCACAGGTAGCGACCAACATTAGTTTAAAGAAATAGTACAAAAACAAAAAGGGCTGAGACCGGGACTCGAACCCGCGTCTCCTGCGTACAAGTCCAGTGACCGAACCAGCCTGCCAGATTGGCGTCTGGTACTTTCACCCGAACCCAAACTTTATAACCCGTACCCGGATCGAGTCTCCTTCTTCCCCACGAACCTAGTCTCGCCGGAACCCTAATCCGGTGGCCGGAAAATCGTAAAACACAAAAAAACAATCCCAGAACATGCGATTAACATAGGGGACGAGTTACCTTGAGTCAGAGATGAGATACGACAAGTTTTAGACACCGAAACGAATCCCGAATGTTCCGATAATAACTCCGTTTGTTGCACCGATTCCGAAATTGATGGTCCCTGCTTGCTCAGCGTCGAGAGGCGATCTCAGTGGCGTGCTAATGGTGGTAAAACGGTGGCTAGATAGTGGTGGTTCGATGGTGTTTTCTTCTTGGTGGTTTGAGTCGCCGGGAAAAAAAAACAATGGAAGAGGCAGAGAGTTTGCGAGAGAGAGAGAGGGACTTGGGATTGTGAATGATTGTGATGAATTATATCATTGAATCAGTAGTAAAGGTTGGTTGAAACGGACGAGTAATGATGATGATCGGTCGAAACCGATCATCCGCCTTGATTTCTCGTAACAGGCTACAATCAATTCAAGTTTAGGGAAATGACCATTCTGGTCCCTCAAGAATTACAAAGTGTGGGTTCATAGTTTAAGTAATTACAGGAATAACCCTCCATCTTTTATCAATAAATGAAGTTTAGGAATTTGCAGAAAGGGTCCTTCAAGTATAAGAGTGCTAACGGATTACTAACGGAGGTTAACGAAGGAACAATTTAACGACGAATATACGAGGAACGTCCAAATATATAAGTCGTATGACGTTAATGAGAAAGTATGAATTTAAATGACTACATAAAATCATAGAAAATAAATTTCACTTCTCCAAAAAAATTCACATAAAATCATAGGTTTTAAATCTATAACTTATATATTTAAAGTACATAACTCTATGATTAATAACTTGTAATTAGAACAAATTAAATTACATAAAATCATAAATCTCATTAACTCATATTATATGCATATGTATTTAATTCCAAATAAAATCATAGAATTAAATCTATACTTATTTAGTTCACATAATCAATGAATAATATGTGAATATACAAATATCACATAAAATCATAAGATACGAATCATAATATTTCAAACGTTTAAACTTCCGTGCATGCTCGTAGTGATTGATCACACAAAACCCTAATTTGCTAAAGTCAACACAGTTAAGCACATAAATGTTCACACAACATTTAATACGTTTTACGTTCAGTTAATGCCAGAAAATGACCTGAAAAGTCGGATTGTCACAAAAACAAGAAAGATGTCTTAAAACAGAAATATGAGAACTTTACTTTCAAAACTGGTGAATCAATGACAAACCAGTACTTAAGATGTGTTTCCCTACTTGATGAACTGCAAAAGGTAGATGTAAAACTAGACCAAGTAGATGTAAACAGAAAATTTATACGTTCCTTTCCCTCTATGTGGACAGTTTACACTGTTAGCATCAGGGAATGTAAAAATTTGAAAAAGATGAGACTTAGTGAACTTCATGGCATACTCAGTGCTTATGAAATGGAACTAAACCTTAAACAAAAATCATCTTCTGAGTCAACTCAGCTGTTTTCAACTGCACTAGTAACTACCGATTTTCACAATCAAAGATCTTCAAACTCATCATCACACCAGTCACCTATTGTCAGTTTCCCTGAGACACCAAGGTGTCAAGAGAGTTTTTCAAACACGTTTGACAACTCTCACAATGCTCATGTAGCAACTGACTCATACCAAGGTTTCATTCATGAAGATCTTGAGTGTATACGTGCTGATGATTTGGAAGAAATGGATATTTTGACCCAACTTGCCATGGTGTCTGTCAGGGCTCAAAGGTTTTACAAAAGAACTGGTAGAACCTACAAGGGAGCAAAAGATGCTCACATAGGCCTAGACAAAAGTAAGGTGAAATGCTACAACTGTCATCAACTTGGTCATTTTGCAAGAGAATGCCCACAGCTAAGAAGAGAAGGACAGAACCAGGGTTATGTCCAAATGAAGAATCATGGTGGAAACAACTCTAACAACAAAAATTCTGGTCACAACTCAGGTCATCAACTCACCCCACCAAAACCAACCGGAAGTCAAAACCACCAGAATGTGGTTGCTGCTGTTGCCAATCAAACCTCATGTGTTGAATGGGAAGATTTTGTTGCTGAGTTTGAGACAACAAATCATGCTTTGATGGCCAAACAAGACTCCACTTTAGATCTGGTAAATTCTATTCCTGAAAAAGTTTTAGAAAACCTATGCAACCCTGCTTGCATTGAACAAGTGGCAAAGTACAGAAATCACAACACTGATTTGATTGATGAAGTTTCAAACCTAAATGAGTTAAAGGAATGTTTTAAGAAAACTGAATCATCATATATTTCAAAGATTGAAAATTTAACCAAAGAGTATGAACAGTTAAAACAAACCAACTCAGTTCTTGAAACACAGCTTGATGATCTGCTGTCCAAGCTTGAGAAATCAAGAAATGAAACCAAAGATGCTAAGGCTGAGGTTGAAATTCTTGAAATCAAGCTGAAAGATGCTTTGTTTACTTGTGACAAATTCCAAACTGCAAATAGAAAGGCTAAGAAGTTATGGATGGGAGGGATGTATGGTAAGGCTGGTGTTGGTTACAACAGTGTTGAACCACCAATTGAATACTCACCAGTAATCAAACCAATTGAAGCTTTGAAAAGAGACTGTAAAGTTAGTCTTACTGTTGATGACACCTCATCACGGTCAAGTTTTGAAAACACTGTTGATTCAAAGAAAACTGAAGTCACTGATGCAAGCACTTCTGCATCAGCTGCCCAATCAAACATTTTGAAACCTTTAATTGCTGTGCCACCACCAACTATTTATGAACCCAAAGATTCAAAAGTTGGAGGAAAGCAACCTGAGCAACCAAAGGGAAGTCAAACTCAAAGGTTTAGTCAACTCACTTTCAACCAAGTGACCAGACATGAGTCTCCCAGGAAATTTGAAACCAATATTGTTGAATGTATGTGCTGTGGTGAACAAGGTCACCTAGCTGCTGTGTGTTAGTTCAACCCATTGATTAAGTCAAACCATTTTTTAAACCAAAACCTATTTCGAAACCAAAGGCAGATTTTCAAATGAAACTCACAGGAAGAAGTTCACCTGTGAAAAGCCACACAATGAAGCATTTTGGATCTGAATCCAACAGGGTTTTAATTGGTAACGGAAGAAATGGAAGTTTTTCTGTTCTCAGGAAAAATCATGATCTGGCTGAAGTTCAAGCGGAACACTCTTCCGCTCGAACTCAAGTTCAACCGGAAATCAAAATTCAACCCAGATCAGCTACTGCTCCAAAGCAGAGACCACATGTACATTTTGCTGATGGGTTTGAGCATTTTGAAGCTCAAGGGAGAAGAAATCCCTCTAGAGGAAAGACCACCTCTAGAGAAAAATTTTCAAGAAGCAAAAAGCCCTATCAATCTGAAATTGAATTTGCTACTAGTTCAAGTGGAAGTCACACTGTTCAACTTCAGGGGGAGAGTTCAAACCAAAACAAATACTTTCCTCAAAGATTTTCAAAATCACCCGAAAGAACTAAGTTGGTTAATCAAGGTAATGAAAAGTCTAAGAAAATAACCAACAAGCAAAGAAAATTTAAGGAATATAGGGAAAGAAAAATTGGTGAAAGGAAAAACACCAAAGGTGAAAGATTTAGTCAACCAAGTACTCAGTACGAAAACTTAAGTTTTAACAATGATGATCTGCTCACCGAAGCTCCAGTAGTAAATACTTTAGTACTCAAGGAGTACAAGTATAATGATGCTTATGGCAGACCCAAGACCACTCAGGCTTGGTTCCCCTATAGAAACTGATCAATTCTGATATGTGTAGGTGCAGAATAAAGGCCAAAATAGCCTATGGGTAGTTGACAGTGGATGCACTTGCCATATGATAGGGAATAAGCATATTCTGGAAAATACAAAAAGAATAAATGGAGGACCAGTTGCCTTTGGAAGCACTAAAGGCCATATCTTAGCACAAGGAGATGTGAGCAATGGACTAGTAAAATTTGATAAGGTCAATTTTGTTGATACATTAAATTTCAATTTACTCAGTATCTCACAAATGTGTGACAAGAATTTGAATTTAATGTTTAATGAGAAAGACGATATAGTTCTCAAACCTGGTGTCAAAATTCCTGATGAATTAATTATGCTTAAGGCACCTAGGAGAGATGGATTATACATTTTGGATATGTCAGTTGTTGCACCTTCATGTGGCACTGCTTGTTTCATATCCAAAGCCTCTGTTGATGAGTCTGATTTGTGGCATAGAAGCTTAGGTCATGTGAATTACAAGAACATGAACAGAATTGTAAATCTCGGCTTGGTTAAGGGTCTTCCCAACAAGCATTTTGCATGTTCTGAAAACTGTGTACCTTGTCTCAAGGGCAAGCACACAGAACCTCCTTTAAGACAAAAGTTGAGTCTTCTATTTCAAAACCTCTAGAGCTGTTGCACATGGATCTTTTTGGTCCAACTAGAGTAATGAGTTTGGGGAAAGGGTCATACTGTTTTGTAATAATTGATGATTTTTCTAGATACACTTGGGTTTTCTTTCTTAAAACAAAAGATGAAACTGCTGAATTGTTGAAAACACTTGTGATCATTTCAGAAAATCAATATAACCTTTAAGTTAAAACAATCAGGTGTGACAATGGCACAAAATTCAAAAATCATGTTTTGAATTCATTTTGTGAGGAAAAGGGAATTGTGAGACAATTCAGTGCTCCTAGAACTCCACATCAAAACGGTGTTGCTGAAAGGAGAAACAGGATATTGATTGAAGCTGCTAGGTCTATGTTAGCAGACTCTAAGCTCAATGTGATATTTTGGGCAGAAGCAGTAAACACTGCTTGTTATATCCAAAATAGGATTTTAATTGTAAAAGGCAAGAATAAAACACCTTATGAGCTTTGGAGAAACGGAAAGCCAAATATTTATTTCTTTAAGCCATTTGGGTGCCCTGTTACAATCTTAATAACTAATGAGCTATTGCCTAAATTTGCAGAAAAGGCAGATGAAGGTTATTTTGTTGGGTATTCTGGTGTGTCAAAAGCATACAGAGTATACAACAAGAGAACCAAAATTATTGAGGAAACTATAAATGTGTCTTTCAATGAAAAATCTCCCAACAATTTTGAGTCTCAGCCCAGTTGGTTATTTGATATTGATGCACTAACCACTGCTTTCAACATAACTGTTGATAAGCCTGTGAGTTCTTTAGTGCAGGAACATAATTTTTATAGGTATGCTGATGAGCATTGGAAGAGCAACCAAACTGCAATCAAGAAGCCAAATTTCTTCTCTTCAATGAGCATCAAACCTCTCTTTCCGGACAATGGAAAGAAACCATCTGAAATACTTCAAATTGAAGTAGAAATAGTTCCGTTGAAGTCCAAGCGGAACCAGTTTCTCCGGTTTAAGTTCAACCGGAAAACCAAATTTCAGAAACTGAAGAGAATATTGAATCAGGGTCAAACGAGGCTGAAAAATCAAATGATAGCACATCAAATGAGCTTGATTTAGAGCATCTGACCAACAATTCATATACAAATTCTCATGAATCAGTTGGTGTTTCAAATCCTATGTCGCAACTTGGAAATGTTGAGCTTGAGCTTGATCACATACTCCCTCGGCTCAACATACCCTCAAATGGAAGAAGCCATGAGTTTCCCATGCACATAGATAGAAGAATCAACAAGGATCATCCTATGAAGAATGTTATTGGAGATGTGAAAGAAACTATGTTGACAAGAAGTAAATCTGCTAATGCAAACATTTGTTTGCATGCTGCATTTTTGTCTCAAGAAGTACCCAAGAAAGTAGCTGAAGCTTTGGAAGATAGCAGCTGGGTAGAGGCAATGCAAGAAGAATTATTTCAAATCAACAAGCAGAAAGTTTGGGAATTGGTAGACCTACCTGATGGAGCAGAACCAATTGGTACAAAGTGGGTATTCAGAAACAAGAAAGATGACAGGGGTATAGTTGTCAAAAACAAAGAAAGGCTAGTTGTGCAAGGCTATGCACAAGAAGAAGGCATAGACGTGTTTGCACATGTAGCTAGATTGGAAGCAATTAGAATTTTTCTAGCTTATGCTGCCTTCAAAGACTTCCAAGTATTTCAGATGGATGTCAAAAGTGCCTTCCTGTATGGCCTGCTGGAATGAGAAGTTTATGTCAAACAACTTCCTGGTTTTGATGACCCTCATCATCCAAACAGGGTATGCAAGTTGATCAAAGCCCTGTATGGCCTCAAACAAGCTCCTAGAGCCTGGTATGAAACTTTTTCTAACTATCTTCAAGAGAATGGCTATAGGAGAGGTGCAATTGACAAAACTCTCTTTGTCAAATGTGTTGGTAAGGATATGATGATGGTTCAAATTTATGTGGATGCTATTATTTTTGGTTCATCTAACACTGCTTTGTGCAAAGAGATTGAAACTTTGATGCAGTCTAAATTTGAAATGAGCTCCACGGGAGAACTAACCTTCTTCTTGGGCTTACAAGTGAAGCAAACTGCAGCTGGGATTTTTCTGAATCTATGAAAGTACATCCAAGATATGCTGAAGAGATTTGACATGCTGACATGCTCAAGTGCTAAAACTCCTACATCCACTTCCCACAAGTTAACAAGTGACTTAAGCGGCAAGTCAGTGGATGTACACATGTATAGAGCCATGATATGATCACTGATGTATCTCACAGCAAGTAGACCTGACATCATGTTCAGTGTTTGCTTATGTGCAAGATATCAGTCCTCACCAAAGGAATCACACATGGTAGCAGTCAAAAGAATTTTCAAGTACTTGAAGGGTCAACCCAAATTGGGATTTTGGTACCCTAAGAATTCTGATTTCTCCTTCAAGGCATTTACTAACAGTGACTATGGAGGACGTGACACTGACAAGAAATCAACATCAGGGGGATGTCAATTCTTGGGTGAAAGGCTTGTATCTTGGCAATGTAAGAAACAAACCTGTGTTTCTACATCAACAACTGAAGCTGAGTATATTGCCGCATCAAGCTGTTGTAGTCAAGTCCTTTGGATCCATCACCAACAGTGCCATATCCATCACCACTATCAAGACACTAGAGCACTGAACCCCCACTCCTCACCGGAGGTGAATCTCAGGAGTTTAGAAGAGATTCATACAGAAAGGGCTGCTGCTGCCCAAGGTTCCCCACTGGATCTTGGAGCTAGCAGTAACATAGATAAGACCCAATCTGCGGCAATCTTCTCTGAATCAGCACCCATGGGTCCTTCATTGGAACCAAGGGTTGCTGACACAGTTGAAGAGAATCCCAGGTGCCAAGAAGCCATGGGTACCACAGTTGATCAATATTGGATTGATAACTTGGTTTTGTCTAGGGATACTGGTAAAAAGCCAGTTGAGGACAGCTATACACTACCAGAATTGATAACATTGTACCTAAGTCTCCAAGAACAGGTTGATCAATTGAATTCAACTGTTGCTACATTGATGAAGGCTGCTCTCACTAAAGCTGAGGCAGGTCCTTCGAACCCAAACAGAGAAGCTAATGAAGCTGATACTGTCAAATTGGGGAAGAAGATGACTTCAACACCTGCAATAATTGACATTGAAGAAACTGAAAGAATACCAGCTGAAGTTCAAGCCACAGCTTGCAAGAAACTTGGCATTAACCCCTTCACAGTGGAAGAAAGTTGGGTTAACATGAAGAGCAGTCAACTGATTGCCATTTCACCATTTGAAGACCCCAACCTCACTGAGCTAGTACAATCTTCAATGCTGATTGCTGGTGCTCTCCCTGAGCACATGAATATGATCATAAGTTTACTTAAAAATGTTATATTTCCAGTTGAAAGAGCCAGTGATCAAATGGAGAGGAACACTGCTTCCACTAGCAAGGCAGCAGATGATATTGAAGAAAGCATTGCAACTGTTGCAGTGGATACTATGTCTGAAGGAGGAGATGAAAATTTGATTGGTGAAGAAGAAGGCACAGAGGTATTGGAGATAGTGGATAAAGAACCTGAAGTCACCCAACCTCAGGTGGTGATTGAAGGTTCCAACATTGTTCAACCGGAAGTTCAACCGGAAGTCCAAGCGGAAGCTCAACTGGTAGTTCAACCGGAAACTCAAGCTGAAACCCAGGTAGAAATAATACAAATCGATGAAAATTCTCCTGATCCAATCTATGGCCCTGGTCAATCAATCTTTGGGTCTGATCAGCCACCCGTGGTTTAACTGGAAGAACAAGAGGCTGAAGATATAGCTGAAACTTTAATAGCTATGGGGAGTACCGAGCCAGTTTAAGCTGAAAAACCTGTTCAAACTAAAACTCTTAGAAGCATTCAGTAGGTTGTTCAAACTCCTGAAGCTGAAGCTGTGCTGAAAATGGTGGAAGATGCTAGAAGGGTAGTAGAAGATTAGAGGCTAGCCCAAGAACTTCAAGAGAAATTTGATTTGTATTCACAGGTTGAGGTTGTTGAAAGTTTGTTGGAAAAAGCTAAGACAAGATCCTTTAATTGGAGAATGAAGGACTATAATTTGGAAGCAATGACTGATGCAAAAAGGCAAAGGCTGATCTCAATTGCCTCCCAGATGCCTACCAAACTAATAAGGAATGATGAGAATTACCTGCTGTTGAAGAAGATAAAAAGGGTTCTTGTGGTTAGAAATTTGAAAACAGAAGAAGAGGTAGCTCAGTTGAAAGTCATGGAGCTTTGCAACTTGATTGACACAATCTTTCATGAGCTCAAAGGAGATACGGCTGCTGTAAATCCAAAGCTAGTGATGCCTGCACTCTCATAATGCACTTCAGGTACATCATCTAACTTAAATGTTAAACCTGAGCTTGCTGATGATGCAGATATGCAACCTCCACCTTCTTTTATATACAACCCAAACCCCATACCTACAACAGTTCCATCATTTCCACAGTCATTTGCCATCATACCCTACAAACCACCTTCAATCTCTAAAAAGGTAGCCACCAAACTTGCCAACCCAAAATACAGAACAGACAATTTCACACCAATTGTCCCTCTTAAGAAGAAGCCTCCACCTACCATTGACTTCTCAGATATTTTCCCACCTACTCCACCTTCAAGCCCCACACCAGAAGCCAATAAACCACAATCTCAAACTTCCTTACCTCCACTCACCATCAGAGAACCATCACCCACCACCAATGCTCCTACCCCTCCTGCCAAACCTACTAAAGTTCAACCTGGCCCCTCTTCATCCTCAGCAAAAGG
Source organism: Deinandra increscens subsp. villosa (assembly GCA_039602395.1). Classification (NCBI taxonomy): domain Eukaryota; kingdom Viridiplantae; phylum Streptophyta; class Magnoliopsida; order Asterales; family Asteraceae; genus Deinandra; species Deinandra increscens. Next base: position 27,242,222 of record JBCNJP010000025.1, read on the forward strand.
CAAAGCACCTTTTGTGCAAGAATCAGGAAGTGATTCTGATGAAGAGAGGAAAATGAAAAAAAAGGAAGATGTTGCATGCCAAAAGGAAGAAAGATCAAAGCAAAAGAAGGAAAGGGCCACCCAAAAAGAACAAAATCATTGGGTGGACAGTGAATGAAGACAATTTTGATTTTTCCTTCCAATTGGAAAATTGCACAACCCAAGTAGTGAATGCTCACAAGGCTACTACACTTCTAACTGGACTACAAATGACTGACATCATTCTGAAACTTAGAGAAATTCTAAGTCCTTCAAGAGCTGAGCACATGTTAAGGCTTCTCATTGAACCAACAGTGCTAGATTGTGGAATGCTCTACAGGAGTAGTTTAGATGATGACTCAGATGAAGAAGAAGAAGAGCCTGTTAGTGAGATCAAATTTATCATTTGGGAAGAAGAAGAGAAGCTGTTTTACGTATACAGAGCCGATGGCACCTCCACCGTTCATGAATCCATTTCAGTTCAGACTGAATGGAGTGAAAGAGATTGGGCAACATTCAAACATGTGAAGGTGACTATAACTAACTCTAAAGAGCTTGCTCAAAACCCAAATGCCAACATCAAGTTTGATGATAAGTAGGTCAAGGAGAAGAATTTTTGGGTACAAGTCAGTTTTTGAAGATAGACTTCGAAGTTGAAGAATAATTTGACAGCATCAGCTTAGGGGGAGATTGTAAGGAATATTACGCTTACAAGATTTCCGGCTGGAAGCCAGTTTTATTAAGTTCCGGCTGAAGTTGAAGTTGAAGCGGAATTCTCAGCTTCAAGCGGAACTGGCAGTTCAAGTGGAAGAAACAATTTTGTCAGCTAACGAATATTCCGGGTGAACTCGATTATCCACCAGATAATGAGTTCATCCGTACTTTTCCTGAGATGTCTTTTCAGCATGTCCAATCCTGCAAAAGCTTCTCATTTGCTTCTAAATCTATCCAAGCCGCTCTCCAAAAGTAGTATGATGCTGATCACACGCAAGTTATTCCAATTGTCGAAGTTTATGCTTTTGGTAGTTTATATTTGACTTTATATTAAACGGTTTAGATTATATCGTTTGAGATCAATGGCTGTCATTGATCTCAATTGCACTATATATAGCACAGTTAGCTCTTAGTTTTACACACGGTTCTTGATCACCTTGTAATAGTGTAACTTTGAGTTAATGCAAATAGTGCCGAGTATTTCTTACTTCGTTGTTACTATATTTATGCAAATCAAACATTACCTAATACAATAGAACTAAATCTGCTAGAGTAAAGTGAAGTATAACTTTAATTCCGCAGGGTTATATTTACAAGTAGAGGGTTCTTGTTTCAGTTTAATCATAACTATTAATGATCCTACAGGTTGGGAGTTGTAAAAGTTTATAAAATATATTAATATTATGAGATGAAATAACCTACAACTTTTATAATTTAATATATATATATATATAAAAATATATATACAAGTTCATGACTAATTTTTATAAAAGTAATTAAGTTGAAATCAACTTTTACAAAAATTATTGTAAAGTTGATGGGCCAAATTAAAAAAATAAATCCATTAGGCTTGGACTTGATATTGGGCCAAGACATTTAGAAGAAAAATGTACTTGGGCCCGTTTGTTGTAATGGGCCGTACGGGTCCGAACGGGGCGCCGGTTTGAGGCCCGGGCCCGTTGTGCATCGGTTGGCTTCACGGATCACCACGATTATTTGAAATATTAAGTTTGAGTAATGGGTCAAAGCTTCGGGATCAGTTTTATTGTTTTAGGCTTATTGGGCCTATTGGGCCAGGTTGGGCCCAATTGGGTGATTGGATGGTTTTAGGCTAAGTCTTGAAAACGGTTCCAGTTTGTGAGGTTTTTATTTTATAAAAACAATTGTTTAAGTTGATTATAAAAGTTTTTCAGAAATCAGTTATATTTTTCAGTTTTTCGCACGGGTTACGGATAACGTTTTTAGTTTGTCAGTTCGTGATAGTTTTAAGCTCGACCGTTCAGATTGTTTAAAACCGAATAGTTTTAGACGATCGATCGATTATCAGTTTGCCGTGTCGATTATATAAACGTTTGACACTAGTTCCAGATAAAATATAAAAATACATTTTATATTTATTTTTCTTGTTATTGAAGTTCCATGATTAATACATGAATCTCTATGCATTTAACGGGTATACGCTTCTAGTACAAACGTGGGATTAGGTTTCGTCATCAGTTAATGTTGATACATGGTCCTTGATCGTCATGTGAAGTATCGAATACAAGACTGATTCACACAAGAATGCTGAGGTCCGAACTCAGGCCGAACCTGGAGTTCGGACATGGCCGAACCTCGGGCCGAACCACAGGTTCGGACCAGCGGGTTTAGCTTAGTATAAATATGCTGTCTTGGGTAGAATTCAATAGAGGTTCACGTCATATCTTCTGAGTGTCTTTGTGTAAACTCTTTGTGGTTAATACAAGCCAGATTTGTATTTACTCTCTGTGTTCTATTCGTTTATATTGATTTCGTTATGACTAAGTAGAAGATCCGCACGCTCACGCACTTTCAAGTGGTATCAGAGCATTAGGTTTGCTCTACTAGTCGGAAATCAATGTTTTCCAGAGTTGTTGAGTTCGAATTCACATTTTTGACTATCAAAGCTCGTTTTTCATCTTCATTTCTCAAAATCTTCGTTCAAAACTTCATGATTTACGTCAAATATGTCTGTATTTGTTCGTTTCGGTTGATTGTGTGTTCACAGCTCGAGAGGTGTCGATTCCAGTGAGTTTTTACGAAGTTTTCAAATTTTCGTGATCGGCCGAACTTCAGATTCGGCATAACCGCTCCGAACACCAGGTTCGGAGTAAGCTCGGTCAGTGTTCTGAGTTCGGTGAGGTTTCAGAGCTCGTTCAGAGAGCTTTCGGACTATCTTCTCGATTCGGTGAGAGTTCGGACTAGGTTCGGAGGTACTTCGACGTTAAGTAGGTTCGTTGAGTGTTCGGAGGTAGTTCGGAGCCGCTTCGGAGGGTATAGTAGGTTGGGACGGAGTTCGGAGTGAACAGTAAGCTGTTTTTCCAAAAATGTCTGATTTTCAAGCGTTCGCGGCTATTCAAAATTCGGTTCAGGCTAGGATGCAAACAATGATGAATTATGATAATGAAATCGGAACAAGTCAGAAAGTTCCCAAATTGCTAAAATTGGAAAATTATCATAGTTGGGTTATACGGTTTGAAGCATTTGTTGATACAAATGACATTGATATGTGGTTAGCGTTCACTGAGCAATATGTGTACCCTAAAGATGAAACTAGTGAACCTATTCTTCAAAGAAAAATGTCTTCTGAACAAAAGAAAGCTTATCAAGCTGAGAAAAAGGCATATGGTACGTTAACAATGGCATTGCCTAAAGAGTTACTGCATCAATTTGTCGGTAACTACACATCAAAAAGTCTATGGGATGCGTTGGAAAAACAATGTGAAGGCAATGACCAATACAAGAAAAGTCGCCAAAAGGTTTTGAAGAAAGAGTTTGATAGTTTTAAGCATTATCAGAATGAAACGATTCCCAATTTGATTGCAAGATTCGCACATCTGATGAGTGAAATGCGTTTGGTAAATCTTACTAAAGAAGAGGTTGATATGAAAGAAAAGATCTTGGAAGCATTGCCTGAAAAATGGGAGAATTATGTGATGATAATTACTCACGATAAGGATTTTTCAGGATTGGCTTTCAATGATTTGGTTCAAAGAATTCAGGCTCGGGATATGGAATTAATGGTGAATAAATCACTTACTACACAAATTCAGAACCCTGCAGTGTATCATGGTGAAAATGACTCTACAATGAATGCTGGGAAGTCTACTAGTCTTAGTTCTGCTCCTCCTACAACATTTCTAGCAGGTAAATCTGAAATTCCAAGCTATTCTTCTGCTGGTTGTACTGTGTCATTTCCAAGTTCTTCGACTCAAAGTGCATTGTCTGTTCAAACTGTCGATGATTATAATGCATTGATGTCTGCATTAGTATCTTCATACTTTGGTGTTATCACTGGTTCTGTGAGTAATGCTGAGTTAGCAAATGAAGATTATGACCAGATTGATTATGATCATTTGGAGGAAATGGATCTCAATTGGCAATATACAATGTTGGTTCGTCGAACAAAGAAGTTTTTCAATAGAACTGGTAAGAAGAGACTTAATCAGGAAGGAAAGATTGGATTGGACAAATCTAAGGTGAAATGTTATAAGTGTTCAGTTTATGGTCACTTTGCTCGAGAATGTCCAAGTTCTACAGAAAGTAAATTGAAAACTGGTCAGCATGCACATTTAGTGTTTCATCCTTCAGATAAAGCTGAAAAGGTTGATCAGAAATCGGCTACTCTTGCTCATGATTGGACTAATACATTTATGGATCCAGATGGTTTTGCTTGGAATGCCGATTCAGAAATTAAAAAGAATCATACTCCAATCTCAAATGCTTTAACTGCTCAACATGCTGATGATGAAAGCTTTTTAACAGAATCTGATACTTCTTCAAGTAAATCTTTGATTCAAGAAGAATGACCTAAGCCTTCTGAGAATTTAAAGGATGATGAAGTTAATTGTTATAAATGTGAGAAATTGCTCAAGAAAATTGTAAGGTTTGAACAAGATTGTCAACTTTCAACTGAAGGAATTGTGGTGTTAAAGAAAGAGTTGGACGATTTTCAAAAGAAATATTATGCGTTAGTACATATTCATGAAGATGTTTTGAAGGAAAAGGCTCAATTGGCTGAAGAGTGTGAGAAAGCTAAAGCTGAAGCGTTAGATTCAGCTCAAGATTTTGAGAATTTGGTTGAGAAGAGTTATCCGGTTCAGCAAAAATATGAAGAGGCTACTGCTCTTATTGCTACAACTGCTGTTACTATTGAAAAACTTCAAAACAAGATCTCCATGCTTCAAGATGAAAATGTTCTGTATAGAGACAAGAATGAAGTATTAACAAAGGATGTTGAGATCTATAAGCAGAAGCGAGAAAGTGTTCTTCAAGAGTTGTTTGCAGAATGTGAGATCAGAAAACTACAAACGTATGAATATGATGATCTCAATGCAAAGTTCATCAAGTCACAAAAAGAGGTGTTTGAAGGTCAACAGAAAATTAATGACTTGAAATTGGAGATTTTGGAGTTGAAACGACAAGTTAAGAATTGCAATTTGTCACCAACATTGCTTAATTTCTTATACAAGCAGGATCAGAGTTCAGAAAGTTCTAAGCAGAATGATGTTCACTAGGTACCTCAACGAGTGGATTTAATTGAAGTTACTGCTGCTCAGATTGATCCAAAAGATGACTTGCATGATTACTCCAAGTTTGCCACCCCATCCAAGAAGAACAATCCAAGTCTAAAAGGAAGGAGAAGCCATTGGGTGAAGCTCCAAAATTTATTTCAAAGTCTGTATTGCTGGAAAATGAGAAAGTGTTTGATAAGGTTGCTTCGAGTTCTTCATCTGCAACCGAAGAAGAAAAAGTTTTGATTGAAAAGAACAAGCTGAAGGATATCAAGGCTAAATTCACTAGTGAAGCTAAGTCAAGAGAAGCTTCAAGTTCTTCTTCAAGTCCTTCAAAGGTTTCAGGTTCCAAGCACAAACGTTTGGGCTTTGTTATGCAGGAAGTTCCGGCTGTTGCAAAGAAACTAGTGAAAGCTGACAAGGCTGTTAATGCTAAAGTTGCAAAGAAATCACCATCTCCGAAGGAATTTACTTATTATTCTGGAAGATCATCATCTTCAAGGAGTCCATCTCCTAGGTATGATTCCTCTGATGGTTTCTTTGATAATTTTAATTCTGAACGTTCATCTGGTTTTTCAAAATCCAAACACTTTTCAACCAATTTTAGAGAAAGAGTTTGTTATGTATGTTGTCAACCAGGACATTTAGCTGCTGATTGTCCGACGACTGCATATATCCACAAAATTGCAAAATATGTGGATAACAACGGTCAAATTTTTGATGAACCATGTCCCCAAAGCTTAAATAAACTCGTAAGTCGTCTTGGTCTACATCAAGTACGTCGGTTGAATCTGATTCAGGTTCCGATCAAAAATTAAACCTTTTACAAATTTGGAAACCAAAAGTTGTTTCCAATGCCAACAAAGACTTTGTGGAAGACACCGGGTGACCCGACGCTGCTGATTCGGGTCGATCCCAATGCCACTAATGTTTTATTTGGTGTCCAGCAGGTGTTTCAGGAAGACCTTTCGGTGATTGGAAAACTGGTGATTGTGAAATATCTGTTCTACTTAATTTGCATTCAAAATCAATTTTGTTTTTAAAAAGGCTAAACTGTTAGTATTCGTGTTGGTTGATCAATTTTTCGTGGTTTTCACTTCGTCTCATTCTGAGGGGGAGTTTGTTTTTGCAAAAATACATTTTGTTTTTCAAATCGTAAAAATGAAAATCTATAAATAGAGTTGTCATTTTTAAGGGGAGAAATTTGAAACTGACAAAAACATTGAAAAATGCAAAAAGCCAAAAACTTTGAAAAATGAGAAATTGTATCTGACATGATTGGGAAATGATGGTACATTGGCTGACAGTGTCTGACTCATGGATAAAGTAGATGAAAAGGCCATAAGATCATTTGATCGATGTGTAAGGTAGGCTCGGCAAATCAGAAAGTATACGAATGTGATATACACTAAATCTGATGCTTGACCTAGTGGATAACATCTTGATGCATATCTCATGATATATCAAGAAAACGATATGTGAAAAATAAAATGAGAAGTCACTATGTACACATGTGTTCATTTTGCAAAGATTTAAACTTGTTTGATTTTCTTTATTTTGTCAAACGATCGGACTTTCTATGCGTGTCGAAAGACCGACCTGATCGTTGTTCGTTTGACGTTCTGCTTTATTTTCTTTGGTGTTTCGTATAACTCATCGGACTTTCTCTGTGTGTACGGGAGTACCGACCTGATTGTTGTTGAGTTATACAATTTCAACTTGTTTTATTTTCTTATTTTGTTAAATCCGAGGCCTTATCTGCGTATCGAAAGATCGACCTTAAGGTAGACGATTTAACGTTCTTATTTCTTTTTGCATGGAACACAGTTGACTATATCATGGTTACAATCATTATGTGATTACAATCACAAATGACATCACAAAATGTGATAAACAAAAGCATATCTGAGTATGTCTGATAGTGTGGGGTACACTAGTCAATGCAAATTTAATCAATATCTTAACATATCCTAATGTTATGAGTACGATTCTGCCAGAGTTTAAAGCTGGACAAACTATTTATGCAATCGGCATGGCTTATGTGTTGCAATAATCGAAATTGAAATGTAGTTCAGCATGTTATGATCAATATGATCCCAAGTTGTGATCTTTCTCACAACAGACAAAAAAAAAATAGTGTCTAATTCGGTATTGTTTTACTTTTCTTATCAGAAAAATATCAAAAAGATTTTAGGTGTGTTTTGATATAAAGTTTCTAAAAGCCAAAAAGATTTTGTTTCTGTTTTGTTTTCGATTGATCAACACGTATTACAAAATCATTTTCAAAATCAAAATATCTTGGAGTCTCGAAGAGACATTTTGCACCAAGATTATTTATGTTGGCAGGTTTCTAAGTGGGAAGGGAACGTCACAACTTCAAGTTTTCTGAAGGTTGTTGATAAAGAGATTACACACGATGCAAGATCAAGTATTCAAGATTGAACTCATCATCAAGAAGAGGAAGAGTTTGATTGAAGACACATGATACAAGTTTGAATAGAGAATATGATACTGCACATGTCGAGGGGGAGTTTGTTGATACATGGTCCTTGATCATCATGTGAAGTATCGAATACAAGACTGATTCACACAAGAATGCTGAGGTCCAAACTCAGGCCGAACCTAGAGTTCGGACATGGCCGAACCTCGGGCCGGACCACAGGTTCGGACCAGTGGGTTTAGCTTAGTATAAATATGTTGTCTTGTGTAGAATTCAGTAGAGGTTCATGTCATATCTTCTGAGTGTCTTTGTGTAAACTCTCTGTGGTTAATACAAGCCAGATTTGTATTTACTCTCTGTGTTCTATTCGTTTATATTGATTTCGTTACGACTAAGTAGAAGATCCGCACGCTCACGCACTTTCAGTTAACAGTCAAGCACAATAATTTAACAGTTTAACAGTAATCAGATCAGATAAAGCACAATTAATACTTAATTAAAAGTCAAAGTATGAGGTTTGACCTGGGTTTTCGAACGAGGTGTCACATTCTCTCCCAGTTAGAAGAATTTCATCCCGAAATTCAGTTCTTGATCACGGGTTGACTGCGACATTTCTGAAAAGACGATGGTATATTCGACGCATTTGATCCTCGCGTTCCCAAGTGTACTCCGGACCTCGTCAGAGTTCCATCGCACTTTGACAAAGGGGAATGCGGCTATGCTTCAGTTTCTTAAGTTCTCGGTCAAGTATCTCGACAGGTTCCTCAATAAAGTGAAGTGTTTCGTCAACTTCAATTTCATCAAGTGGGACGACAAGCGTTTCATCAGACAAGCATTTATTAAGATTACTAACGTGAAAGACATCATGCACACTGCTAAGCTCTACAGGTAGACATAGATGGTAAGCTACCGGTCCAATTGTCTCAGTGATTTCAAATGGACCAATGTAACGAGGGTTGAGCTTTCCTCGTTTGCCGAACCGGATGACACCTTTCCAAGGTGACACTTTCAACATGACGCGATCACCCTTTTCAAAGGACAAGGGTTTGCGGCGGTTATCGGTGTAGCTCTTTTGTCTATCCCTAGTAGCTTTCAGTCGCTTACGGACCTGAACCACTTTCTCAGTCGTTTCAAAGATCAGTTCAGGACCAGTCAGTTGACTGTCACCAATCTCAGTCAGCAAAGCGGAGGTCTGCACTTTCTTCCGTGAAGTGCTTCGAACGGAGCAACTTGAATACTAGTGTGATAACTGTTATTATAAGAGAATTCGGCAAGTGGGAGATGTTCATCCCAATTAGGTCTGAAATCAATCACACATGATCGTAGCATATCCTCAAGCGTTTGGATCGTTCGTTCGCTTTGTCTGTCAGTTTGGGGATGGCACGCGATACTTATGTCAAGGTGAGTACCCAACGTTTTCTAGAGGGATTCCAGAAGTTCGCGGTGAAACGGCTATCGCGATCGGATATGATAGATATAGGTACACCGTGACGAGATACGACTTCTTTTATGTAAATTTAGTCCGTCTTTCCATACTATCGGTTTCCTTAATCGGTAGGAAGTGAGCGGATTTCGTCAATCGATCCATTATTACCCAGATAGCATCAGAAACTGATCTAGCTTTAGGCAACTTTGTAATAAAGTCCATGGATATTTCTTCCAATTTCCATTTCAGAATGACCGGTTGTGTCATTAGTCCAGACGGTTTCTGGTATTCGGCTTTGACCTTTGAACATGTCAAGCATTTACCGACGTAGGTAGCTACCTCGGCTTTCATGTTCGGTCACCAGAATTGATTTTTCAGACCGTGATACATTTTGTCCGATTCTGGGTGGATGGAATATCTTGATTTGTGGGCTTAATCAAACACTAGCTTTCTCAAACCTCCAGAGCTAAGTACCCATAGCCTATCCATAAAGTTCATGGTTCCATCATTCTTTTCAACTAGTTGTCTCTCCATGCCATGCAAGCATTCTTTTTCAGGTTCTCATGCTTAAGAGTTTCGATTTGAGCGTCACGATCTTGTGACGTGAGATTCGAGCATATGGTCATACTTAATGCTCGAACACGACGCGGTTTGGCATGTTCCTTCCCGCATAAAGCATCGGCTACAACGTTAGTCTTGCCCGGGTGATAACGAATCTCACATTCATAATCGTTAAGTAGTTCAACCATCGTCGTTGTCTCATGATTAGCTCTTTCTGGTTAAAGATGTGCTGGAGGCTCTTGTGATTGGTGAATATAACACACCGAGTCCCATAGAGGTAGTGCCTCAAGATCTTGAGGGCAAAGACAACGACTCCAAGTTCTAAGTCGTGAGTCGAGTAATTCTTCTCGTGAATCTTCAGTAATCGAGAGGCGTAAGCGATGACTTTCTTATGCTGCATTAGTACGCAACCCAAGCCTTGATGTGAAGCATCATAGCATACAACGAAATCGTCGATTTCGTCCGGTAAGGATAGGGTTGGGCGTCGCATAGCTTTTGCTTCAACAACTGGAAAGCAGTTTCAGTTTTATCATCCCAGATGTACTTCTTATCTTTCTGGGTCAGGGTGGTAAGAGGCTGGCTATCTTGGAAGATCTTTCAATAAAGCGGCGATAATAGCCAGCGAGACGTAAGAGTTATCGAATCTCGGTTGGGGTCGTGGGAGTACTCCAGTCTTTGATTTCTTCAATCTTAGCCGGATCAACGTGAATTCCTCGGTCATTGATCACATGACCCAAAAAGTGTACTTCGCGAATCCAAAAGTCACGTTTGGAGAACTTCGCGTAAAGCTCTTCTTTCTTTAACAGTTCTAAGATGAGTCTCAAATGTTCTTCGTGTTCATTCTTACTACGTGAGTAGATAAGAATATCTTCGATGATTCGAAAACAAATTTATCCAAGTATGGTTTGCACACGCGATTCATTAAGTCCATGAATACGGCCGGTGCGTTAGTTAAACCAATTGGCATAACGAGGAAACTCGTAATGATTATAGCGTGTTCTATACGCTGTCTTTGAGACATTTTCATTTCTAACTCGGAGTTGGTGGTATCCTGACCTTAGATGGATCTTGGAATAGAAGCATGATCCTTGTAGTTGATCAAATAAGTCATCAATCCTTGGAAGCGGGTAACGGTTCTTCACAGTCAGTTTATTCAACTCTCGGTAGTCGATACACATCCTGAATGTTTCATCTTTCTTTTTCACGATTAACACGGGAACACCCCACGGGGAGTGGCTTCGACGAATGAAGCCCTTATCTAGCAACTCTTGCAGCTGGCTAGATAACTCTTACATTTCAGACGGTGCCAGTTGGTAAGGGGACCTGGCAACGGGGCGGCTCCGGGTGTTAGGTCGATGCGAAACTCTACCTGTCGCTTTGGAGGTAGGCTTAGCAAGTCTTCTGGAAAGACTTCCGGGTATTCGTAGACAACAGGAACGTCTTCGATGCGCTTCTCTTTCGGTTTCTTCTCAGTGACATAAGCTAGAATGGTATGGCATCCTTTGTGGAGAAATTTATGTGCCTTCCTATAAGACAGGATATCTAGTTCGGCTCCACTCCTTTCGCCTTGTACGTTCAGAGTATTGCCATATGCTAACGTCACTCCAACCATTTTCTCATGACACACAATTTATGCATGGTTCTTTGCTAACCAATCTATTTCAATGACTACATTGAGACTTCCTAAATCAAGGGACATTAAGTCGATGCTGAAATAATGGTCAGCGGGTAGTCTGGGTAGATTACTCCGGTTTCTATCAAATCTCCATTCGGTAATTCTATTGCAAACTTAGCGTCTAGGGTAACAGGGATGATGTCAAGTAATTGACTAAAATTGGTAGACACAAAGCTTCTATCGGCACCAGTACCGAATAAAGTAGAGGTATAATGGCTATCTAGTAGAAACGTACCCGTCACCGTGTTTGGGGTCACGACAGGCGTCTTCGGCATTCTTCCTCTAGTATGGTTAGCATCTTGATTCTTTGCCTTTGGGCATTCATTTGTAATGGCCAATTTCCCAGCAACCGTAGCATGTGCGATCTGGGAAATCGCGTGCTACATGTCTCTTATCCTTGCAGATGTTATAGTAGACATTACCACAATCGAGGGTGTGGTGTAGGTTTCATTTGGATCATAGGGGTGTTGTACCAGTGTAACTGGTCTATTGGACAGGGTGAACAGTTCACATAACCTCTGTTGATACATGGTTCCTGATCGCCATGTGAAGTATCGAATACAAGACGAGGTCATGCAAGTATGCTGTGGTCCGAACTCCTGGCGAACCTAGAGTTTGGACTGGTCTGAACAGGTCCGAACCTGGAGTTCAGACCAGCGGGTTTCAGCATGTATAAATATGTGTCTTGTATAGAATTGAAGAGTTTTCTGAGTTTTATCTTCTAAGTGTACTCTGTGGTTCTCTCTGTGGTTCTCTCTGTGGTTAATACAAGTCTGATTTGTATTTACTCATCGTTTGTTACTCGTATTTCATTGATTTCGTTATGACTAAGTAGACGATCCACACGCTCACGCATTTTCAAGTGGTATCAAAGCATTTGGTTTGCTCTACTGGTCGGAAATCATTGTGTTTCGGAGTTTTGAGTCAAAATTCACATTTTTGCGAAAATGAGTATCGTTTTTGAGTTCTTTTGATCATCTTGAGTGTGCTTCTCGTCAAAAATCTGTTTCTAGATTGTTTCTATTGAGTTTGCTTGAATTCCTGTCGAAAATTACAGTCAAAACTGCTGAAAATCGAGAAAATGGTGTCGAGTGAGCTTGTTTTTCGTCTGAGGTTCGGACAACTTCGGAGTAACCGCTCCGAACTTGAGGTTCGGACGGATTTTGGTCCTTCTATTGATTCGGTGAGAGTTCAGTTAGGTTACGGAGGTAGTTCGGTCCAAGTTCGGACAATGTTCGGTCATCTTTCGGTACAAGTTTGATCCAGTTTTGTTTGTTCTTCCGAAGTTCAGGTTCGGAGGGAGTTCGGTCGAATTTAAATTCAGAGCTGGTTCGGACGCAGTTCGGAGGAGGTTCGAAGTGAACAGTAACCAGTTTTTTCAAAAATGTCCGATTTTCAAGTGTTCGCAGCTATTCAGAATTCGGTTCAAGCTACGATGCAAACGATGATAAACTATGATAATGAAATCGGAACAAGTCAGAAACTTCCTAAATTGCTTAAATTGGAAGATTATCATAGTTGGGTTACACGGTTTGAAGAGTATGTTTCTGCAAATGATATTGATATGTGGTTGTCATATTCTGATCAATATGTTTATCCTAAAGGTGAAGACGGGGAACTAATTCTTCAAAGGAAGCTTTCAGGTGAACAAAAGAAAGTATATCAAGCTGAGAAGAAGGCATATGGTACTTTAACAATGGCATTGCCTATAGAATTATTACATCAATTCTCAAGTAACTACACAACAAAGAGTTTGTGGGGTGCTTTAGAAAAGCGTTGTGAAGGCAATGACCAATATAAGAACAGTCGACAAAAGGTGTTGAAGAAGGAATTTGATAGTTTCAAGCATTTTTAAAATGAAACAATTCCAAATCTGATTGCAAGATTTGCTCATTTAATGAGTGAAATGAAGTTGGTGAATCTTACAAAAGAAGAAGCTGGTAAGAAAGAAAAGATTTTGAAAGGTTTACCAGATAAATGAGAAAATTATGTCATGATGGTCACTCATGATAAAGAATATTCAAAATTGTCATTTAATGATTTGATTCAAAGAATCCAAGAAAGGGATATGGAGTTAAAGGTGAATAAGTCACTTCCTGAGCAAGTTCAAAATCCTGCAATGTATTATGGTAACAATGATTCAACTATAAATGCTGGAAAATCTAATATTCTTAGTTCTGCACCCCTACAACATTTCTCGCAGGTAAATCTGAAACTCCAAGTTATTCTTCTGTTGGTTGTAGTGTTTCAATTCCTAGTTCTTCGACTCAAAGTGCATTGTCTGTTCAAACTATCGATGATTATAATGCTTTGATGTCTGCGTTGGTATCTTCATATTTTGGTGTTATCACTGGCGCTGTGAGTAATGCTGAATTGGCAAATGAAGATTACGATCAAATCGATTATGATGATTTAGAGGAAATGGATCTAAACTGGCAGTATGCTATGTTGGTTCGAAGAACGAAAAAATTTTCAATAGAACTGGTAAGAAGCGGTTGAATCAGGAAAGTAAGATTGGTTTGGACAAATCTAAAGTGAAATGTTATAAGTGTTCCGTCTATGGTCACTTTGCTCGAGAATGTCCAAGTTCAGTAGAAAATAGATTGAATTATTGGTCAACATGCACATTTAGTTTTTCATCCATCAAATGAAGCTGATAAGAGTTGAGAAGAAATCTATTACTTGTTCTAATAATCTGACATAAACGTTTTGGCATCCAGATGAATTTTCCTGGAATGCAGATTCAGTAACTACAAAGAATCTATGCTCCATATAGCATTGCATTGACTGCTCGTCATGATGATGATGATAGTATGTTGACTGATTCAGATTCTTATTCAAGTGAATCATTGGTTCAAGAAGGTTTACCAAAGGTTATTGAAAGCCCAAAAGCTGAAAAAGTCAAGTGTCTGGAATGTGAAAAATTGCACAAGAAGATTGCAAGTTTTGATGAACGTTAAAAAATGTCAACTGAAGAGATTGTTGTGCTTAAGAAAGAGTTGGATGATTTTCAGAAGAAATATTATGAATTGGTCCATATTCACGAAGATGTTGTGAAAGAGAAGACACAATTGGCTGAAGAGTGTGAGAAAGCCAAAGCTGAAGCTTTAGATGCAATTCAAGATTTTGAGAATTTATTTGAGAAAAGTTATCCAGTTTAGCAAAAATATGAAAAGTCTAATGCTCTTATTGTTGAAACTTCTGCTACTGTTGAGAAGCTTCAAAACAAGATCTCTATGCTTCAAGATGAGAATGTTCTTGATCGAGATAAGAATGAAGTGTTGACTAAAGATGTTGAGATTTATAAGAAAAAGAGAGAAAGTGTTCTTGAAGAGTTATTTGCTGAATGTGAGATCAGAAAACTACAAACTTATGAATATGATAATCTCAATGCAAAGTTCATCAAGTCACAAAAGGAGGTGTTTGAGGCTCAACATAAGATTAATGATTTGCAGTTGGAGATTTTGGAGTTAAAACGGCAAGTAAAGAATTGCAATTTGTCACCGACATTGCTAAATTTCTTATACAAACAGGATGAGAGTGAGGAGAATTCTAAGAAAGATGATATTCACATGGTTCCTCAACTAGTGGATTTGATTGAAGTAACATCTGCTCCTCTTAATCCGAAAGCTGAGTTGAATGATTATTCAAAATTTTCCACTCCACCCAAGAAGAAAAAGTCAAAGTCTAAGAAGAAAGAAGAGCCTTTGGGGGAAGCTCCAAAATTTGTTTCAAAGTCTGTTTTGTTGGAGAATGAAAAAGTTTTTGATAAGGTTGCTTCAAGTTCTTCATCTGCAACTGAAGAAGAAAAAGTTTTGATTGAAAAGAACAAGCTGAAGGATATAAAAGCCAAATTCACTAGCGAAGCTAAGGCAAGAGAAGCTTCGGTTTCTTCTTCCAATTCTTCAAAGAATCAAGGATTCAAACACAAAGGCTTGGGTTATGAAGTGAGGGAAGAACCGGTTTAAACTAAGAAACCAGTGAAGGCTGAGAAGGTTGTTAAAGCAAAAGTTGCAAAGAAATCATCTCCTCAGAAGGAATCTTCTTATTATTCTGGAAGGTCATCATCTTCATGGAGTCCATCTCCTAGGTATGACTCTTCTGATGATTTCTTTGATAATTTTGCTTCTGAGCATTCATCTGGTTTTCAAAAATCAAAACAATTTTCAACATTTTTAGAGAAATACTTTGTTATGCATGTCGTCAACCAGGGCATCTTGCTGCTGATTGTCCGACGACTGCATTTATCCACAACACTGCCAAATATGTGGATAACAAAGGTCGAATTTTTTATGAACCATGGTCCCCAAAGATTAAATTAACTTGTAAATCGTCTTGGTCTAAACCGAGTACGTCGGTTGAATCTGATTCTGGTTTTGATCAAAAATAAAAAATTTTACATATTTAGAAACCAAAAGTTGTTTCCAAGGCCAACAATGCCTTTGTGGAAGACACCGGGCGACCCGACGCTGTTGAATCGGGTTTACCCAGAGCGACTAATGATTTATTTGGTGTTAGCAGGTATTTCAAGAAGACCTTTCGGTGATTGAGAAATTACTGATTGTGAAATATCTGTTCTAATTAAATTGAAATTCAAAATCAAAATTTATTTTCCAAAAGACTAAACTACAAAGTATTCGTGTTGGTTGATCAATTTTTCTTGTTTTTCACTCCGTCTCAGTTTGAGGGGGAGTTTGTTATTGCAAAATCCAAACATAGTGTCTTGTTTTTCAAATCGTATAAATGAAAATCTATAAATAGAGTTGTCATTTTTATGGGGAGAAATTTGAAAAAGACAAAAACATTAAAAAATGCAAAAAGCCAAAAACATGGAAAAATGAGAATTTGTATCCGACATGATTGGGAAATGATGGTACATTGGCTGACATCGTCTGGTTCATGGATAAAGTAAGTGAAAAAGCCATAAGACCATTTGATCAATGTGTAAGGTAGGCTCAACAAATCAGAAAGTATTCAAGTGTGATATATACTAAAATCTGATTCTTGACCTAGTGGACAACATCTTGATGCGTATCTCATGATATTTCAAGAAAAATTTATGTAAAAATAAAATGAGAAGTCACTGTGTATACATGTGTTCATTTTGCAAAGATTTAAACTTGTTTGATTTTCTTTATTTTGTTAAACGATCGGACTTTCTCTGCGTGTCCACAAGACCGACCTGATCGTTGTTCGTTTGACGTTCTGCTTTATTTTCTTTGGTGTTTCGTATAACTCATCGGACTTTCTCTGCGTGTACGGGAGTACCAACCTGATTGTTGTTGAGTTATACAATTTCAAGTTGTTTTATTTTCTTATTTTGTTAAATCCGAGGCCTTATCTGCGTATCGAAAGATCGACCTTAAGGTAGACGATTTAACATTCTTATTTCTTTTTGCATGGAACACAGTTGACTATATCATAAATATAATCATTATGTGATCAAAATCACAAGTGAAATCACAACATGTGATAAGCAAAAGCATATCTGAGTATGTCTGATAGTGTGGGGTACACTGGTCAATGCAAATTTAATCAATACCTTAACATATCCAGATGTTATGAGTACGATTTTGCCAGAGTTTAAAGTTGGACAAATTATATATGCAATCGGCATGGCTTATGTGCTATAATAATCGAAATTGAAATGTAGTTCAGCATATTATGTTCAATATGATCCCAAGTCGTGATCTTTCTCGTAAAAGACAAAAATAGTGTCTGATTCTGTATTGCATTTACGTTTCTTATCAGAAAATACCAAAAAGATTTTAGGTGTGTTGTGATATAAAGTTTCTAAAAGCCAAAAAGATTTTGTTTTTGATTTGTTTTCGATTGATCAACATGAAATACAAAATTAATTTCAAAATCAAATTATCTTGGAGTCTCGAAGAGATGTTTTGCACCAAGATTATTTATGTTGGCAGGTTTCTAAGTGAAAAGAGAACATCACAACTTCAAGTCTTCTGAAGATTGTTGATAAAGAGATTACACACGATGCAATATCAAGTAGTCAAGATTGAACTCATCGTCAAGATTGAGGAAAAGTTTGATTGAAGATACGAGATACAAGTTTTAGAAAGAAGATGATACTGCACCTGCCGAGGGGGAGTTTGTTGATACATGGTTCCTGATCGTCATGTGAAATATCGAATACAAGACGAGGTCATGCAAGTATGTTGTGGTCCGAACTCCTGGCGAACCTAGAGTTCGGACTGGTCCGAACAGGTCCGAACCTGGAGTTTGGACCAACGGGTTTCAACATGTATAAATATGTGTCATGTATAGAATTGAAGAGTTTTCGAGTTTTATCTTCTAAGTGTACTCTGTGGTTCTCTCTGTGGTTAATACAAGTCTGATTTGTATTTACTGTTGATGCTTGAACCTTGTGTGGCCGTTACTGTTCGAATTGTCAAACAGACTGATTTGTCGAAGACATGAACTGAGGTCCGAACCTCAGCCGAACTCTAGGTTCGGAGTTGGCCGAACCTTGATGGCCGAACTCCAAGTTCGGAGGGAGTTCGGACAGAGTTCGGAGGTGCCGAGTTCGGACCTTATGAAGAAGTATAAATAGATTCGTCTTTGTATTTCTTTGTAAGTTTCTGTCTTGTTTCTGTGTGTTGAGAGGGGAGGTTCTGTCCGACCTCCCCCAGAGCTTAATCGTTGTATACTCCTTCGTTATGTAATCATTCAACATGATTCAATGACAAAACTTCCGTCTCATCCATAGAAACGATCCGTAAACGGTTTTTCAGTTGGTATCAGAGCTGTTGGCTCTTTCTATGGTGGAAATCTATTGTTTTTCTTCATTTTGAGACGTTAAACCTTCGGTTAGGAGTGATTGGAAGTGTTTCTGTTTGGTTTTTAATCAATCGAGTCTTCCTGAGTCATGTTTTTACCTAACAGAAGCATCTGGATGTTCAAATTCGATCAAATTCTGAATCTAGTGAGTTTTTCCAAAAATTGTTTGGTTTTTCGCGTTCGGCCGAACTTCACGTTCGGTGTAACCGCTCCGAACTCCAGGTTCGGAGTACGCTCGGCATAACCGCTCCGAACTCCAGGTTCGGCCGGTCCGAAGGTCAGGTTCGGACTAGGTCCGAAGGTCAGTTTCGGGGAGGGTTCGGAGGATTGGGTTCGGAGGTAGATCGGACAATGTTCGGACGAGCTCGGATGCATTTTTGATCCCAGCCAGGGGCTCTGCCCCTTGGACCCCGCCAGGGGCGCTGCCCCCGAACCTCCGTTAGGTGGGAATTTTACAAGAAGCGGATCAGTTATCGAGTTTACCCTTGATTTGGTAGCTGTGGGGTGTTATGTTTGAAGAAAATCCAGATTCCGATACTTGTTACGAGTTAGTGATCG
This sequence comes from Deinandra increscens subsp. villosa, assembly GCA_039602395.1. Classification (NCBI taxonomy): domain Eukaryota; kingdom Viridiplantae; phylum Streptophyta; class Magnoliopsida; order Asterales; family Asteraceae; genus Deinandra; species Deinandra increscens. The sequence goes on from JBCNJP010000025.1 coordinate 27,260,944, forward strand.
AATTTCAAGAAATGTGTTTGTGAGTAGTCATTGTTCTTGATGATGGACAGAGATTCAAGAACGCGTGTTTCTGATGATGGACAGAGATTCTGAAACATGGTTATGATTATTTGGAACGTTTGTCGGAGATTATAAAACTGAAGATTAAATGAGATTAAAGATTCCGTTGCGGGCCAATTGAGTTTATCATTCCACTAAAAGGATTTATTCCTACGGGGTTGGAATCGACGAAAGTTGAAGATTTGAATATTTCACTTGTTTAGGGGGAAAATGGGACCCTTAATTGAAAAAGTGAATATTCAAAAGCAATCAGTTCAGGGATGATGGTGGTTTTTGATCTTCATGGAAAGGTGGTATATTCTGATGTTCGTGCGAGCTGATACGTCAAAGTTTTCGGTTATGGTTTGGAACTCTCTGTCATATGCCCGATACTTTCTTGAGTTGTCGAAAGACTTGGTCAGATTCCAGTCTGCAACGAGATATACGTTTACCGGAGTAATATATTGGGATGGATTTGATGCTGAGAGGGAATTTTCGTGATTGAAGATGCTGATCGTGTTTGTTTTCATAAAGATCAGAATGGGTTACAATTCGGTGAAGATTGAAGATTATTATCAAGATGCAGTGATGTTCGTGTGTCTTTACAATTTCCGGATACAACTTATGAAGTGAACCATTATCATACATGCCGGTTCCAATTGGATGGTTGTGCTTGAAGCTAGGGGGAATTTTATTGGTTGTGGAGATTGTACAAGATTCGAACCGTTTCCTGCATACCTGATGATTCGGTTAAGGGGAGTTTGCTAAAGATAGAAATGTCTGCAGCAAGCTGACTGAAGATTGCTAGAAGATCAATGTCTGGATTCGACAGTAACGTCCAAGGGGGAATTTGTTGATGCTTGAACCTTGTGTGGCCGTTACTGTTCGAATTGTCAAACAGACTGATTTGTCGAAGACATGAACTGAGGTCCGAACCTCAGCCGAACTCTAGGTTCGGAGTTGGCCGAACCTTGATGGCCGAACTCCAAGTTCGGAGGGAGTTCGGACAGAGTTCGGAGGTGCCGAGTTCGGACCTTATGAAGAAGTATAAATAGATTCGTCTTTGTATTTCTTTGTAAGTTTCTGTCTTGTTTCTGTGTGTTGAGAGGGGAGGTTCTGTCCGACCTCCCCCAGAGCTTAATCGTTGTATACTCCTTCGTTATGTAATCATTCAACATGATTCAATGACAAAACTTCCGTCTCATCCATAGAAACGATCCGTAAACGGTTTTTCATTTACTCATCGTGTGTTACTCATATTTCATTGATTTCATTACGACTAAGTAGACGATCCACACGCTCACGCATTTTCAAGTGGTATCAGAGCACATGCCGAGGGGGAGTTTGTTGATACATGGTTCCTGATCGTCATGTGAAGTATCGAATACAAGACGAGGTCATGCAAGTATGATATGGTCCGAACTCCTGGTGAACCTAGAGTTCAGACTGGTCTGAACAGGTCCGAACCTGGAGTTCGGACCAGCGGGTTTCATCATGTAAAATATGTGTCTTGTATAGAATTGAATAGTTTTCCGAGTTTTATTTTTAAGTGTACTCTGTGGTTCTCTCTGTGGTTAATACAAGTCTGATTTGTATTTACTCATCGTGTGTTACTCGTATTTCATTGATTTCATTACGACTAAGTAGACGATCCACACGCTCACGCATTTTCAACCTCTAAAATACGTTGGCTTATATTCATAAAATCCTTTTATGAACATTCACGAGGGCTTACGATGTTAGGTTAAAACATTAAACACAATTTGGTGAAATTGTAGTCTGTTGTTTTCTAACCTTGGTTAATTCATTCTTACCACACGCCCCATCGTCCGCGTGACGTTGGGTTGGAGTAGTAGCGAAGGATTATGCAGCGCGTTGGGCAATTGATTTGTCGATCTCAACAGCGCTCAAGGGCGGAGGAGGTGAAGCGTTTCTAATGGCTCGGCGTCTAGGCGGCATACTTTCGCTTTAAGTTAATAATGTTGAAATAAAGGAAAGTCAAGATTATATGTGAATGGGGTTATTACATGCGCGACAATAACTGCCACGACATACATCCATGGTACCAAAATATAATGCGCGCAAGCATGACCAAGAAACAGGAAGCAGAGGGGAACAACATACGCAAATGATATAATGACAATAACAGTAATAACATCAATCCTAAACATGAAAATCATAATAATAATCATAATACTAGTTTCCATTACCACCATATTAACTGATAGAGTACATGATAGTCAAAGGAGGATAAGTCTTCGTCCTGGGCTTGCAGTCCCATCACAACAAAATGTGTAAATATTTTTCATTGCAAAAAGGAGTGATCAAAAGTCTAGATTCTTAGTCAAGCTATCTAGAGTGGTGGTGATCTGAGTAGTGAGGTTCATGCAACTGCACACTCGCCCAGGGAATTCCTCCAGGTAAACGACTCTCGCTTGGAGGGGCTCTGTCACACCCCGCCCGCACCATCTGTCACCCAGTCAGGCACGGGGGAGGTGTTGTGGAAAACAGGCTGTCAATATCAGATACACGCGGAAGCAACAGATAATATATGTATTAAACAACCATTAGCTTATTTACAGACAGCCTGATAAGTTTTACAATCACTTGATAATAATAATAAGTTTGCTTCTAGTATCTATGCAGAATACTAGGTCACTGGGCCCGAAGGTTCTTGATAACTATTTGAACTTGTTCGCTTTTTCCTGTAGAGTCACCTACTTGGAGGATTCTACTGATTACCTGCAAAATTGTGAATCAACTTGTATCAACAACTATGAAGTTGTTGGTGAGCCGTACCCTGACCTGTTAGTCAATATTTCACAATGCTACTGGCACTACAGATTTTTTTCAGCATGAATGACTAGAATACAACCAGTAAGATATATATATATATATATATATATATATATATATATATATATATATATATATATATAGATTACGGGATACAACACATGCACCAACTATTCTAGCATACTAGTCACGTAGTATTTTGCACATTACATGTGATACACATTTTGGTAACCAGTAAGCACGCATTTGTTGCACCACAATATTTATTTTGTGCGCCTAATTTGTTACATAACAAGGTAGGGATAAATACGGAACTCACTTGATTAATCTGGCAAGCTCAACTTGATGGTATATTTGCAGCAATAGCGTTACTAGCAAAGCAACCTAAAACAAATATTTATAATCATTACTGTTTATGACATTATCTGCCAATTATGTTCTTATATATATTCTATTTCTAAACTGTTGCATAATGCAATACTAATGTTGCATGATGCAATACTAAGTATTCTGACATTCGTGATCTGCGAGTAGTGTTTAATCATTTTTCTGGAAAAGTGTGTGTCATGAACTGCTTCAAGTTTTATTGAACTCAAGTTTTCCTGTTGTTAGAATTGTTGCATAATGCAACACTAATCATCTATAATTATTTTAGCTTTGGAACTTCAAGTAAATGTCATTTAATTTACATTTTTAAATTATCCGTTAGCCTTTCTGATGTCGCGCGTTCTTTCAAAATAAGTTTTTATTGTGTACAAGGTTATCATATTAATTATGAGATATCAGAACACGGTATACCTTCCGGTCGGTACGCGACTCGAACCCGGTTAACCGTAGATCAAAAAGTGTCCGAATCTGATGAGCAAATAGTCCATTCCGCTTAGAATTTCGCCACGAATAATAATCCACGCTCGGTTTCCAGATTTAACTTCGTTTGACCATATAAAAACGTTGACCAGATTCTGCTCGAGTTTGACTCGGTTGACTTTAGTTGACCTTCACCAAAACAACTCCAAATCGGTTCCTACACTTTGCTCTAAACCAAAATAAGTCACCCCACCTCCTGAACTCGGCTATTCACGACTGTCCGGCGGTTGGGAACCACCACAGCCACACATCAGTCCTCAAAACCTATGAAAACCATCATCTATCATCATTATCGACATCTATAACTCAAACCCACAACAACAATATCATCTTAACAAAATTTTCAGTCCAAATCTGCACAAGAATCACGCATGCAGTAACAGCCGAGAGATTAGAGAGGGTTAACAATTGGAACTTGAAGGATTACAAAGTTTGAACTCCAACTTACTGTTTGGGGTTTTCGGTTTCGGGAAAACACGACAGCAGGATCATCGGACCCAAGATTAAGGTTGGGAACCACCATCCTAACTCCTCGCCGTCACCGCCACCGATCAATCTGCTCACAGCCATCGCTGCCATCGTCGGGGGCGCGTGGCGAAACCCTAGGCGCTAGTCGCGGCTGTCGATGCTGATGTGGTTCGCCGGAAAGCGGATGTAGCAGCTGGGGTCGCCGGAACGAACAGGAGCAGCGGCGTTGTCGCCGGGCTGCTCACCTTGCCACTGTCTGCGGCTGTTGCCGCCATTTCTGATGCTGCCATGCCGATCTGGAAATAAACAGAAGAGAGAGAGAGAGAGAGAGAGAGAGAGAGAGAGAGAGAGATCGCCGCCGCCGGCCATGGTCGGAGACCGGTCGGTCGCCGCTTCTTCGTCGGACGGAAATGGGGGGAGCCGTGAGTCTCTCTCTTATTTTCTTTCTCTGTTTCCCACACACAATTATGTGTGTGTGTATGATATGTGTGCTTGGACAAAGAGGACAGGTTTAAGTACCAAAGTGTAGTATAATTTTTATTAAACATGTATTATACCGCGATACCCGTACATGTTAAATACTGATTGTTAATTTAATGTTCCACGATAAATCCCGATGTGTCAGGAATATTATATGAGTCTCGTAAATATTCTCGAAATATTTAAAATGATATAATTTGGTAATTATTCGGTCAAAGGGCGGTATAAAGCGCGTATTTAACGTGAATCCCGTATATCTCCGTTTTGTGAACCGAGTACATTTCCACGACTGTAATTCTCTGTGTAAACACAGAAAAAATATATTTATAACTCCACAAGGTCGGTAATTCAACTTACCCGAACATTGTTTATAGTGATTGGGCTTTTGTTGGGCCACGAATTTCTTAATGGGCCCGTTGGGCCTAATTGGGCTTACTGGATCCAATTCATAACCGCAAAAATTTCCCTTTGATTTCAGCGGAATTTACAAGGTGTTACAACTCTCCCCTCCTCAAAGGAATTTCGTCCCGAAATTCGCAACGCCTAATCGGAGGAGTAACCATACATCTTTTTATTACGTCACATCCAATGTTTTCCTCATGGACTTCTCTAATCTCATAAGTTAGACTTACTTAAATATCAATCCTCACTGCTCTTACTCAAATCGATTTAGGTCTCTCTTTACTACTTAAAATGTCAACCACTATTTTAGCCTTTCCCCGGATGGTATTTAATTTTTCAATCATAATCACCTATTACCTTCATCCAGCGTCCTTGACGCATGTTAAGCTTTTTGTGATTTATGAGGTGTTATAAACTCTCATGAGTAGGATGCACCATAGTTCTTTTCGCACAACGAATATCTCCATATTTTCATAACGTATACTTCTATACCCAATTCCAGACCATGTATGATGTAATTCTTTCCGTGTATCATAAGTTGCCTGATGGCATACGCAATTACCTTGTCTCGTCGCATGAGTATACAACTAAATCCATTAGTTGATGTGTCAAAATTCATCATGAAGTCTTTGTATCCATCAAATAATGAGATAACTGGTTCCTTGTTGTTGAACAAATACTTTGTCGGACCTGTGTAAGGGATATCGTTCTTGACCGTTACATGTTCGAGGTCTTGAAAATCAGTGTATATTGGCACCAGTCCATGTAGCTTCTTCTCAATGAGTATGAGTGCTTTCCTTAGAAATGTGTTGAGCTTCATAAAATCCTTGTCATAATGCTCCTGCGGCTAAATCTTCAACTCATGTATTTTATTTTGCTCGAGACTTGAGAGACAAATGAATAATCAAACACATTATGGTTAAAATAGATAATTTTATTGAATCTCGGAATTTGCACAACCATGTGATAGGAAGCCTAGAGCCTTAAGCCCTTTAACAGAAGAGTTCAAGGTCTAATCGATTTCTAACAAAGGCATGATGACATTAAAAGTTCAAGGGCTTATGGATTTCCAAATAATTTCTGTTGGATATGTCATCAACTCATAACATGATGACAAGATAGCTGGATTATAGTTTTATGGCACCAAAACTGAGTAATCAAATATGTTGTGAAGGGGTTGTGAATGAAAATTTTTGAAATTTCAAGGAATATTAATCAACACAATAGGATTTCATAAGCGCACATATGTACCTGCAAATTCACGATTACATTCTAGAAGCGTACTCGTCTATTTGCCTTACA
>JBCNJP010000025.1:27267797-27300079 GCA_039602395.1 Deinandra increscens subsp. villosa
ATAAGTTTTACAATCACTTGATAATAATAATAAGTTTGCTTCTAGTATCTATGCAGAATACTAGGTCACTGGGCCCGAAGGTTCTTGATAACTATTTGAACTTGTTCGCTTTTTCCTGTAGAGTCACCTACTTGGAGGATTCTACTGATTACCTGCAAAATTGTGAATCAACTTGTATCAACAACTATGAAGTTGTTGGTGAGCCGTACCCTGACCTGTTAGTCAATATTTCACAATGCTACTGGCACTACAGATTTTTTTCAGCATGAATGACTAGAATACAACCAGTAAGATATATATATATATATATATAGATTACGGGGTACAACACATGCACCAACTATTCTAGCATACTAGTCACGTAGTATTTTGCACATTACATGTGATACACATTTTGGTAACCAGTAAGCACGCATTTGTTGCACCACAATATTTATTTTGTGCGCCTAATTTGTTACATAACAAGGTAGGGATAAATACGGAACTCACTTGATTAATCTGGCAAGCTCAACTTGATGGTATATTTGCAGCAATAGCGTTACTAGCAAAGCAACCTAAAACAAATATTTATAATCATTACTGTTTATGACATTATCTGCCAATTATGTTCTTATATATATTCTATTTCTAAACTGTTGCATAATGCAATACTAATGTTGCATGATGCAATACTAAGTATTCTGACATTCGTGATCTGCGAGTAGTGTTTAATCATTTTTCTGGAAAAGTGTGTGTCATGAACTGCTTCAAGTTTTATTGAACTCAAGTTTTCCTGTTGTTAGAATTGTTGCATAATGCAACACTAATCATCTATAATTATTTTAGCTTTGGAACTTCAAGTAAATGTCATTTAATTTACATTTTTAAATTATCCGTTAGCCTTTCTGATGTCGCGCGTTCTTTCAAAATAAGTTTTTATTGTGTACAAGGTTATCATATTAATTATGAGATATCAGAACACGGTATACCTTCCGGTCGGTACGCGACTCGAACCCGGTTAACCGTAGATCAAAAAGTGTCCGAATCTGATGAGCAAATAGTCCATTCCGCTTAGAATTTCGCCACGAATAATAATCCACGCTCGGTTTCCAGATTTAACTTCGTTTGACCATATAAAAACGTTGACCAGATTCTGCTCGAGTTTGACTCGGTTGACTTTAGTTGACCTTCACCAAAACAACTCCAAATCGGTTCCTACACTTTGCTCTAAACCAAAATAAGTCACCCCACCTCCTGAACTTGGCTATTCACGACTGTCCGGCGGTTGGGAACCACCACAGCCACACATCAGTCCTCAAAACCTATGAAAACCATCATCTATCATCATTATCGACATCTATAACTCAAACCCACAACAACAATATCATCTTAACAAAATTTTCAGTCCAAATCTGCACAAGAATCACGCATGCAGTAACAGCCGAGAGATTAGAGAGGGTTAACAATTGGAACTTGAAGGATTACAAAGTTTGAACTCCAACTTACTGTTTGGGGTTTTCGGTTTCGGGAAAACACGACAGCAGGATCATCGGACCCAAGATTAAGGTTGGGAACCACCATCCTAACTCCTCGCCGTCACCGCCACCGATCAATCTGCTCACAGCCATCGCTGCCATCGTCGGGGGCGCGTGGCGAAACCCTAGGTGCTAGTCGCGGCTGTCGATGCTGATGTGGTTCGCCGGAAAGCGGATGTAGCAGCTGGGGTCGTCGGAACGAACAGGAGCAGCGGCGTTGTCGCCGGGCTGCTCACCTTGCCGCTGTCTGCGGCTGTTGCCGCCATTTCTGATGCTGCCATGCCGATCTGGAAATAAACAGAAGAGAGAGAGAGAGAGAGAGAGGAGAGGAGAGAGATCGCCGCCGCCGGCCATGGTCGGAGACCGGTCGGTCGCCGCTTCTTCGTCGGACGGAAATGGGGGGAGCCGTGAGTCTCTCTCTTATTTTCTTTCTCTGTTTCCCACACACAATTGTGTGTGTGTGTATGATATGTGTGCTTGGACAAAGAGGACAGGTTTAAGTACCAAAGTGTAGTATAATTTTTATTAAACATGTATTATACCGCGATACCCGTACATGTTAAATACTGATTGTTAATTTAATGTTCCACGATAAATCCCGATGTGTCAGGAATATTATATGAGTCTCGTAAATATTCTCGAAATATTTAAAATGATATAATTTGGTAATTATTCGGTCAAAGGGCGGTATAAAGCGCGTATTTAACGTGAATCCCGTATATCTCCGTTTTGTGAACCGAGTACATTTCCACGACTGTAATTCTCTGTGTAAACACAGAAAAAATATATTTATAACTCCACAAGGTCGGTAATTCAACTTACCCGAACATTGTTTATAGTGATTGGGCTTTTGTTGGGCCACAAATTTCTTAATGGGCCCGTTGGGCCTAATTGGGCTTACTGGATCCAATTCATAACCGCAAAAATTTCCCTTTGATTTCAGCGGAATTTACAAGGTGTTACAACTCTCCCCTCCTCAAAGGAATTTCGTCCCGAAATTCGCAACGCCTAATCGGAGGAGTAACCATACATCTTTTTATTACGTCACATCCAATGTTTTCCTCATGGACTTCTCTAATCTCATAAGTTAGACTTACTTAAATATCAATCCTCACTGCTCTTACTCAAATCGATTTAGGTCTCTCTTTACTACTTAAAATGTCAACCACTATTTTAGCCTTCCCCCGGATGGTATTTAATTTTTCAATCATAATCACCTATTACCTTCATCCAGCGTCCTTGACGCATGTTAAGCTTTTTGTGATTTATGAGGTGTTATAAACTCTCATGAGTAGGATGCACCATAGTTCTTTTCGCACAACGAATATCTCCATATTTTCATAACGTATACTTCTATACCCAATTCCAGACCATGTATGATGTAATTCTTTCCGTGTATCATAAGTTGCCTGATGGCATACGCAATTACCTTGTCTCGTCGCATGAGTATACAACTAAATCCATTAGTTGATGTGTCAAAATTCATCATGAAGTCTTTGTATCCATCAAATAATGAGATAACTGGTTCCTTGTTGTTGAACAAATACTTTGTCGGACCTGTGTAAGGGATATCGTTCTTGACCGTTACATGTTCGAGGTCTTGAAAATCAGTGTATATTGGCACCAGTCCATGTAGCTTCTTCTCAATGAGTATGAGTGCTTTCCTTAGAAATGTGTTGAGCTTCATAAAATCCTTGTCATAATGCTCCTGCGGCTAAATCTTCAACTCATGTATTTCATTTTGCTCGAGACTTGAGAGACAAATGAATAATCAAACACATTATGGTTAAAATAGATAATTTTATTGAATCTCGGAATTTGCACAACCATGTGATAGGAAGCCTAGAGCCTTAAGCCCTTTAACAGAAGAGTTCAAGGTCTAATCGATTTCTAACAAAGGCATGATGACATTAAAAGTTCAAGGGCTTATGGATTTCCAAATAATTTCTGATGGATATGTCATCAACTCATAACATGATGACAAGATAGCTGGATTATAGTTTTATGGCACCAAAACTGAGTAATCAAATATGTTGTGAAGGGGTTGTGAATGAAAATTTTTGAAATTTCAAGGAATATTAATCAACACAATAGGATTTCATAAGCGCACATATGTACCTGCAAATTCACGATTACATTCTAGAAGCGTACTCGTCTATTTGCCTTACAAACATGCCCTATTAGTTATCCCTTCATGTATCTTAATGATTATGCCAATTCACCAAAAGAACAAAGAAATATAGGTCATTACATAAACAAACGAGGGAACACGAATGACGGTGAAGAGACCTTCCAACAGATTGAAATGAACGAAGTTCACAATTTAATGATAAGGAAGATTAACCAGGTTAAGAATCATAGTCTAATCTTTACTTAGGATATGAACTATGTCCACTGCGACCTTCAAAGTCCTCGGCCTTGTTGATCTCACATCTGCTCCTAGTGTTGAATCCATGCCTTAAGTATGTCTCCTAATCTATCTTTCTCAGTATTCGTCATGTGAAACACCAAAATAAGAAGCTCATTAAACTACTTGATATTAAAATTTTCCTCCATTTGAGACGTGGAACATGTCATGCACTCAACCGAATTCTTCCTGCTCCTCGGATTTATTTTCATAGATAATTCCCTCAACAATTTAATTGCGTAAGTCAATTCCATTTCTCTGTTCAGAATTCATTTCTCGTCCTTGGATGTACAACATCGTTTTCTGTTAAGTTAGATTAGTGTCCTTTAAGGAACTAGACGCGAATCGAATCGTTTTCTCTTCAAGACATTTGCTGGTGTCCAAACTAGTAGATATCAATAATTTATTTCACTTCACAACCTCAAGCTCTTTTTGACCAAAACTGGTACTAAAAAAATTTCAAGGTCATTCTTCAATTTGCTCTTCATTTGTACTTTTGGTGCATCAATTTCTATATTAAGTGGTCAACTTTTTCCCTACTATGATATCCATACCACCTAGTATGGTCATGACATCAGCCAATTTTATTATTTTTCATCAACCGAGAAGGATGTGTAATTTAACATTCTAGTTGGCTTCAATCTCTTCCAAACTATTGAGTGTTTCAGTTGCATTATTACCATCCCTAAGGACAATCAACTATCTCAGCATCCTTAAAAATAATTATTTGATCGAGCTAGGCTTGATTAAACTGGGATTCACTCACACCATCCCTGAAAATAATTATCTGATTGTGTTGGACTTGATTGAATTGGGATTCACTCACACCATCCCTGAAGTTACCAGATTTGCAAATCATGAATGCTTTGTATGACCTTTCTTCTTACGGCTACTCTTTTTGTTTATTCAATCAACTCTTTTCCTTCCAGTCAGAATCCTCAGAACGTTGCCGAGAGCCTCAACTTTGATAGACTTCTCTAGTCTTGCTCCTAAAGCTGGCAGTATATTTAGTGGGACGAGAGTAATACTTCATAGTAACTCTCTTCGAATGGCTAATACCAATTCCGATTGCACTCATATAATCTTGATTTCTCACAATAATCCTGAGTCTTGCTTTGCTTCTTTCTCCTTAGCTTTAAAATTAAAACTATCGCCGTAGGTAGTACATCTGCTACCAATCTTACAACTGCCACCAGCCTCCGTCTTTTAACGTAATTGTTAATAAATTGAATTCTTATTTGTACTAAATGGGTTATTTAATCATTATGATTATTTGTCATAACTTTTTGTCTCTAGTGAAGAGTTAAGCAATTTGCCACAATGGAAAAACGTTTTTAGGAATATTTTTCAGGATTTGTTCTTATGCATCTCAGACGTGGACCAAGATTTTCCTTATCACTGTTGTAAGGATCATGTGTTCTTTGTGTTATTATTATTATTTTTCCTTTTTTTTAATTGACTCGTCGCGCCAGTCTTATGCCGGTTTGCACAAGACAATTATTATGAATATGATCGCACAAGCGTGCGAAATTTTAATTGGATCTTAATTTCAGGCAATCACTTAGGCTCCTAAGGGCAAAGTCTATGTCTAGACTTCAATTATATATACATAATATGTGCATAAATGCATATTTTAACACCTATTTGCAATTTCATAGCTTATGATATAAGCATTAACTTTTGTCATAACCAACTAAGGTTTCAGAGTTAATTCACATAATGTAGATATGGGGAGGACAAACATGACCTCTCACAGCACGGTTATCAAACAAGATGTAAACACGCAATTTGAAACATGAAATGATTAGTCATAAGCCTATAGCAACTAGTAGGGTAGTAAAAAAAATTTTATTATTTTTTTTCCCATCATGAATATATCGCCATATCAAAGCTTTTTGCCTCTTCTTAATTGGAGCCAATTTACGAATGTATATACTGTCTCCTTGTGTGCCTTCGCCATTTTTCTTTTCTTCTTCTTGTACTCTATTACATAGCTTGTCAACACGCAGTTTTCCTCCATTAGCGCACTTGCAACTAGAGGTTTTGTACTAGATTCTACCGGTTCCTTGTAAAGAATGCGTGAATTCAGTGGGCTAAGACCAGAGAATGATGAGAGGTAAAGTTCCATATACAGTGAATATGGTGAAACATATATTGTTGTGGTTGAATATGGTGTAATAACTGAGGTGGAAAATGATGAAGTGGCTGAACTGGTATGATTGATTCAGATGAGACTGATGTGGTTAAGATATTAGACCAATCATATATGATTCAAATTAAGTAGGGGATTTGATGAAATAGGCAAATTGTCGATTCCTTGCAGACGTGGAAAACTGTAATTGTTAGGCACATGTCGTCCATATTCGGCTTAAAAATCGTAGTGAATGATAAATATTCATGAGGTTGTCAGCTAAAACACTGTTTTGATCGTCAACCGTTATATCCATGAAGTTGCCCATTAATGCTAAATTGATCACTAGTTTCAGTTGCATATAAGTTTACTAATCCGGTCCACCTCTAATGCCTGTTTAAGCTGATGACGCGTAGACGTGAGGTCTTTGACATTCGGAGGGTAGTTACCAGTGTGCCCAAGCTGGCATGACCTCCTTAACACGCTTTGGTGATTGTTGTGGTTGTATGTCATCATCCTCCTTTGAGGCTCTTCCTTGTTGTCTTGTGTTGTATCAATTGTTGACTTCACTATCTCTAGTTCAGCTGAAGATTTCTGAAATATCTATCACGGACGCGCGGTCAAGACTTTTGACTTCTCCTTTTCAGGTTTCTCCTCTTGGGAATTATTGTCAACGTTTGTTATCACATCAACTGCGGCCTTTGCTATTTGCAGAAGAAGACTTGCCATATCCAAATGTTCGTGTTGGGTGCATGCTTAAAACAATGTTAGTATATAACTAGGATATCAAATTCCCAATGAAAGCCTAGGTTACAGAACCCTACTTACACAAGAATGGTCACAACTTAGAGCTTTAACACATAATGAGGAAGACTATCAGCTTTAATGTGCCCACTAGGGTTCACCGAACTTTAGTGCACCTGTGGGTAGTAATGGCAGTTGGCCAGGCTGAAACTACTACCGACCTTACACTAAACTTCGATACCAACCTTTCACACCCCGCCCGCACCATCTGTCACCCAGTCAGGCACGGGGGAGGTGTTGTGGAAAACATGCTGTCAATATCAGATACACGCGGAAGCAACAGATAATATATGTATTAAACAACCATTAGCTTATTTACAGACAGCCTGATAAGTTTTACAATCACTTGATAATAATAATAAGTTTGCTTCTAGTATCTATGCAGAATACTAGGTCACTGGGCCCGAAGGTTCTTGATAACTATTTGAACTTGTTCGCTTTTTCTTGTAGAGTCACCTACTTGGAGGATTCTACTGATTACCTGCAAAATTGTGAATCAACTTGTATCAACAACTATGAAGTTGTTGGTGAGCCGTACCTTGACCTGTTAGTCAATATTTCACAATGCTACTGGCACTACAGATTTTTTTCAGCATGAATGACTAGAATACAACCAGTAAGATATATATATATATATATATATATAGATTACGGGGTACAACACATGCACCAACGATTCTAGCATACTAGTCACGTAGTATTTTGCACATTACATGTGATACACATTTTGGTAACCAGTAAGCACGCATTTGTTGCACCACAATATTTATTTTGTGGGCCTAATTTGTTACATAACAAGGTAGGGATAAATACGGAACTCACTTAATTAATCTGGCAAGCTCAACTTGATGGTATATTTGCAGCAATAGCGTTACTAGCAAAGCAACCTAAAACAAATATTTATAATCATTACTGTTTATGACATTATCTGCCAATTATGTTCTTATATATATTCTATTTCTAAACTGTTGCATAATGCAATACTAATGTTGCATGATGCAATACTAAGTATTCTGACATTCGTGATCTGCGAGTAGTGTTTAATCATTTTTCTGGAAAAGTGTGTGTCATGAACTGCTTCAAGTTTTATTGAACTCAAGTTTTCCTGTTGTTAGAATTGTTGCATAATGCAACACTAATCATCTATAATTATTTTAGCTTTGGAACTTCAAGTAAATGTCATTTAATTTACATTTTTAAATTATCCGTTAGCCTTTCTGATGTCGCGCGTTCTTTCAAAATAAGTTTTTATTGTGTACAAGGTTATCATATTAATTATGAGATATCAGAACACGGTATACCTTCCGGTCGGTACGCGACTCGAACCCGGTTAACCGTAGATCAAAAAGTGTCAGAATCTGATGAGCAAATAGTCCATTCCGCTTAGAATTTCGCCACGAATAATAATCCATGCTCGGTTTCCAGATTTAACTTCGTTTGACCATATAAAAACGTTGACCAGATTCTGCTCGAGTTTGACTCGGTTGACTTTAGTTGACCTTCACCAAAACAACTCCAAATCGGTTCCTACACTTTGCTCTAAACCAAAATAAGTCACCCCACCTCCTGAACTCGGCTATTCACGACTGTCCGGCGGTTGGGAACCGCCACAGCCACACATCAGTCCTCAAAACCTATGAAAACCATCATCTATCATCATTATCGACATCTATAATTCAAACCCACAACAACAATATCATCTTAACAAAATTTTCAGTCCAAATCTGCACAAGAATCACGCATGCAGTAATAGCCGAGAGATTAGAGAGGGTTAACAATTGGAACTTGAAGGATTACAAAGTTTGAACTCCAACTTACTGTTTGGGGTTTTCGGTTTCGGGAAAACACGACAGCAGGATCGTCGGACCCAAGATTAAGGTTGGGAACCACCATCCTAACTCCTCGCCGTCACTGCCACCGATCAATCTGCTCACAGCCATCGCTGCCGTCGTCGGGGGCGCGTGGCGAAACCCTAGGCGCTAGTCGCGGCTGTCGATGCTGATGTGGTTCGCCGGAAAGTGGCTGTAGCAGATGGGGTCGCCGGAACGAACAGGAGCAGCGGCGTTGTCGCCGGGCTGCTCACCTTGCCGCTGTCTGCGGCTGTTGCCGCCGTTTCTGATGCTGCCATGCCGATCTGGAAATAAACAGAAGAGAAAGAGAGAGAGAGAGAGAGAGAGAGAGAGATCGCCGCCGCCGGCCATGGTCGGAGACCGGCCGGTCGCCGCTTCTTCGCCGGACGGAAATGGGGGGAGCCGTGAGTCTCTGTCTTATTTTCTTTCTCTGTTTCCCAGACACAATTGTGTGTGTGTGTATGATATGTGTGCTTGGACAAAGAGGACAGGTTTAAGTACCAAAGTGTAGTATAATTTTTATTAAACATGTATTATACCGCGATACCCGTACATGTTAAATACTGATTGTTAATTAAATGTTCCACGATAAATCCCGATGTGTTAGAAATATTATATGAGTCTCGTAAATATTCTCGAAATATTTAAAATGATATAATTTGGTAATTATTCGGTCAAAGGGCGGTATAAAGCGCGTATTTGACGTGAATCCCGTATATCTCCGTTTTGTGAACCGAGTACATTTCCACGACTGTAATTCTCTGTGTAAACACAGAAAAAATATATTTATAACTCCACAAGGTCGGTAATTCAACTTACCCGAACATTGTTTATAGTGATTGGGCTTTTGTTGGGCCACGAATTTCTTAATGGGCCCGTTGGGCCTAACTGGGCTTACTGGATCCAATTCATAACTGCAAAAATTTCCCTTTGATTTCAGCGGAATTTACAAGGTGTTACAGGCTCGTTGGCCAAACGCTGATCGGTGTTGGCCATGTTGACACCACTCATGTGAGCGTGCAGTGACTCCATAGTACCTAGTGTGGCAGCCTGGTGATGCTCCACGGCGGCTAGACGGGTCTTTAGTGCCGCCAGATCGGCCCAGGTGGGAAGTCTAGTGATCACATCGTTGATCACCCCAAAGGCTTGCTCATGACATTGCGGGCATGTCACCCGTAGCAGTGGCCGCACCGCCAGCGGCAGCGGTGGGAATCAGGTGGTTTGAGGAGTTGTTTAAGAGACAGGGTCACAATGGTCTCAGAAAACTCGATGGTAATGAGGAGTGTCGGACAGTATCGACGGTGAGAATGTCCTGCTCTGGGCTGGAAAACTCATGGTCCTTAGGGGAAGGTGTGTACTCAGGCACGACTGTGTCTTTTCCAAAGGAATCAGATATGCTGATGACCTTTTCGGTAGTCATCATTGCGATAATACTCCATGAGAGAACGTAGTTGGTAACATGGTAACAGTATCTAGAATAAAAGGTATAAATGCACCAGTTGTAGTAATAATATAACTCATACATATAAAACATAAGTTAACATAACCAATAGGATAAGGAAATTGGTCTTGCGTGCAAACGGTAGCTTCGGAGCAGGTTATAGTCCAGGTTTGGTTTTTTTTTTTTTGATTATTTGTTTAACCTAGTTCGCTATAACTATGGCTCTGATACCAATCTGTCACACCCCGGTCAACAGTTTGGGATATGAGCGAGACGGAATCATAGTCGCAGATATGCAGAACAACTTCTACTAAATTCAAGCGTCATTTAAAACATAATACCATTCATGTTGCAGCGGAAAGTTTTGGTGAGATGATATTGTCTTACATTTGAATAAACGTCTTAGTTTGATATTGAAATCATAAATCAGTTTATTTACGATAGGTTGGGACTACGACTCCGGTAAAGCAGGGTCGAAAGTTACAGTGAAGCCCCATTTGCACGTCTTCCATAATAAGCTTAGATACCTGAGAAATCATGAGTTTAAAAGGTTAACATAAAGTTTGTGAGGTTCACAGGTTTATGACTCCATGGTAAGTTTGTAAAAACAGTTTACAATATGTTGGTAAAACAGTTTACGATATACTTAAATGTTACGCTGGTTTACTATCGTGGTTGTAAGATGTCCCATGAACCTCAAATTCGAATACTAACGGATTACCCACTAATGGCATTATATCCCAAGAATACATAACATATTAGAATAACTGACGTGTACCCCAAGACAAAGTCCGGAAGTCAGAATTGGAGCTACCAATCAGGGCAGGGTTGTCAACCTAAATATTAGAATATATTAGAATAACTATTCACTAGTTATCGTTTCGAGCAGAACTAATCGAATTCAACTAATAGTGGGATTCAGTTGTACTAACGTTGATAACGATAAAGTACCAATTTTTGGGATACAGAATGGAACCTGTAGTCATACGGCTAATAGGTAAACCATAACATTAAGTAAAAAGCATTTTATCAGTTCATGATTTCTCCACCATAAGTGTATAACAGTTGTAAAGAAAAGGGGCCGTAAAACTCACTTGATTCAGTGATGATGATGAATTACCGAGTGGTAACTAGCAAGTAAGGTCCTAATAAAACATAAGACAACATGCATAAGGGTCCACATAATCATTTGAGTAACGAACGTTACCCAAATGATACCAGTTAAGTCTTGACGTATAATCCCGTTTGTAGCGTTTTGAAAACCCGTTATGAAATCAGTTTACAAAATCAATAAATGCAATCGGTTACGTATAAAGGCATTTAATGTAAATAAATACAAGGGATGAACATGCGATAATGTATCGTGAAGACCAGTTAAATCAAGTATTGAATATTGTTTTAAATAATAATATTTATTATTATTTTTAAGTTCGTTTGACCGATTGAAATAAATAATCGCGATGAGTTATAATATATATAACTAGGGTTCACAATGATTATCGAATAAATATTCTAACTTGTCGGAATAATTTTATTAAATTATTACAAGTTAGAGATTAAATGATTTAACACAAGTAGATAAATATTAAAGGTTATTTTAATATTTAAACTATTGTTATGAAAATTAGGGTTTTAAGTTAATATAAATATAATTATTATTAAAATAATTATATTATTAAACCAAAATGATTTTAACTCAAATTAGGGTTTCTAAAATTCATAAGGATAATTATTAGTTGAAAATAATTATTTTCGTTTCGTTATGTCGTAATAGTTTTTAAATCGTTTAAAGATTTCGTTTCAATTTCAAATGTCTAAAAATAAACATTTGATCTGATTAAAACATTTTGATTATTTTGATTCATTTAAAATAATAAAAAATGTTTAAAATATATGTTTTCCCTAATTTCTATAAGTCTTTTGATTTTATTTTTATGAATCATTTTTAAATAACTTTATTTATCAAATAAAGCTAGGGTTTTAAATTTAAAGACTTTTTATAGAATTATTTACCAACATAAAATATTTCCAATTTTGTATAATATCCAAAGTTTTATACTTTTTGTCAATTGTTCAAAAATATGATAGTTTATCATTTTTGAACATAAAATATATCCATATATATTTTATCCATTTTATTTCTTTTATAAAATCTAAACAAGACTTTTAAGTCTTTTGTTTTTAGAATTTATATTTTTATAAAATGTGACCATTTTATAAGTTAAGTTCCATGGTGAATTTTTATGGTTTAGAAATTCAAGTAATTTTTATAAAATTACTAAATTTGTTATTTAGTCATAAAATTCATTTAAGGGTTTTTGAAGTTATCATTTTATGTCCAATAATCAAGATTAACACATCTAAAGTCCATACTAAGTCCATGCATGTCTCTAAACTCTATAATTAGTCCATGATGATCATCATTAGCATATATTAACTTATAAATGAGATTATTAACCATTAAATCAAAATTATAATTCTAGTACGTTATGTTATATTAACACATGACATTAGCAATTTCTAAACATGCAACATATGTTAAACACTTATAAGATGATCATAGTTAAATAGCAAGTTATAAAACTTAATTTCTATAGATATAAAACATCAAATAACACATAATATTTCACATTTTCAAACCATACAACATTAAGGTTTAAGAAAACAAAGAAAAGATTTGAAAATATACTTAGATGTTTTTTATCGTTAGAAAACTCGAGTTTTTACCGGTTCAATTATCAAGACTCGGGGTATTGCTTGGGAACGTTTAGTAGCGTATTAAAACGTAAATGAAAGGATTAAAACGACTCACAATGGAGAGGGGTTAGAAACCAATCAAAAGAAGGTGACGGTGGTGGCTCGGTGGTGCTCGATGGTCCATGACAGTAGCTCCGCAGCTGTTAGCAGCGGCTGAGGGTGGTGGTTCGTGGTGGAGGACAGCAGCTATGCAACAACAGAAACCGGCAGCAGCAGCAGCAAGGATACGGCGGACAACAGCAGCAGCCTCAGCGGTGGGAGCCGCTAGGGTGGCGGCGTAGTTGGGGTTGTCACGCACAAGGGAAAAGGAGGAGGAGGAAGGAAGGGTAGTGCGGCTGGGTGGTTGTTGGGCTACCGAGAAGAAACAAGGGAGGAGGAAGGTTGGTTTATGGTGGTGGCGGTTTGGTCGGTTGCTCGATCAACAAAAAAGAAAGAAAGGAAAGGATGGTTCGATCAAAATGGAGGGTGATGGGAGCTTGCTGCTTACGATCAAACAAAATAAAAAAAATAGTAAGGAAAAAGGTTGGTTGGTGTTGGCTTACGGCAGAAGCAAATGAGAATGGAGGGGAGGGTGATGCTCACGTGAAACAAGAAGGGGAGGTGCAAGGGTGTTTTGGTGGTTGGTTGTTGATGATGGTGGTGGGCTGTGTAGTTCTCGGCAGGGAAAGAAAATAGAGAGATGAGGGACAAGAGAAGAGAGTGAAATGAGGGTGTAAGTAGGTTGTTGAATGCTTGTGAGTGTAAGGTGGTTTGGTGGTGATGGTAAGGTGCAAGTCACCCTTTTACTATTGTGTCATGATGAAGGCTAGGATGAAAGAGTAGGGTAAGGTGGTTAACTTTTCATCACATTTTTTTACTTAAAAGTCTCCTAACCACTTTTATAAAAATCTCATGTGTAGGTGACAATTTTTATAAACTTTGTCATGTTTTTGTATAATAGGTTGGGAGTTGTAAAAGTTTATAAAATATATTAATATTTTGAGATGAAATAACCTACAACTTTTATAATTTAATATATATAAAATATATATATATATACAAGTTCATGACTAATTTTTATAAAAGTAATTAAGTGGAAATCAACTTTTATAAAGATTATATTGTAAAGTTGATGGGCCAAATTGAAAAAAAAATCAATCCATTGGGCGTGGACTTGATATTGGGCCAAGACAACTAAAAGAAAAATGTACTTGGGCTCGTTTGTCGGTAATGGGCCGTACAGGTCCAAACGGGGCGCCGGTTCGAGGCCCGGGCCCGTTGTGCATCGGTTGGGTTCACGGATCGCCATGATTATTCGAAATATTAAGTTTGAGTAATGGGACAAAGCTTCGGGCTTGGTTTTATTGTTTTAGGCTTATTGGGCCTATTGGGCCAGGTTGGGCCCAATTGGGTGATCGGATGGTTTTAGGCTTAAGTCTTGACAACGGTTCCAGTTTGTGATGTTTTTATTTCATAAAAAACAATTGTTTAAGTTGATTATAAAAGTTTTTCAGAAATCAGTTATATTTTTCAGTTTTTCGCACGGGTTACGGATAACGTTTTTAGTTTGTCGGTTCGTCACAGTTTTAAGCTCAACCGTTCAGATTGTTTAAAACCGAATAGTTTTAGACGATCGATCGCTTATCAGTTTGCCGTGTCGATTATATAAACGTTCAACACCAGTTCCGGATAAAATATAAAAAAAACATTTTATATTTATTTTTCTTGTTATTGAAGTTACATGATTAATACATGAATCTCTATGCATTTAACGGGTATACGCTTCTAGTACAAACGTGAGATTAGGTTTACGTCATTAGTTAACAGTCAGGCACAGTAATTTAACAGTTTAACAGTAATCAGATCAGATAAAGCACAATTAATACTAAATTAAAAGTCAAAGTATGAGGTTTGACCTGGGTTTTCGTACGAGGTGTCACACAACAGAACCTCGATCCGACCCGAGCGTATTCCACTTAAACACATACGATACAGCCCCGCGATACGGCCCCATTACCTTTATGTGATATGGCCGTATCGGCCAAAATTTTAAGATTTTCTTGCTATAGTTCTCGAACCAATCAAGTTTTGTCGGTATCGTTACATTCTCCCCCCTCCCCCCCCCCCAACTGAATTCCGTCCCGGAATTCTTTTAACGTTTGGGGATATTTTTTCATGTCATCCTTATATTCCCAGGTTATTTCTGTACCACGACGTGCATTCCATTTAACTTTAACCATATGAATTCTCTTTCTCCGTAACTTCCTCACTATTCTTTCCATTATTTCAACAGGTTGTTATGTGAAATGAAGTTTCTCATCTACCCGAATTTCTTTCAATGGAGATATCAAGGTCTTATCAGCTAAAAATTTCTGTAGGTTTGAAACATTAAACACATTATGTATTCCACTAAGTTCTTCGGGTAATTGTAACTTGTAAGAAACACTTCCAACTGTTTCAAGGACCTTTTATGGACCAATATAACGAGGACTTAATTTTCCTTTTTTACCAAATCGTATGACTCCTTTCCAAGGAGATACTTTTAACATCACCTTGTCTCCTTTTTTAAACTTTAAAGGCTTTTGACGCTTGTCCATGTAGTTCTTCTGCCTATCTTGAGCAGCTTTAAGTCTTTCATGAATCTATTTAATCTTTTTAGATGTCTCTGCCACAATTTCCGGTCCCGTCAATTGACTCTCACCAACTTCTGGCCAACATAAAGGCATACGACATTTCCTTCCATATAATGCTTCGAACGGTTCTGCCTTTATACTGGAGTGGTAACTGTTGTTATAAGAAAATTCCATTAAAGGTAAGGGCTTATCCCAGCTTCCACCAGATTCTATAACGCACACTCTCAGCATATCTTCTAACGTTTGAATTTTTCATTCACTCTATCCATCTGTCTGGGGATGGTAGGTTGTACTGAAATTCAACTTTGTTCCCATATCCTGTCGAAAGCTTTTCCAGAAAAGAAATGTATACCGACTATCTCTATCTGACAATATTGACAACGGCACTTCATGAAGAGAAACAATTCTTTCCACATATAACTTAGCCAATACACCAGTGGAATAGGTTTCCTTTATAGGTAGAAAGTGGGCAGACTTAGTCCGACGATCTACAATGACCCATATAAAATCCTTGTCATTACTTGTTTTGGGAAACTTGGTTACAAAATCCATTTTAACTAATTCCCATTTCCAGACAGGTAACTCTAACTTTTCTGGGTATCCAGACGGCTTCTGGTGCTCAGGTTTTACCTGCAAATAGGCGGAACACCTTTCTACATATCCAGCTATGGCTTCATACCCGACCGCCAGTAAATTGCCTTCAAATTATGGTACATCTTATCGCCTCTTGGATGCATCATATATTTTGATCTATGAGCTTTTCTAAGAATTATTTCTCTTAATCCTCCCTCTTTGAGTATCCATTTTCGGTTTGCTAACCGAAGTATGTCATCTGGCCCTTTTGTCAAACTTTTCTCAACCATGCTTCTCTCTTCTTTATCCAATCCCGGATTCTTTAACTATTCCTACTGGATCCTTAGAATATCATCAATCAGATCCACCTTTACATCCAACCTCAAGTCCCGTACTCGTAACAGTTTTACTCGTTCTTTTCTACTTAACGCATCTGCCACTACATTGGGTTTTCCAGGGTGATATTTAATTTCACAATCATAATCACTCAACAATTCGAACCAACACCTCTGCCGCATATTGAGCTTTTAATCATTAAAGAGATGTTGTAGACTCTTATGATCCAAATATACTGTAAACTTTGTCCCATAAAGATAATGCCTCCATATCTTTAGGGCAAATACCACTACGCCTAACTCCAGATCATGTGTGGTATAGTTCTTTTCGTGATTCTCAATTGTTGAGCTGCATAGGCAATGACATTGTTTCGTTGCATGAGTACACATCCTAAACCATTCACGGATGCATCATAATAAACAACAAAATCTTCTCACCCATTGGGTAGTGCTAGAATAGGAGTAGACCTCAGTTTCCATTTCAAGAGTTCGAAAGCATCTGTATGCTTTTGCGTCCATACGAATTTTGCATTCTCCTGTGTCAAAGCAGTTAATGGTGTGGCTATTTTAAAAAAATCTTGAATAAAGCTTCGGTAGAAACCAGCCAATCCTAGAAAATGTCTTATTTCTGCCGGTGATTTGGGTTGGTCCCATTTCATTACTGCTTCCACTTTGGATGGATCAACTTGAATTCCTGTTTTATTGACTACATGGCCTAAAAATTGAACCTCTTGAATCCAAAAGTCACATTTTGAAAACTTGGCATAACTTTTCTCTTTGCCTAGCAATCCAAGCTCTTTCCTTAGATGCTCTCCATGATCACTTTTCAGATCTAGAATAGATCAGAATATCATCGAGAAGACAATTACAAACTTGTCAAGGTATGGTTTACATACTCTGTTCATCAAATCCATGAAGATAGCTGGAGCATTTATCAATCTAAAAGGCATAACCGTGAATTCGTGGTGTCCATACCTCGTTCTAAATGCAGTCTTAGAAATATCTTCTTCCATAACTCTCAATTGATGGTATCCCGATCTCAGATCTATTTTGGAGAAATAACTCGCTCCCTGTTGTTGATCAAATAGGTCATCAATTCGAGGTAACAGATATTTGTTCGTAATGGTAACTCGATTGAGATCCCGATAGTCGATGCACACCCGCATTGATCCATCTTTCTTCTTCACGAACAATACAGGCGCTCCCCAAGGCAAAGTGCTAGGCCTAATAAAACCCTTGTCTAGAAATTCTTGTAGTTGACTTCTCAGCTCTTACATTTCTGAAGGTGCCAATCTGTATGGTGCTTTTGCTACTGGTGACATTCCAGGCACTACCTCTTTTGGAAACTCTATCTCTCTTTCTAGTGGTAGTCCAGGTAATTCATCAGGGAATACATCAACATAGTCTGAAACTATTGGAACTTCTTCCAGTTTCTTTTCTTCTTGCTTTTCCACTAGTTTAGCCATAAAAGCTTTACATCCTTTTCTTAAACATTTCTTTGCCTTAATCATATTAATAATCTTTAAGGTTTTAGTTGGACGATCACCCACGATGGTATGTAGCTTGCCTTCAGGAGATTCCACCTCTACGATCTTTTTATCATAAAGAATTTTAGCTTAGTACTTGGTTAACTAATCCATTCCTAAGACTATGTCAAACCTGCTCAAGTTCATGGGGAGAAGTTCTAAATCAAATAAGGCATCCCCAAATTTTACTTCGCAATTCTTAACTATTTCTGGAATACTAATTTCGTGACCGTTAGCTGTTTCCACCTTATAAGGTTTATTTAACTTCAGAATAGTACAATTTAACATGGGAATACATTTAACAGATATGAAGATTTTGTTGGCTCCGGAATCAAATAAGATTCTAACACATTTATTATTAATAGGAAACATACTAGAAACAACACTATCTTTCTTTCGCACCTCGTCTGCATTCATGACAAAGACTCGAGCATTGCCTTTTGATGTTCCTTTGTTTTTATCTTTGTCTTTGGCATTATTCTTCAGCTTTGGGTAGGAGTTTCTTTTATGTCCTTCTTCTTTAGACTCATAACAAACAACCGGTTTTGAACAATCCCTGGTAATGTGTCCTAAACTTCCACACCGATGGCAACTCCTACAGTCCTTTGCCAAATGGCCCTCCCTGCCACATTTAGCACAAGTACCTCCTCGAGGCTTCTTATTATCTTTCTTGTCCTTCTCATCACGGCCTTGGTTATCTGACATCCTTCTATTTCCAGATGAATCCCTTCTTTGACTCATGGTTCTCACCCATTCATCTGCTAATGTACCAGTTAAACTTATTGCTGAATCCAGAGTGGATGGCCTAGCAGATCTCACATCTGCTCTAATTTTGGGGCTCAATCCCCACACAAACCTTCTGACCTTCTTTAATTCGGTATCAGCCATATGTGGAACTAGAGAGATCAATTAAATAAATCGATTGATATAGGTTTAATAATCCACACTCTTCATTTCTATGGAAAGGAATTCATTCTCTAATTCCTCCTGTTCATTTTCTAGTACAAACTTCATCAACACTAATTCCCGAAATTTTCTCCACTTCATCCTTTGTGCCTTTACTTTGCCTTTATTGGCATGAACTGTCTTCCACCATGATAGGGTATGACCCTTGAATGAATGCGATGCAAACTTAACCATATCTCTCTCCACACATTCACTGATGTCTAAAACAGCTTCGGTTTCATCTAGCCAGTTCAATGCTTATGTGGCTCCTTTATCACCTTTGAAAATACTAGGTTTACAAGACATATACATCTTGTAGGAGCAACCTTTCTTTCTAATTCTTTCCTCAGAAGAGTCTAATTCAGTATCACTTAAACTTTATGATCAGTTTTGCCTCTTTTGACCTTTTTTTTGCTCAGTTTTCTTCCAGCTTCTACCTCTAACAGGGCTTTCAGAAGAATCAGCATTATCTGACTCATCCCTCTTCTTACGAACTCAGTTCCTCTTATCCCTACTCCTGCTACGATGTCGTGATATCTGAGTTGATTCACCACGGTCAGACTGATTATGTCGCGACCTACTCTGTCGAATCCGACTTTTCGTTGTACTGCTATCCCTAGTTTGGCTATACTCTTCCATGTCAGCAAACTTTTTACTCAGTCTTCTTTCTTCTGCTTGCAGATTTGGGAACGCTTTGGAGAATCCAACAATAACCAGGTTCTGTAGCCTTTCATCCTCCACTCATTTCCTTAACTGCTTGGATGTAGGAAGCACTGCTCCAATTTTGTGGACTGATTCATCATCGTTTCAATTTTCGTGAGTCATTCTTTACACAACCTTTCTTGTTTGTGATTCGCTCTTTGCCTGAAAGGCAATTATAGAGTCACATTAACACTTAGAACATTTCTTTAAAATGTATTTCCATCATGACTTGGAAGTTTGGTTCTTATTAAACCAGTATTAACTTTTTGGAACATCACTAAAGTACAGTTTTTCCCGCCAACGTTTATCACATAAGGTGTTACTAACTTCATACCTTTTATTTTAAACTACTAGAGATTACAGTAATACGGTTTTGTCAATACAGTATTCTTCAATGATCGTTAATACGATCCCAACAAGAATATTGTATGACCCATTATCTATTGCATATCCTGTGTGCAAGTAATATTGCACTTTTAACTCGGATGAGATTTCTTAGATTCCTAGTTCACATATTTGAAACAATCTACACTTGGATCCTATACTCAATCACTTAAGATAATTTACTTAAGGCAAACTTTAAATCTAACTGGCGCTAGGATTTGTACTACGGTATAATATTAATTAAATTCGCAACTTAGGAAACTTAAGGAAATTTCCAAACAACTGATTACTAACAACGATTACATGACATGCTTCAAAAGTCAACTTATTCGGAAATACAACAACACCAACTATCAGACTCCAACTGAGCCTAAGCTAACAAACAGGAAACAACATAAATACAGATATAACAAACACCACAACCAAATTAGAACCACATCCTTGACTGACTCCATCAGTTTTTCTTTCTCCTTCCAAAAGTAGCCATTTCCAGTAGTGCACTTGAAGCTTTCTTCGCTGCTTTTACCATCTCTTTCTCTTTCTTCTTTTGCTTATCTAAACTCTTGACCAGAATACGGTTTTCTTCAGCCAATACATCCATATCAGGCGACCCCATGCTTGGCCCAACATGTCCCTGATATGGCCCAAAAGAGTAAAGCGGGCTTGCTCCAGTAAAAGAGGCACGCTGGGGGTCTACATATGGCATATATGGCAACTGTGGTGACTGAAACGGTTGTTGATACGGCTGTTCGTACGACATCGATTGAATGGAGTCTGCATTTGGTAATGCATCTGCTGATACGGCTGCATAAGATACGCAGGCATTCCAGTCGCATAAGAATCCATCGGTGGAGCAAACATGGCAATCTGGAACCATATAATAACTTGCCAATGCAAGCCCAGGGCACTAACCCCCATCTCACACTAAGATGATCAATTTTTTAAAAATTAATCAACCTTAAACACAGGATAGACTATCAGTTTCCATCTATCTGGTACGTTTTATCAAATGTTAGTGCACCTGTGGTTAGGAATAACAATTTGCAAGGCTGTGACTACTACCGACCTTACACTAACCCTTGATAGCTACCTAGCATACATATATCAACCTTAGTGTAGAATTGGGTTCTGTACTTAGTCTTTGAGCCGTTAAGGTTCAAACTTAGGGACCTAATCTATTGGAACCTTGAGCTCTTATACCAACCTGTCATACCCTCCCCCGCGCCCCTTGCCAGGAGCGGGGAGGGCGAGTGTGGGACGGTTGCATGAATCAGTATCTTGCGGAGCTTCAGATTAAGTCAGAGTGAACAACATAAAACTAACAAACACATAAAACAATCCACTAATTAATATACGATTGACCACTTATTACAAATATATATAAACAGTGGATTGAAGTGTCTAACTCGTTCCCAGGTTAGGCTGTGAGGCCTATCCAACTGTCCCCAAACTACCCTCCTCAAGATTACCTGTCCCAACCGTCAGCTAATTACATTCAATATGAACTAAACATGTCAACAACAAAAGTTTTTGGTGAGCCGCTGCTACTGACTCCAAACAAAATTATTTATATCATTCTCAAATATACATATGCCTGTTATGAATCCTGGGCCCTGCTTAAGGTCAAAACTCAATCTACTCAACACAAGCGCGTGCCTCTGTATCTCCTTCATGTATATAACATATATTATATACCATCATACCATTGTAATTTAATACTAGGTATCGCGTGGGTATGAGCCAGTGTCGACTCTCTATACAACTGTAAGGTTCCAACATATGCCTCGCGGACATGACTGAAGGACCCTAATGACCCAAGTAATATCACCTTGAATGAATATTACCCAGCAGTAACTAACCACTCAATTCACAACAAATAACTTTAATACTAGCATAGCATATTAAGAATAAATAATTTAAAACAGTTCATATGCACCCCAAGACATAAGCTAAAATAGAGGAAACTCACAAATATTGGGAAATGAGCAAAGTTCACTAATTTGTTCCTCGTCACCGATGCAAATAACCTAACACATATAATCAAATCCTAATATTCTAAGTTGTAGACTTTTATTAACTAGATTTTGATTCAGTCCAGTAATCCATTTCTTAATCCATTATTACTACAATTGGATTATCACAACTTCTAAGATTAAGGTGATACAAACTTTTATAAACTGATCCGGGTAATAATATGAATAACATTCCTCTATTTACCCATTCAACATACTACTGATTCTGATGTAGTAATTCTGATCAGTTTATAATTTTTATATGAATACGGGCGTATTCAACTTAACTGATACGGTCGTATTCATAGTTCATGAACACTGACTTTCTTACCATATACAATACAGCTACTGTATCCTAAACCTACTGATTCGGTTGGGTAGTTGAATACGATTGCATTACCTTTAACTCATACGAGCGTATTCAAGTTGTTATTCCCATTCTCATGAATACGGTCGTAATTACATAAATGTAATACGGGCGTATTCATGCAGTTCTTCCCCTTTTTGGTCATCTGACCCGCGATACGGTCCTATTACCTTTAGTGAATACGGCCGTATTCACTGTAACAGAATACATTCTTGGTCATTTCTCTGTTTCCACATGATTTTAGCTACTGATTTGATTACCAAAACTCTTGTAATCATTTTCCAAGTAATTTAGACTATCCATAAGACACAGTAACATCCTTAAATCCATTTTGATGACAATGTATATTCATGTATACATTTTTATAAAATATACCAAATTCATGATCTAACCTCTTATGGATGATTCTCCTGGCTCTAATCACTCTAGTACAACCTCTTACCTCTTGATGATCTTAGATCCTCCAGATTGCTTCTGCATGTGATGATCAATGACCAATTAACAAACTTTCCAAATTTGGTAATTTGTTCATGCATGTACAAATTAAGCTCATACATTGCATTAACTCATCCTCTGAAACAATCTGCTAGTCCTTGATGATCCTCACACCATCTCTGTACCAGAATTCAACACATATCAATTCCTTACAACACACATTCATCTAATTCTTGATGAGAAATTACATAGAGACTTACCACAAGATTTGCTCCTTTGAACCTTAATATATGAGCTCCTTTTACACCCTGGAAACCTTCTGGTCGACTAAGACACGGAGTGTGTGTGTTTTATAGAAAGAAGACAACAGATATAACCAAAACTTGGTCTTTATTCGTTTATATCGTCTTGACTCAATACTGGCGTATCGTCTTTATACGATACGTTGTCTATCTTTTATTAATACTACAGTTTATATATTAACTTAAAAAATAATAATTTAATAAAATTAAAACATAAATAATAAACAATTATTTACGGACACCAAATTCTACTTTCATTAAAAAAAATTGGATACAGTTTAGATGCACTTTTTATTATTTTCAATAATAGCAATCTAAACACGTTACAAAATTCTTAGGGCATGAGGTATATCTCATGTGGTGTGAAGTGGTGTGGTGGTCACGTCCGCCAGTGGCGAAGCTTGAAAGAAAACCCCGAGTAGGTGGGGCTCAAAAATTTTACTGAGCGGGCGATACTCAATACATATAATTTTTCCACATAAAATTTTGAATATCAGTGCTTCTAGCCGAAAAAACCGCAGGGGCGGTCGCCCCCTCCGATCCCTTCAAAGCTTCGCCCATGACGTTAGCGCTAACTGGACCCTATGCATCCACCACATATATTGGTATACTCCATGTGATGTGGTGACATATTTAAGGTTTTTTTCTTTTTGACTTTTTTTTAATATTAGAAATGAAAATATTTTTATTAAATAAAAAAACATTTCAACACTAAAAATAATAAATTAAGAAAATAAAAAAATACATCACAACATTAAAAGTGTTAAATTAAGAAAAAAACATCACACATAATTAAACTAAAGAGAACGCTAGTTGATATCTGATGTGTTGCAAACACATCTCATTTTCAGGGTCTTTTGTATATTATTTGAGTCGGTTTTAAGTCCACTTTGAGTCATTTATTATGTTTTTAGTTAAGTTCGAGTCTATAGGATCTTGTTTATGTTTTTATGAGCTTTGTAGGTTGTTAATAAAATCCCGAGGCTATGAGAGAAGGTTGGAAAGAATTGAGAAGAAAAGAAGAATAAGGGCTGAACAAGCTGCCCCAGGCGTATCGCCTGGGACCTCATCTTTGTAAGCGATACGCGCGGTTAAAGGAAGTCAACGAAAGTCAAATTCGGTTAGCCCGACTAAATTGTCACCTAGTGGGGTCCAAGCGTATCGCGCCTAAGTGTAAGGCCTCCAAGCGATACGCTTGGAGGTGTGTTTTCCGGAAACCTAATGCGTGTGATATAAAATCGAGTTTTAGTGTTCCATTCGACAGATCTCGACTGGCAGACGAATTGGAGAGTTTCCAGAGGCGATTTCAAGAGCAGAGGAGGCTAGGAGTCAAGGGGAATTCAACGGTGGATCCATTCTTCATCCTAAATCATTAATCGGTTCATCTATTCTTTCTTCGATTCTTAGATTTGATCATGTTAGGGCTTAAAGTCATGAACTTGATTATGATTTCTGTATTAGACATGATTATTGGCTAGACTTTTAGAGCCACCTAGACTCTTTATGATGATTTTGATCTTTTGATGATTTCTATTCGGTTTTGACTAGTTGATTGATGTTTCACTTTTATTAAACTCCATTGATTGCCATGTTTGATGCACTTGTGTGTTATGATCAGATTGTTAAGTGATTGTTGATGCATGATTTACCCGTGAATGTCTTTTGTTTTAGGTAGATTATCTAAAGTAGTTGACTTTATGGTTAATTGCGATAGAATAGTTTAGGGTTTTCTTGAGCTATTGCATTGATAGTTAGTGGATAATTTGGTTGTAATGTGCTGCCTATTCTGAGACTTAAAAGGTAAAGAATTGTCGGGTAGTTGGGTTGGTTAAAGTTCTAGGTTGCATTATCTCAAAAGGAAGTGTCCTAGGGTCTTGATTAGCTTGGTATTCCGTGTCAGTCGTGGTAGTCATTGGTAGCTCCTCCTAGGTCTAAGGTGCCCGAGATTAGGTTCAGAGGTGGTTAGGTTTAGTTGAGGTAGGAAGTACTTAAAAGGTGAACTCCTATTCGAGCGTTAGAAGTGTAGCTAGGAAGGACTTAAAAGGTGAACTAGCCACCATCAGATTATTCATAGCCGATTGAAGTTGTCATTAGTGATTAGGATTCCGAGTCTAGGTGGTATCTCTCCCTGCTTCTGACAGTTGTCTTTAGGTTTTCCTGCTTTCGTCTGTTTGCTCGTTGTTTAGTTAAGTTAGTTAAATCGATCTCAATTAAAAAAACCCAAATTTCTCAGTATTTCCATTTCATAGGTCCTAGGTTAGTTTTGTCTATAAAGTGTCTCTAGGGTTCGATATTCCCGGTCTTACCTTAGCTTAGCTACAATCCGACAGGTACACTTGCCTTAGGGTTAGGTTTAGTTTAGGTATTTTCGGTAAAATTAGGTGTGTCTAGGTCTAGGTTTAGGTCTAGGGTTTTATAGTATTTTTAGAGTCGTTCCGAACACATCAATATCCTCAATCAAATCAGCCTTCAGTTGGTTATGGACATCTCGATCTCGTATTTCTTGACGTTGGCCCGTTTTTCAGAGTTTTAGAAGAGTATAGTACAGGTTTTAAAAAAAAGATGGATATAATGGTGAGAAAGCTGGGTTTAAATAGGTTAATTTAATTTAAATAACTAATTTTTTTAACGGTCTAAAAAAATAGTCGTTGAACGACTACAACCCACCACCATGCGCGCCAAACCTTCAGAGCCTCCTCACCTCGCCACAGGATCACGCAGTAGGGGGGGTGTCTGCACCCCACGGCGCCGTGATCCCCCCTACCATGCCATGTATACTGGATGGTCTTACAAATTCTGATCTTTCATGATCATTTACTCTCTTATAATCAAGAAGTGTAACATATAACAAATGACATTTACTCTCTTATGGGGTAATGGTTAAAGCTTTGAGATCTTAATGTTTCAATCAAACCTAATACAAGGGTTTTTTTCTTTTCAAATTGGTGGGTATACTCCTTGATAATGTTTCTGGGTGAGTCAAGCCTGAAGTGTGAAATCTAGTATGGACGATTGCAATTCCGTCTCAGGAAGGCTCACTCGGGTATTGAAGATTTGAGGGTAGTTACAAACACTGTTAAAACAAAGTGTAACATATACCTTGCGTAGTTAGTACCATGCCTGGTGGTAAGTTTCCTGGGCATTGTATTAGTAGGTTATGTGTTTGAGATAGGGATGTCAATCATGTTAGGTTGGTTAACTTAACACAAACAATATATATATATATATATATATATATATATATATATATATATATATATGTATTCCTGTCAAAAATATTGACCCTAACCCGCATATGCGTAAAATCGTGTAACCCCAATATGACCCATTTAATCTTGTTTAATCTAAACATGCCAAAAAGGTTGACGGTTGAAGGTAATAATAATCAAGTTTTCAACATGTTAATTAAGTTGATAGGTTGTAACAAAAACGGCATATGGTCATAAACGAGCGAGAATTGGGTCAACATGTTTCTCTAAACATGCTAAACATTTCACTCGAACACGACCTATTTAGTTAAGCAGGTCGACTCAAACACAACTACTTTATAAATAGGATAGATACACCAATCATCATGTTGTGTTCATTCTCCTATCAGAAACTACCACCCTAAGTTTGAACATGCATTTTATATTATATATATATATGGTGTGTGTATATATATACATATTATATATATTGGGTTTCTCTTCTTAATGAAACAGGACGAATTTAATTTCTCTACTCAGCTATACGTATTATAATCCATACGAGAAGGACAATATATAAGATAATTTTATATAATTTTAAGAACTTAAATAGTTATAAATTTTAGACATATAGTATAACGCTTTAAATTTCAATGAGTGATAAATAGTTTTATAAATATAATGTTGAATTAATTGTGTGAATAAATGAAAATTATTATTTTTAGTTTGTTTTTTAAATTTGTTTATGTTATTACTTTGTTTAAATTGTTTTAATTTTGTTGGAGACATTCTTTGTCTTTTTAAATATTTTTAAAACCTTATTTTTTTAATTTTATGACATTTTAAAACATTAACACCTTACATTAAAAAATATGATAATTTATTTTTATTTTAAGTTAGTTTTCGTGTTTGTTTTAACGCTTATTTTCACAAAAAAAAAGATACTTTTTAATATATTTATTTATGTGATCCTGAACATTTTATTGTGGCATGGAACTTTTTATGTAAAATCCACCCATTACAAAGCGCAAAATAACTCTGTAGTTTATTTAATATGACAACGGATCGTTAATTTCTTATGTTTATGCATATATTTTTAAAGAACAAAAAGTTTATATAGATGCTTTATAAGTTTTTACATGTAATATAATTTAAAGATCCTTTATTATAATTTAATAATGAATATTTTCGATATTATTTATTTTTTAAAATCTCAAATGGAATAAATATTTACATGCACTTTAATTCAGTGACAAGTTGTCCTTTATTCTTTGTTACAGGGGTTTTGTAAGACATATAATTTAACCCGTTGGTGAATTCATGAATTTTTAAACGGGGTCGAAAATTTTCAAGTTTAGTTTGGTTCGGCCCGGCTCATGTTGAAACGACCCTTTTGGTTGAAACCGTCTGGCTGTCCATCGCTATGAACTTTTGGTTGAATAAAATTCCTACATTTCAAGTATTAAACTAATCAACTTTCAAATTCCAAATCAATGAATCACCTATCACAAAGAACTTTGTCTAAAGAAACCAATTCACAAACAAATAATTAAAAAACTACAGAAGTTACCTTTGAGTAATGGGTAGTCGCCTACTTGGTGTGGTGCTGAAAATTACCGGTGATTTTCTTAATTAGAAATCAGAATTCTAGTTAGTGTGGTGTACAAGAATTCTGCTCAGCAGCTCAAGTCTTTACGGGAATTCAGTCGTTCACTTCGCGTCTTCAATTTGGGGTATTTGTGCTTTTGAATTAGAATTAGGATTTTGATTATTTATTTATTAAATAATGGGTAATGGGTATTGAGTAATTGGGTAAGAATACTAATATTGTTGGACTTCATTAGTGTTGAATACTTGAATCTTGGATGTATTGAATAATAAACTATTAATAATAAGTTTTGCTTATAGGTTATGTTTTATAAACAAGACGCTTAGTTATCCGCGCGTTGCAGCGGGTCACTTATTTTTCGTATTTTTTTGGTGTCACTAAAACCTTAGTAAGCCTTAGTAAAGCACCAACAATGGAATTGATCATTACATATGGAATGAGTTTTCTTCCACTTTTTAAAAAGTTTCATTCCATAGTGGAGGGTGTATTTTTTTTTATTCATTCAAGGAATGAAATGTAAGTTTATTAAAAATTAAGTTTCTTCTTAAAATTAAAAAAAAAGCAAAACAAAAAGAAATCGTTAAGTAAACAAAACGGTGTCAAGCAAAACAAAAAAAGAAGGAACAAAAAGAGAAAAAAAAACAATACAAAGGATCGAACATGTGACCACATACTATCAATCAAATAACCAACCATTGAATCACTTGAGATATTCTAGCTAGAAAGGAGACATAATTTATATAACTATAAAGTAAGTAGGTAAAATGACAAAAAAAAATAAACAACAATGACGCCACATGTCAAAGAAAAGACATGTGGCAAAACACAATAGGTCTAAACGTAGCACAGTGTTTTGTGAGACAATGCCCCAAATGCTTTTTGTAACACCCAAGTACTATTTGACGTCAAACATAACAATTTATAACATTATAAGTTGGTCCCAGCAAATATTCGTTCATACATATAACTTATCAATCATGAGATGCCACCACTGTGACTAAATTTTTACAAAATATTGCAAGTAGTTTGACATTCAACATGGTTAAACATTATTTACGGTCTTATAGACACAAAATACGGAATGGTTTAGTGGATTCTTCACGTGATCGGTCCTTCGTGGTCTTGATGAGCTTCCGCTAGGCCTTTCCCTTACCTGCAATTCACTCACTTTTAAGAGTGAGTTTCCATTGCCTTAACATGTATACACAACATTAATATTGAACAATAACATTTTGAATTAGAAAATGGGTTCTAGGCGTATCGCCTAGCACTTAACCAATTTCAAGCGACATGCCTAGAAGTATAGGCGTATCGCCTACTAAACTTTCAGTTCCAAGCGATACGCTTGGAACGACTTTTCCAGGGTTCAGGCCAAATTCGGCCAATTCTATACTTAGCCAAATTTTTGGCCTCTTACCCTGTTTGCACCAGATTTGTTCTATCTGGTTTTCTAACCTTTTCTAAGTGTTTCAACACTTACCAATTACATTCAAAACATGTTTATATTTAGGCAACATACCTCGTTCGATTTCCATTCATAATTTGTAATAACGGGTTTCTTTTGACCCGATTGACCCATTAAGGGATTTCTTGTTGCAACCCTCAAAAGTTACTAGCCAGCATTGACCCAACACCTATGGTTTACAACTAGGAACATAATGCAAGCAATATGACCTTTTTACATTTGTATGCATAGACAAATAATAATACGCTTTCGTATGTGTCTAGTTTACATATTACCAACACACTTAAGTTTCTTATTTGACCCGTTATGACGGGTCCTTGCCGTTGGTTTAGCCCAATGCCTAATTTGACTACATTTAAGCTTTAGAATCTATGGTCCTATGACCATTTATGATTCTTTCTCTTTTGTTACTTGGCATAGGATCTATAAGCCTATTTCCGCCTATTGTAACTTTCAGTTGTTATATGATTCATCCGAATCTTTCATGTGGTCAATTTTTTGTCATTGGGAGAACCTTTTGGAATTAGGCTTCACGGTTCCTAGAACCATTCGTCACCCACTTATATAATTCCTTGTTTGTTCCTTTAGTATGTAACTGCACGTTTACTTATCTACAACATGTAACATAAATAATGTTACCTTTAGATCTCGATCCTCCGCTTCCACCAACACCGGAGTTATTCCCTTGATCACTTTGATTGCCTAATGGGTCACTAACAATGTTAGGACCTTAATCATAGTAGCATTTTACCACATTTTCAATAACATGAGTTCTATGCTACACATACACATTTACAATTTCACATGGATGGCAATCAAGCATATTCATCAAGTTTGCACCTAGCTTCATGTTTTCATTGACACTACCATACAATTTAAGGCATACAATATCCATGCTAGCTAATGCACATGATTTCATCAAGTTGGTTAAAGCTTTTGTGAGCATATGGTTTCCTATGACCATTCAAGATCAATTCTAGCAAATTCATTGTCGTGCTCACATTTTAACTCTCTTAAGTATTTTATCAAACACCTTGTGTGCACACTTGCATGCACACCTATGGCCCCAACCCTTGAACCTCCAATCCACCAATTTACATGGTGTTGGTGAAATCCATCACCAACCCAACATCAATTTACCATTCGACACCAGAATCATACAAGAATTCAAACAATGGAAGCAATTTCACAACATCATATGTGGTTATTTAACATGGAAGTTCAAGTATAGGATTTTTGGGTGACTATTTCACCGATTCAAAATCAAATGGAGATTTAGGCAACATATGAAGTTCCTAACATCATAAGATTCACACAATATCAAGAATTTGCAGATTTTGGCCTTTAATTTTCGAACCTAACACATGAAAAGAAATAGGGTTATACTTACTTGCTTTAAGTATGAGTTTAGGAGCTAGAAGCCACTCCTAATTCCACCCCAATTTGATAAAAATCATAGCCCTATACTCCCTAGATGCAGAATTTGGAGGAACAAGGAAGAAGAAGGAAGAGAGGGTGAGGGCTGGGTTCCATGTCGTGATTCACGACCTCCCTCCTCTTTCCTTCCTTTTTGGTTATTTCAAGTTTAAAAAAATTAACATTTCTGGTCCCTCCACTTTAGTTCTTTGTTTTATTTCAACCAAAACACAATTGTCACCCATTAAACCCTAAAGTTTACATAAAGTAAAATTCTACTAACTTTAAGGGTAAATTTTAGCTACGTTAGATTAATTCAACTAGACGTTGACGGGAAATTTAAATCATGGAAATTTTGGGATGTTACAACTCCACCCCCCCTTAAAGGGGTTTCGTCCCCGAAACGACTTTACGTATCTAATGAATGAGGGTAGTAGCGTTGCATTTCATCCTCGACTTCCCACGTTAAATCGGAGCCTTTTCTATGCACCCATTGAACCAACACTTGGTTCATTTCTATGATTCGTAGCTTCTTTACCTTACGGTCAAGGATCGCAATGGGCCTTTCTAGATAGTTGAGCTTTTTATCCACAACCAAATCTTCTAAAGTCACGTAGGCACTTTCATCGGCCAAACACTTTCGTAGGTGGGACACATGGAATGTGTTTTGGATTCCACTCAATTCTTCCGGTAATTCCAATTGGTAAGTGTTATCACCCACTCGGGCCAATACTTTGAAAGGTCCAATAAACCTAGGACTTAACTTGCCCCGCTTTCGGAAACGGATCACACCCTTCCAAGGGGATACCTTTAACAACACCTTATCACCCTTTTTGAATTCTATGGGCCTTCGTCTTTTGTCCGCGTAGGACTTTTGCCTATCTTGGGCAGCCTTCACCCAAGCCCTTATCATGTCAAGCTTTATAGATGCTAGTTTGACAACCTTCTTACTAGCTTGCTCATGTTGCCCTACTTCACCCCAACACACGGGTTCTCGGCATTTCCTACCATATAGCATTTCATAGGGCGGCATCCCAATGCTCGAAAATTTGAAATGCTATATGGTAGGAAATGCCGAGAACCTGTGTGTTGTAAGAAAATTTGAAATGGACTAAATTACAATTTTTTTCCTTTAAAGTTTATCAAACTATAAATTTTGTCCTTTTGTTTTTAAACTTACAAGAATTGTCCTTTATTTGAAAAACTTTTATAATTTTTGTTCTTTAATTAACCATCCATTAATTGTTCCGTTAGCCAACTGCACAAGTAATTTAATTCATTTCCTCCTCTCCTTTTTAATCCAACGAAAACCTTCTACAAATTCCCCATTTAAATTTAGTAGGTTTGAATAAATATGATTTGATTTGAATACCAAAACTACTGATATTACACATTTATATTTCTATATAATACATTCAAATCTACTGATATTTAAGTGGAGAGATTATAAACTATGATATTTAAGTGAGAGATTACAACTAAATAAAGCTACAATTAAGAAAAAAAT
>JBCNJP010000025.1:27300579-27324886 GCA_039602395.1 Deinandra increscens subsp. villosa
CAGAAGATGAATAACATGCTATACATTGTCGCCGCCGCAACGCGCGGGCACACGGCTAGTATATATACATACATATCACATAAAATCATAAGTTCAATTGCTACATAGAATGACGAAACGTATACATGAAATCATAACGTATGATTTACACAAAATCATAGAATACCAAACGTATAGACTTTAAGTGCATGCTCGTATAGTGATGGTTATGCAAACTCTAATTTGCTAATGTCAACACGGTCAACACATAAATGCTCACACCACATTTATAACAGTTTAAAACAAATATTCTCACGATATTTATATCAGTTTAAGTTTATTTAAATCAAGAAAAGACCTAAAAAGACAGATTGTCACAGTATCCCCTTGTTGAAGAAGATTATCCCCATGAATACACAATAACCAGGAGTCGATCGCCTAGAATCAGTACAACCCCCCAGTCAGCATCTGAGTATGCCGTGAGTGATGTGACGGGAGTAGCAGTCAAACGAATCCCATAGTCTAAAGAACCCTGTAAGTAGCGCAGAATGCGCTTCATGTACTGAAAATGAGGCTCGCGTGGGGCATGCATAAACAGATAAACCTGTTGTACAGCATAAGTGATGCCCGGTCTGGTGAATGTGAGATACTGCAATGCTCCTACGAGACTGCTATATAACGAACCATCCGCTAACGGTGGACCATCAGTAGCACTAAGTTTCGAGCCAGTGTCAACCGAAGTAGCGGACGGTCGACACGAGCTCATGGATGCTCTCTGAAGAATTTCCCTAGCATACTGAGTCTCATTTTAAAAATAAACCAAATGAGTCACGTTTCACTGCAATGCCAAGAAAATGTTACAAGGGGCCTAGGTCCGACATAGCGAACTCATGAGAGAGAGAATCAATAATACGGCGTAAAAGATCTATGTCTGAGGCTGTCAGGACGATATCGTCCACATATAATAGAAAATAAGCAGTCTGCTGTGCCCGTCGGTAAATAAATAAGGAAGTGTCACACAAACTTCCTTTGAAGCCCTGAGATAATAAAAAAGTAGAAAATCTCGTGTACCATGCTCTCGGAGCCTGTTTGAGACCGTATAGTGATCTCTTAAGCCTGCACACGTAGTCAGGAGCAGACCGATCTATAAATCCTGGTGGCTGCTGAATGTAAATAGTCTCGGCTAAATCGCCATGAAGGAACGCGTTTTTCACGTCCAACTGATGAATAGGCCAGTGTCGTGACACTGCCAAGGAAAGAACTGTGCGGATCGTAGCCGGTTTGACAACCGGGCTAAAGTTTTCCATGCAGTCAACACCGACAGTCTGAGATTTACCATTAACTACCAACCGTGCATTATATCGATCTAATGACCCGTCCGATCTAAATTTGTGGCGGAACAACCATATGCAACGTATAACCGGTTGTCCATAAGGTCGAGGTACCAGTTCCCACGTTTCATTTTCCTGTAAGGCCCAAAATTCATCGTTCATAGCATTTCTCCAATTAGGATCGTTTAATGCGTTGTTATAGGAAGTGGGGATGGGTGATAGAGAGGGTTGGTGATCGACATGAAGATTTAATTTGGATATGGGTTTGTAGATCCCGGACTTAGTGCGAGTACGCATAGGGTGTAGGTTGGACGGAGGAGAGGGTTGGTCGGTTTGTGATGGGGGTGTGGGAGAAGGGACGGGTGAGGGCTGTGAAGATTCGGGTGAGGAAGTGGGGTGTTGGGCCGAGGTAGACGGTGTAGAGGAGGGGTAGGCGGATGTATGTTGGGCCGTGGGTATAGTAGCAGGGGATGATTGGGCCGAATGTGTAGGAGAAGTGGGCTGAGATGTGTGAGGAGATGGGGGTGAGAATTTGG
Source organism: Deinandra increscens subsp. villosa (assembly GCA_039602395.1). Classification (NCBI taxonomy): domain Eukaryota; kingdom Viridiplantae; phylum Streptophyta; class Magnoliopsida; order Asterales; family Asteraceae; genus Deinandra; species Deinandra increscens. The sequence continues at coordinate 27,302,426 of JBCNJP010000025.1, forward strand.
GCCGTTAAAAGGAGATGGTGGGGTGGCGTTATCAACGAAAAATTCGAGATCTGAGGTGGTTGTCAAAGATTGTAATTCATTGTACGGGAATGACGATTCATCAAATATTACATGTCGGGAAATGTGGACCTTCCCGGTTGAGGGGTCATAGCATCGGTAACCGTGAAAATTGTTTGGATAGCCAAGGAAAATACATTTCGCGGACCGAGGGTGAAGTTTGTGAGGTTGGGTAGCCGACATGTTAGGATAGCACGCGCAACCGAATGCCTGTAGGTGATCATAGGATGGGTGCCGTTGGTAGAGGAGAAAAGCCGGGGTGTTAAAGTTAAGTGTTTTGGTGGGTAAGACATTGTGAAGGTAACTGGCAGTATGGAGAGCTTCCACCCAAAAGGGAGGTCGAAGAGTTGCTTGCATGAGGATGGCACGGATGATGTCGTTTAGTCGCCGAATCATCCGTTCGGCCTCGCCATTTTGGGGGGAGGTTTGAGGGCATGCAAACCTAAAAACGAGTCCATTGCTTTGAGCAAATGCTTGAAATTCTCTATTATCGAACTCGCCCCCTAAATCACATTGGAATGATTTGATTTTAGTTTCAAATTGTGTATGAATTAATTTGTGAAACTTAACAAATGTAGGGAAAGTTTCGGATTTAAATTTTAAGGGATAAACCCATACATAATTTGAATAGTTATCGATTAGCACCATATAATATTTATACCCTGATTTGCTTAAAATAGGAGAAGTCCACAAATCACAATGGATAATATCAAAGGGTTTAAATGTAACACTCAATGAATCGTCAAAAGGCAACCGTTTATTTTTAGACAACTGACAAGAACGGCAAACGTGCAAATTTTTGTCTTTATTACATGAAATCAAATTACGAGAAGATAAAAAAATCCAAAACATGAGCGCCGGGATGACTGAGGCGGTTGTGCCGGATTTGGGATGGCCGGGTAGAGATGCAAGCAAACGAGTTGGTGATAGGACCTGTGAACGGATAGAGATCCCCAGAGCTATTGTGGCGGGAAAGGGGCGCACCAGTCTTGAGGTCCTTCACAGTGAAACCAAGAGGGTCAAAGTCAATAGAAACATGATTATCGCGTGTAAATTGCCGAATAGAAATCAAGTTTTTAATGACGGTGGGTGTGAGTAAGGTGTTATTAAGTTTGTAGGTACGGTTAGGAAGTTTATACAACGCATTACCCGAACCCTTGATTGGTAAAGAATTACCATTCCCGACAAGAATCTGATGAATAACAGGAAAAGAAAGTGAGTTCTGAAAAATACCTGGGTTGGCAGTTATGTTGGAGGAAGCGCCTGAGTCCATGAACCAAGCCTGGTTAGGTTGAGGGAGCGTCTGATTCTGATTCTGGAGAGCATAGCCAATGTCCGTGGGACTGAGTGCATCGTAATACGGGTAAGGAGGTTGGGCAGCAAAGTTGGCCGAGGGAGGAGGGGGGTTCCATCGTGGCTGCCAAGAGGGGTTAGACGTGTGGGGTTGGGGGTAGGGTTGATAGGGGTAGGCTGGGTAGTTGGCGGGTGGGGGAGGGTAAGGTTATGGGTAACCGGGGGGTGGAGGGGCGGGTTGGCGGTAGTAATTGTTTGTGTTCCGGTTGCCATTGGAGCGAGCCCCTCTGTTGTAACGACCCCCACGTCCCCGACCCCGGTTATTGTAGTTATGTGTGTTGCGATTGGGGTAATTCTGGGGATATTGGCGGCATATGTGGGTGGCTGATGATCACGGTTTGGGTAGGGAGGTTAGGTGGGTTCTGATTTTGCATGGATGCATGGGGTGGGTAGGTGGTATTTTGGGAGTGAGTTTGTTGGTTGGATATGAGTACAGATTGATTAGGATTTTGACGGGCCTGAATACGATGCATCTCCAGTTGAATCATATTTCTCGCTTCATCCCATGTCGGGGTACCTTGATTGATAATAGCAGCAACAGTATCATATTCGGTAGGTAACCCCCGAACGAGTTGGAGAACCTTGCGATTCTCATCAACTGTACGTCCAATATCAGTTAGTTGTTCTCCGAGTTCATGAATTTTCTGAAAATAAGCATCCATAGATGCACATGATGCAAGGGTAAGATTGATAAATTCTTGTTCCAGAGCGGCAGCACGTGAACCCTTGTTATTTTGAAAAATATTTTGTATCTTGACCCAAGCCTCACGGGCTGTTTGTTCGTTTTCAACAACCCGAGGTAATAAACTGTCAGACAAGGTGGAGTATATCCACTGGAGAACAACAGCATCTATCTCGTTCCAAATCGTATGAAGCGGATCGTTTTCTTCCGGTGGATCCGTTCCATCAATGTGGTCCAAAACCTTATAGGCACGAACATGATTCAGAAACAGTTTAATCCATAGATTGTAATTAATCTTAATACCATCCAATATCTTCACTCGTAAGTGAATATTGGTGACAGAGTACGCATGAGATAACTTATCTGTGGCTTCCTTGAGTTGTTGTTCGGCCATGGCAGCAGCGGAGGGAGCGTCCGACAGATCGGAATCGTGATCGGAGGAGACGGGGCTGTTGTGAGGGGCGGTATGCTCCGGAGAGTAAGGCTGCGACTCCAGATTGTTGGCCAGAAATCGCGAAACAGCGGAAAGAGATGTGCGGCGTGGAGAAGAAAAAAAAAACAATTTAGGGTTTTATGCTCATGATACCATAAACGTGATCATGTATTCCTCAATCATAAATGTGATACAAGCCCCTATATATATTTACCAAGGTTATAGACAAGCCCCTCTAGAAATATAACTTAACAGAATATATATATACATCTAATAATTATGACGACGATGGATTTGTTCCCGATGAAAACGAATGCCTATTTGTAAAACGGGTTCTTTACGGTTTCACCGAGCAAGAGGATGAATCATCACCGATACAAGTAGAAGAATCTGCCTTGATGCAAAATGTACATCGTGCGGATGAAGTCAAGTGTTGTTAAATCACGCTTTGGGTCATACAGAGATTAATCAGTGCCTGCAGATTAGTGTTACTATGTCAAACCTACCCTACACAAGTTCAGACCATGAGTTGAGCATGGTCAAGCAATTTCCTGCTATCCACCACTCAAATGTAGTCAAGAAGGAACACTTAGATGTACAAGTTGGCTTGAATTATTGATGTACTCATGACCCAGAATTAGCAATTGGTGTTTCAAGTTTGAGGACAAACTTTTTCGAAGACGGGGAGGATGATAGCGGTAAATGTACACGGGAATTAACTGTTGGAATTTTGAACAAATTAGTCGTCGTTTCTTTCGGGTTCGAGAAAACAAACTGATACGGGTCGGAGGCATCAAAAGGACTAACGTTTTTGGAGCCTGAAATGGATCGGACGGAACCCTTTGATGGAGGTTGAGGAGCTTATGATCACGTCACTATAGTAGTTTATTACGATGCTTTCTCAAGTTGTTTTTATGCTTTATAGGTAGTACTTTTGTCCTCTAATTTTATCTAGAAATATAGGACGTGGGTTAGTGGCCAAGATGGTTTTTTTTAGTTATATATGCATCTGTACGTAAGTTTAAAAAGTTAGTGAATGTTGAGTTTTAAGTTATTGTGTGATTTCTTTGGTGCTAAAGAAATTGCTTTTTCCATTGCTAGTTCAAGATTGACATCTTGAATGGTGTTCTTTGGAGCCTAAATCGGAATCAAGTGGTGTGTCTGTATCTTGATTCTTGTTTAGTTTGCTCAACGTTTAATTCGAGTGGTGATTTCTGTACCGCGATCCAGGTGACTATGCCTAAACCTGCCAAAGTCTAACTAGCAATCAGAAATTTAAGATTCTTTCAAATGAAACAAAATTCGACTCAAAGTACTCTCTGCCATTTCTTGATATTGAAAACGCAATACATAGGAAAATAAAAACTGTTAATCATAAAAACTACCCATGTTCGATTAGAATTACGGAAAGCTTGCAACAAAAAAAAAAAAAAAAAAAAACACTGATGGCAGAGTTGTGAATGTGCATGTGGACTTTTTCAGCCACTCATCGGGTGGATCCTAGAATTAGTATGGATCGGTTCAAGCAGGCCCACCCAGGTAACCCAATGGATCTAATGATGGGTCAGCTCGCTAACATTCTTCCCAGGTTGGACAAAGTTTGTCCTTAAACTTGGTAAGTCTTCAGCTGGATCAAAATGAGGTTGAAGATCGGCTACATTGATGGTTGTTGATACACCATACGAACCCAGGAGGTCAACTTTATATGCATTAGCGTTTAATTTTGGAAGGACCTTCTAAGCGTGGGCTGAGCTTGGACTTGCATTTGGAAGGAAATCGTTTTTTCGGAGATAAAAAATTGAAAAGATAGACAACGGATGATCCGAGATACATAAATCACCACTTGGATTAAGCGCTGGGCACTCCAAACTTCGATTACGATACATACACACCACGTAATCCAAATTAGGATTTCAAATATCTATCTCCTAATCGACCAAGAATTAGAATAGCATTGGAAAGAACAAGTATTTAAACACTAGTAAACAAAACTCATGTAAAAGCTCATCTGCCATTCTCCATATGAAAAACAAATACATAAAGGAAAGAAAATACTAACATGTCTACCTATGTTTAGCTACATAAAAAGAAATTTGCAAAAAGTACTCAAACATATGACAGAATATAGAAGAACGTGGGGTATCCTTTGACTAGTTCTTTGAATTACGACGTAACTCTTTAGACCCATGGATCAGGCATTAGTTGAATACGGGTCCTCCAGTTGGGTCCAAGTGTGCCATGCACATGCTCATTACTAACATCTGGCCTCATCACCATACGATCTAGGTGTGCTCCATATGATCTAGAGCACGTCTATACGGTCTAGATGGAGCCAAATGGTTGTGACTATGCCCTTACGGTCCAGAACGAGTTTTCTGGGTTTTCGAGTCGGTGCGTATCGGTGAACAAACCAAATCATGTTGTGATCATGATCTCGTTATGAACTTGATGGTACAATCGGTTTGTCAAACGGTCAAGTGTAGTGACCGGAATATGCATCTCAAAGGTCGCCGGCGATATGTATTCTTCCTGGTTCACGTTTTTGCGAAGTAGGAGCATGATGTCAGCGTGACAACATGCTGATGTCATCTCAAATCAAAGACCAGCATGGATGTTTTTATTTTCTTTTTCGTGGAGATGGTTTTTTTTTTTTTTTTTTTTTTTTTAATTTGTGAATCAAACAAATTTAATTAATCCATTTTTTTTTAATTTGTGAATCAAACAAATTTAATTAATCAAATGGATTGAAAATGTTAACAGTTAACTTTAACTCAGTTAATTTCGTTAGGTGCCCGGGTGCTCATATCTATTTCGATCAAGTCTAAGATGCTCGGGTCGTCACAGTGATTTATTCGGGTTCGCATCAACATATTTCAAGTTAATATCAAGTCCACTCTTTGTTGTTGCTATATAGATTACTTAGATTATTTGAGAGTTAATATGAGATAGTGATGAGGTAGTCTAAGTGTGTGTTTTTCATGGTGTAATCTCATATTTCTCTCTAAACTCTTGTAATCCGTTGTGAACTTCAATATAGCAATAAACATTGAGAATTTAAAGATTGTTCTTTCGTGTTTTTCATTAATTGTGTGATTGAGCTTCTTGATCAAATTAGGATTCCGACGTGTTTGATCTTGTACTTGTGAGATTCTCGGGTCAGAGGACCTAACAATCTATGTGTTTGTCAGAGGTGGCAAGGCCCCCACTCAGGTTAATCATCGTAGTGGAGAATTCTAGGTATATTATCACATGCCCCTAATGAAAACCTTAAGAGACCCTTCAAAAAAATACTTGAGACGAGAGATGGAGAACGAAATAAAAAAACGTGGTAATGGGTGAACTATTTGTTTGAAACCATGGAAGCTTGAAGATGATGAAGAAAAGAGAAGACACAAAAATTTGGGAGGATGAAGATATTTATCTCTCTTTGAGTCTTGGATGATGTTTAATCATTAAAAAATTAATTATGATTTTACAAAGATAAGTCATTTAAATCCATATTTTCAATATATTCCCTTAACAAAGAATATAATACAATTTATACCCTATAATTCTAGAAACATTCTAAATACTCACTCAACATAATTAAATGCATATAAACTTATTTAATCAATCCTTCTATATTCTAGAATCGATCATTTTAACAATTTTAACAATTTTGCTTATAAATGTTTTTGCTATTTTATTCATGGTATACTATTATGTTTATTTAATTATTTGTTCACTTTTTAGGTTTAATCAAAAGATATCAAATTTAAGTAATAAGTAACAATAGTCAATAGTTATATAATAAGTAACAATCAGTTTTACTCGGTCTAATTTAACCTAATTTGTTTTAATATTACTAATACTGAAAAATTAATTATGATTTTACAAAGAGAAGCCATTTAATTCCATATTTTCAATTTATTCCCTTAACAAATAATATAATACAATCTATACCCTATAATTCTAGAAACATTCCAAATACTTACTCAACATAATTAAATAAGTATAAACTTATTTAATCAATCCTTCTATACTCTAGAATCGATCATTTTTAACAATTTTTGCTTATAAACGTTTTTGCTATTTTATTCGTGGACTACTATTATGTTTATTTAATTATTTATTCACTATTTACATTTAATCAAGAAATATCGAATTAAGTAATAAGTAACAATAGTCAATAGTTATATAATAAGTAACAACCAGTTTTACCCGGTCTGATTTGACCCGATTTATTTTAATATTACTAATGCCCCCCCCCCCCCCCTACACACACATACACACACAAATGTCTGGATCCATCACTATTTAAAACAAATGTCTGGATCCGTCACTATTTAAACTTGTTATTATTAAAAAGCACATGTGAAGTTCAAGAGGACATATACAAAACCCTTATTTCCTGAGGACCATTTGGCAACCTTTCTAAAAAGTCCAAGGGCCAAGTTAGAAATTATTATCTTTTTTTTTTTTTTTTTTTTTTTGAACGGCCAACGAATGCCCCGGAAAACCCGGGGACTATTTACACCAGTTGAGCTCATTCCAGGGAAAATCCACCTTCGCGAGCGGCCGGGTGGTAAAACCTGGGAGCTCAGGGATCGAACTTGTGACCTTTCAGCCCCAAGTCTCCCCTCATCGCCAATGCCCCTTTCAAAGTGCTGCCTGTAAGAATCGAACCTGTGTCTCAAGTAGAGAACACAGGCTTCTTACCACTACACCATAATGGAAGTTGCTAGAAATTATTATCTATTCGACATTAGTTATTATACAATGATGTGTTCGAGAAACACCTATAATAAAACATGATTTGGCATATAGTTACAAGGTGGTCGTTAATGTCTATGTCAGGTCGGTATATTACTATGCCAACCATGCAATAATTAATTTATATTATTATAACATATAAAATTAATTATTATTTTAAAATGTTAAAACTAAGTAAAGGATAATTAAACAAAATAGTCAATTCACTTGCTTTGCATATTTTTATATATTAAGAAAGTAGCAAAATACTTCTATTATCATAAAGTTTTTTGATATATAAAATAGTTAATTTAGTGGCGAACCCTAGGCCAACTCATTGGGTTGTCTAGGGTTCGTCCAACATTTATGTAAAAAAATTTATACTAGTATACATATGATTTAATCTTAATCAACCACTTAAAATTTAGTCACGGAACTTCATGAAATTTTTATGCCAACCCTGATCTATAAAAATTTAATTTTAGATTTAAAAAAATTAAAATTTTATAACTTTGAACATATTATAAATAAATTATATATAATAACAAAAAGCATTTGGGGCATTGTCTCACAAAACACTATGCTACGTTTAGACCTATTGTATTTTGCCACATGTGTTTTCTTTGACATGTGGCGTCATTGTTGTTTATTTTATTCTATAATAACAAAAGTGTAACATCCCAAAATTACCATGATTTAAATTTTCCGTCAACGTCTAGTTAAATTAATTTAACGTAGCTAAAATTTACCTTTAAAGTTAGTAGAAATTTACTTTATGTAAACTTTGGGGTTTAATGGGTAACAATTGTGTTTTGGTTGAAATAAAACAAAGAACTAAAGTGGAGGGACCAGAAATGTTAATGTTCTAAACTTGAAATAAACAAAAAGGAAGGAAAGAGGAGGGCTGCGATTTTTATCAAATTGGGGTGGAATTAGGAGTGGCTTCTAGCTCCTAAACTCATACTTGAAGCAAGTAAGTAAAACCCCATTTCTTTGCATGTGTTAGGTTCGAAAATTAAGGGCCACAATCTGCAAATTCTTGATATTGTGTGAATCTTATGATGTTAGGAACTTCATATGTTGCCTAAATCTCCATTTGATTGTGAATTGGTGAAGTAGTCACCCAAAAATCCTATACTTGAACTTCCATGTTAAATGACCACATATGATGTTGTGAAATTGCTTCCATTGTTTGAATTCTTGTATGATTCTAGTGTCGAATGGTAAATTGATGTTGGGATGGTGATGGATTTCACCAACAACATGTAAATTGGTGGATTGGAGGTTCAAGGGTTGGGGCCATGGGTGTGCATCCAAGTGTGCACACAAGGTGTATGATAAAATGCTTAAGAGAGTTAAAATGTGAGCAAGACAATGGATTTGCTAGAATTGATCTTGAATGGTCATAGGAAACCATATGCTCACAAAAGCTTTAACCAACTTGATGAAATCATGTGCATTAGCTAGAATGGATATTGTATGCCTTAAATTGTATGGTAGTGTCAATGAAAACCTGAAGCTAGGTGCAAACTTGATGAATATGCTTGATTGCCATCTACGTGAAATTGTAAATGTGTATGTGTAGCATAGAAATCATGTTATTGAAAATGTGGTAACATGCTACTATGATTAAGGTCCTAACATTGTTAGTGACCCATTAGGCAATCAACATGATCAAGGGAATAACTCCGGTGTTGGTGGAAGTGGAGGATTGAGCTCTAAAGGTAACCTTATTTATGTTACATGTTGTAGATAAGTAAATGCGCAGTTACATACTAAAGGAACAAACTAGGAATTATATAAGTGGGTGACGAATGATTCTAGGAACCGTGAAGCCCAATGCCAAAAGGTTCTCCCGATGACCAAAAATTGACCACATGAAAGATTCAGATGAATCATATAACAACTGAAAGTTACAATAGGTGGAAATAGGCTTATAGAGCCTATGCCAAGTAACAAAAGAGAAAGAATCATAAATGGTCATAGGACCATAAATTCTAAAGCTTAAATGTAATCAAATTAGGCATTGGGGTAAACCAAAGGCAAGGACCCGTCTTAACGGGTCAAATAAGAAACATGGGTCAATCAGATGTCAACTAAAATGAATAGGTGAACCTATGTCAAGTAAGATGGAATTTTATGACTTGTGTCATAGAAACTTAAGTGTGTTGGTAATATGTAAACTAGACACATACGAAAGCGTATTATTATTTGTGTATGCATACAAATGTAAAAAGGTCATATTGCTTGCATCATGTTCCTAGTTGTAAACCATACGTGTTGGGTCAATGCTGGCTAGTAACTTTTGAGGGTTGCTACATGAAATCCCTTAATGGGTCAATCGGGTCAAAAGAACCCCGTTAGCAAAAATTTTGAATGGAAATCGAACGAGGTATGTTTCATGGCTAAAAACATGTTTTGAATGTAATTGGTAAGTGTTGAAACACTTAGAAAAGGTTAGAAAACCAGATAGAACAAATCTGGTGCAAACAGGGTAAGAGGCCAAAATTTTGGCTAAGTATAGAACTGGCCGGATTTGGCCTGAACCCTGGAAAAGTCGTTCCAAACGTATTGCTTGGAACTGAAAGTTTAGTAGGCGATACGCCTACACTTCTAGGCGTATCGCTTGAAATTGGTTAAGTGCTAGGCGATACGCCTAGAACCTATTTTCTGATTTAAAATGTTATTGTTCAATATTAATGTTGTGTTTACATGTTAAGGCAATGGAAACTCACTATTGAAAGTGAGTGAATTGCAGGTAAGGGAAAGGCCTAGCGGAAGCTCATCAAGACCACGAAGGACCGATCACGTGAAGAATCCACTAAACTGTTCTGTATTTTGTGTCTATAAAACCATAAATAATGTTTAACCATGTTGAATGCCAAACTACTTGCAATATTTTGTAAAAACTTAGTCACAGTGGTGGCATCTCATGATTGATAAGTTATATGTATGAACGAAAAATTTATGGGACCAACTTATAATGTTATAAATTGTTATGTTTGACGACAAATAGTACTTGGGTGTTACAATTTGGTATCAAAGCCATGGTTTGAGAGAATTAAGTACTCGGGGAATACTTGGACTCAAACCTTGAGCTCAGGGGAACAGGAAAAGTGATCGGTTCGAACTTGATGAGGCGTCCGGGCAAGGTACATAACCATAAATTGATTGTTGATATTTGTGTTTAATACGAATAATAGTTCTTATATGTCTGTAAAGGCAGAGTTATTAGCTATCACTCGGGAAACGCACGGGGAGATGTTTCTACACCTGAACCGGGAAGTGCGTGAGTGAAGTGTCCCAGGTAGTAGCGGGGTAATGCCAAGGCTAGAAACCTCGTATAAACCTGTGGGGGGATATTGGCCACGACCAATATAATGTATATGTGAGTAAAGTTTCCCAGGTAGAAACGGGGTAATGATAAGGCTAGAAACCTCGTATAAACCTGTGGGGGGATATTGGCCACGACCAATATAATGTATACGTGAGTAAAGTTCCCCAGGTAGAAGCGGGGTAATGCTAAGGCTAGAAACCTCGTATAAACCTGTGCGAGGTTATTGGCCATGACCAATATAATGTAAAAGTCTTGCTACGGGTAAGGGTAAATAAAAGTTGTTAAGCTAATGTAAAACTTTGTTCTGTAGATCAATGGACCATGATGGCGGTGATCTTGTAGAGGAGCAGAGACAACGGGCATTGTGTAGGGATATGATCATGTAATAGTAAGCGTATGTCCGGAAGTTATTTAAGCCTACGGCGTCACACGTCTCGACACCAAATGCATTAATATTAATTAATGGTTAATTAATATTTATCACGAACATTTAACGAGGTTTCGTTAAAAACTGACAGTTAATTGTTAACAGAGGGGTGTTAGTTGTAATTAGAGAGAGTTGTAATTGGATTACAATTAGGAAAAGGCTTTGGGATAAGCTTTAAGGCCGAAATTCGGTTAGGCCTATCCCAAGCCCTAACTTGCTTATCAAGTTCCTCTAAACCTATAAATAGACCATCTTGGTTTGAGGTTTAGGTGCTGGTTGCATTTATCTGATAAAGGTGCAAAACCTAATTCTCTCTCTCTACTCTCTCGAATTCGGCAACAAGAAAACCCAAGGGGGGGTTTCGATTCTTGTGTGGTTCGACCAAGCCTACATCAAGAGGAGTTCGTAATCGGTTGCTAGCACATAGCATTGGTGTGTCGTGTGTGCGATCGTAGAGGGATTTATATCAAATCCTCCAAGAGATCAAGTCTTGCCGAGCTAAAAAGGTACACGTTCTAAAACCGGTTAGTTAGATTAATTCATAGGATTCTTTCCGCTGCGTACTCGTGTTTTGATAAATAGTTATACAACCCAACAGTGGTATCACGAGCCACCTATGATTTTAATTAATTACCAGGAATAAAACTTGGAAGGGGGGTAACCAAAACAAGATTCTAGCTTTTCGATTCATTTAAAAATCGTGTTTTACAATTGGAAAAGGTTTCGCAATTGGTAAAAACGGAAAAAATTCGATGAAATAGGACTTTTCGACTCGATCGAAAAGTCCCTGATCGAAAAACGCTTCTCGACCCGATCGGAAAACCTATTCCGGTGCGGAGACCCTTGATTTCCGACCGGAAACCCTACTTTTCGATCCAAATCGTAAAGTGTTTACGAACTGGTCGAAAAGTACCCAATCGAAAAGGCTTTTCGACCCGATCGAATAGTCCACGATCGAACAGTACCCGATCGAAAACCCTGTTTCGATCGGAAACCCCTGCTTTCCGATCGGAAACTCTAATAATGGATCGAAAACCTCTTGCCGAATCGGAAACCCTAATTTTAGCTCTAAAATTTGATTTTTGTGATCTAAAATTATAAATCCAAGTTTTTGTCATTATTAGATAATTGAACAACATGTTGTACCTTTAGATTTTAAAGTGTTAAAAAGAAGTAAAAACCATGATGTTTCATGTAAATCGTTCGTGGTTATTACTTAAATGAAAGAGGATTAAATTAAAATTATATGTGATAATTAGAAACCCTAAGATTATGTGATTATCTGATAATTGTGACATAATAAAAGGTTTATTGCAAATTTGTTTTATGAAAATCGAAATTTGCTTAAATAATCTATTGAAATATGATTTGTTTATAAAATAAAATTTGTGTCCCAAAAGTCAAAAGAAACACCGGCTCACCCATTTGAACACACTCTAAGAGAGGTATAAGTCGGGTCGCTCTGCTTCCCTAAAGTGGTAGGTTTTTAATTGCAAAAGTTGCAAACCTCACCCCTACGCTTCTTTGTGTGTTGCAAATGGAGCTACCGAGCTCTTTTGATTTGGAAGACAAACTAAGAATTTTATAAACACATTATGTGATGAAGAAGTGCATGAATCTTCACACATAACCTTTTTGATCACGCATCAAAATTGTTTGACCCAAACCAAACTTAAGTCTTTGCCATCCACCTTGTAAAGGACACTTGTGAATGTCATCTTACTCATTGGTACACAATGGTAAAATGGCATTTGCATGGCAAATTCCCACTCATTGGTACACAATGGTGGACAATTTGTGCGTTCTTAGCTGGACGACTTAAAATGAGCTAGGCGGTGAGACCCCTGGCCCGTGGCAAAAGATGGGATGAAACATGACTACAAATCACTTGGTGCAAGTTGTAGGTCCCATAAAATCTAGGAATTGTATTTGGAATACAATTAGTGATCGTCACTTACCATTTGAATGCATCATTTCTAGCAGATCAACTGATGAAATGATGGCATGTCAATTGGATCCTAGCCTTAATAAGCTTAATTGTTTAAAATGTTTAAACATTGGGTAATTAAATTTATTAAGGAAAAGATTATCGAAAATACTAATTTTTGAACTTAATCTGTTTTGTAGATGGCAACAAACCCTCCTCAAAACAATGTTGGTCATGCTTTTCGTCAAATGTTTGAAAGAGAAAAGCTGAATGGATCTAACTTCAATGACTGGTACCGTCAACTGAGGATTGTCCTTAGAGTTGAACGGAGGACCGATGTCCTTGAACATCATTGGCCGACCGAGCCAGCTGCTGATGCTTCTGAGCAAGAGAAAGCGTTCTACAACGCAGAGTATAGCAGATACGATGAGGTTGCTTGCATGATGATCTCGAGTATGACTCCCGATCTTCAGAAGCAATACGAATTTCATACACCTTGTGATATGATCAAAGAGCTGAAAAAGATGTATGAAAAACAAGCTGGTGTCGAATTGTTCGACCTAGTTGTGGAACTCCACGACTTAAAGCTTGAAACTGGTAAATCGGTCAGTAGTCATGTGCTCAAGATGAAGAGCTACTTTGACAAATTGGAATCGCTCAATTATGGGTATAATTGTGCTGTTGCAGTTGGCATGATCCTCAAATCGCTTACGAAGGATTTTGAGGGTTTTGTGCGCAACTACAACATGCATAGTATGACTAAGACTATACCTGAGCTTCATGCTATGCTTGTCGAGTATGAAAAGACGATTCCTAAAAAGGCCACTGAAACACCCCAAGTTCTTATGATCAAGGGGAGAAGGATCCAAAAGGCTAAACGACCGCAAAAGGCGAAGGGCAAGAATGATGGTAAAGGAAAAGGCAAGGCAGTTGCGCTTGTTCCTAAAACCAAGCAAACCCCTCCGGCCTCAAAAGAGCATCCGGCTAAAGACTAGATCTATCACCATTGTGGTGAAGTTGGACACTGGAAGAGGAACTGTCCTACCTATCTAGCTGAGTTGATGAAGAAGAGAAAGAATACTAGTGGGACTAGTACTTCAGGTATCTTCACAATTGAATTATTTTCCTTTTCTAAGAGTGATTCATGGGTGTATGACACCGGCTGTGGAACTCACATCTGTAATTCGTTACAGGGTCTTAGAAAAAGGAGGAAACTGAAGCCTGGAGCTTTGCAGCTGTTCGTTGGAAATGGTTTGCCAGCAGCTGTGGAAGCTATAGGAGAATTTCATTTAATTCTGCCTTCTGGGTTATTTATTGTACTAGACAATTGTCATTATGCACCTTCTATCACTAGAGGTGTTATTTCAGTTTCTTTGTTGAAAAAACCAAGGATTTATTAACACGTTTAATAATATCGGTATTTCAGTTTCTAAAAATAATGTTCATTATTTTGATGTTATTCCTTGTGATGGCATTTATGAAATTGATATGCGTGGTTGTGTTTCAAATAATTCAATGTTCAATGTTAGCAAACGAGCCAAAACTAGTTTGGACTCTACCTATCTATGGCACTGTCGTCTTGCCCACGTTGGCAAAAATCGCATTGAAAGACTTCAACGTGAAGGGATCTTACAATCAAATGTTGAATCATTTGATCAATGCGTTTCCTGTATCTCATGAAAGATGACAAGAAAACCCTTTCCGAACAAGCCGCAAAGGGCAAAAGAGCTACTTGGACTCATCCATACTGATGTATGTGGCCCATTTAGACATGTGTCAAGAAAAGGTGCTAGCTACTTCGTGACTTTCACGGATGATTTCAGCCGTTATGGTTATGTTTACTTGCTTAAACATAAACATGAGGTATTTGAAACATTCAAAGAGTTTAAGAACGAAGTTGAAAATCAACTCGGTAAGACCATCAAGATCCTTCGATCGGATCGTGGTGGAGAATACTTAAGCCAAGAGTTTAAGGATTATCTTAAAGCGTGTGGAATTGTCCAACAGCTTACTCCTCCTTATACTCCTCAGCATAATGGAGTGTCTGAGAGGAGGAATCGAACCTTACTAGAGATGGTGAGGTCGATGATGAACCTTACAACTCTCCCATTATCATTTTGGGATTTTGCTCTAGAAACCGCTGTACGCGTTCTAAATATGGTTCCAACCAAGAAGGTTGAAAAGACACCATATCAATTATGGCATGGAGAAGTCCCTGTGTTGTCTTACTTATGAGTCTGGGGATGTGAGGCACTTGTGAAGCGTGATACGCCTGACAAACTACAACCCAGGACTACTAAGTGCATCTTCGTGGGATACCCAAAGGAAACAATGGGTTACTACTTCTATAATTCTTCAGAAAACAGTGTTCGTGTTGCTCGATATGCTGAATTCTTTGAAAAGAGTTTTATAGCTCAAGAGAACAGTGGGAGAATTGTAGAACTACTAGAAGATGTGTCACCTTCTGAAACAACTAGCAATCATCAACTTGGGGGGGGGGGGGAAATGTTCAAAGAGATGAACCTCAAGTCGATGATGTTGCGATTCCACTTCGTAGATCCGAAAGGGTCGTACGTAATCCGGATAGATGGATTGGTCTAGTCGAATCCGAGGATAACGTATCAGGAGATCTCAATGAGCCTCCGAACTTCAAAGCTGCATTATCAGATCCGGAATCTGACAAATGGCTTGAAGCTGCGAATGTGGAAATGAAATCCATGCAAGATAACCACGTTTGGACCCTGGTTAATCTTCCTCCCAACGCAAGAACCGTTGGGAGTAAATGGCTCTTCAAGAAGAAGACCGACATGGATGGAAATGTACACACCTATAAAGCTCGTCTCGTGGCGAAAGGTTATACTCAACGTTTTGGCGTTGACTATGATGAGACCTTTTCACCAGTAGCAGACATTAGAGCTATTAGGATTCTCTTAGCCATAGCAGCGTACTATGACTTTGAGATATGGCAAATGGATGTTAAGACTGCCTTCTTAAATGGTTAATTGGATGAAGAAGTCTATATGGATCAACCTGAAGGGTTCATTGATCCAAAACATCCCAACCAAGTATGCAAGCTTCAAAGGTCCATTTATGGACTAAAGCAAGCATCAAGGAGTTGGAATAAACGGTTTGATGAAGAAATCAAAAAGTTTGGTTTCGTTCAGAATCCCAATGAGCCATGTGTATATCGCAAAGCTAGTGGGAGTAATGTTACTTTCCTTGTCTTATATGTAGATGACATATTGATAATAGGAAAACACATTCCAATGTTGCAAGATGTAAAATCCCATCTTGGAAAGTGTTTTGCCATGAAAGACTTGGGAGAAGCAGCATTCATTCTTGGAATCAAGATCTATAGAGATAGAACTAAGCGGTTGATTGGACTAAGTCAAAGTGCTTATATTGATAAGATCTTGAAGCGATTCAAGATGGAGAATTCCAAGCGTGGTATAGTACCAATGCAGGAAGGACTTGGTCTGTCGGTCAAACAAGGTGCTTCTACACCTGATGAGGTGAAGCGTATGCAAAGAGTCCCTTACGCTTCGGCTGTTGGCTCTATTATGTATGCGGTGAGATGCACTAGACCCGATATAGCGTTTGCGCAAAATATCGTTAGCCGTTTTCAACAGAATCCAGGTGAAAGTCACTGGACTGCTGTTAAGACCATTCTCAAGTACCTACGGGTTACTAGAGATTTGTTTTTGGTATATGGGGGAAATCCAGATCAAGAGCTCAAAGTGACTGGATACTGTGATGCTGGATTTCAGACTGATAGAGATGACACGAAGTCTCAGTCTGGGTACGTCTTCGTTATGAATGGAGGCGCTGTGGATTGGAAAAGCAAGAAACAAACCACAGTTGCTATGTCTGCAACAGAGTCTGAGTACATTGCTGCTTCGGAAGCTGCAATGGAGGCTGTTTGGATAAGGAAGTTTATTAGTGGGCTAGACATTGTCCCCACAAGTAACTTGCCGATCGACATGTACTGCGATAACTCGGGTGCATTGATCATCGCCAAAGAACCTGGAGTTCAGAAGGGCGCCAGACACTATGCCAGGAGATATCACTATGTTCATGAGCAGATCGAACTAGGTGAAATCAAATTACTCAAAGTTCATACAGATATTAACTTAGCTGATCCTTTCACGAAAGCTTTGTCGAGGCCGAAGCTTGAAAGGCATGCCGAGGGCATGGGACTTAAATTAGCTAGTTAAATCATGTATGTCTGATGTTCGGTATTTGGATAAAGGACGTTAAGCAATTTCTATTTATATATAATGAAATAAAGTACTTGATATGTTTGATTTCATTTAATGGTTAAGTTGTGTCCTATATTTGCATGTTTAATCCTTGAGTACTTGTCAAGTATTCTAAATTGTCCATTGTCGATTAACTATATGGGAATATAGTTAAACTAAGACAAAGTCTGAGTGATTGGTTAGGATGGTCCCACCAAACTCACATGGTATTCATTGGATGCATACTGGACTGACCCACTAACGAATTGTCACTTTATGGATCGGCGTCATTGAGTGAAATTCGTAAATGGTTGCTTTACTTATCCTTAGACTTGAGATACAAGCAGGTCATGCATGTATGGATTGCACCTACTTGATATAGGTCTAACTATCCTGAATAAGGTAGTACAAAAGGGCTATTTTCAGTAAGTGTAGTGAAGTATGTGACTTGACACGTGTAGTCAAGAGGATTTGTTCCTTCAGCTTTGTGCTGAAGCAGATACCACTGGGCCCCTCATTGGACTAATTAAGATGTTTGCATGGCCGTGCCCAAATGAAATCTAGAGATGTCTCGATTTGCAATTTGGTAATCTTAAGTTAGTTGTGAGAATGAGAAACAGAATCGTTAAAGTATGAAATGACTTGATCCATATTCATATTTAACACGGTATCGGTAACAAAGGGATAGTAAATGACTGTACCATTTAAATACACTTTGAGAAACTGTACTTAAATATTTCTGGGAGCATTGGCGTGTTGCTAGATGCTAACCAATGTTATTACCTTTACTATTGCAAGCTCAAGTGGGAGCTGTAGGGATATGATCATGTAATAGTAAGCGTATGTCCGGAAGTTATTTAAGCCTACGGGGTCACACGTCTCGACACCTGTAACATCCCACATTGGTGGGGAGGGGAACTAAGCATGCCTTTATAAGGGTGTGGATACCTCCCCCACCAAGACGCGTTTTAAAACCGTGAGCGGCGGATGCCTGAGGGCATGCCGGCTGCCAAAGCGGACAATATCTTGGTTGCGACGGGTCTGGGCTGTTACAGATGGTATCAGAGCCGGTCGTCGGCCAGTGTGCCAGCGAGGACGCTGGTCCCCTAAGGGGGGAGGATTGTAACATCCCACATTGGTGGGGAGGGGAACTAAGCATGCCTTTATAAGGGTGTGGATACCTCCCCCACCAAGACGCGTTTTAAATCCGTGAGGGGCGGATGCCTGAGGGCATGCCGGCTGCCAAAGCGGACAATATCTTGGTGCGACGGGTCTGGGCTGTTACAGATCAGCCCAGACCCGTCGCACCAAGATATTGTCCGCTTTGGCAGCCGGCATGCCCTCAGGCATCCGCCCCTCACGGATTTAAAACGCGTCTTGGTGGGGGAGGTATCCACACCCTTATAAAGGCATGCTTAGTTCCCCTCCCCACCAATGTGGGATGTTACAATCCTCCCCCCTTAGGGGACCAGCGTCCTCGCTGGCACACTGGCCGACGACCGGCTCTGATACCATCTGTAACAGCCCAGACCCGTCGCAACCAAGATATTGTCCGCTTTGGCAGCCGGCATGCCCTCAGGCATCCGCCGCTCACGGTTTTAAAACGCGTCTTGGTGGGGGAGGTATCCACACCCTTATAAAGGCATGCTTAGTTCCCCTCCCCACCAATGTGGAATGTTACAACACCAAATGCATTAATATTAATTAATGGTTAATTAATATTTATCACGAACATTTAACGAGGTTTCGTTAAAAACTGACAGTTAATTGTTAACAGAGGGGTGTTAGTTGTAATTAGAGAGAGTTGTAATTGGATTACAATTAGGAAAAGGCTTTGGGATAAGCCTTAAGGCCGAAATTCGGTTAGGCCTATCCCAAGCCCTAACTTGCTTATCAAGTTCCTCTAAACCTATAAATAGACCATCTTGGTTTGAGGTTTAGGTGCTGGTTGCATTTATCTGATAAAGGTGCAAAACCTAATTCTCTCTCTCTACTCTCTCGAATTCGGCAACAAGAAAACCCAAGGGGGGGGGGGGTTTCGATTCTTGTGTGGTTCGACCAAGCCTACATCAAGAGGAGTTCGTGATCGGTTGCTAGCACATAGCATTGGTGTGTCGTGTGTGCGATCGTAGAGGGATTTATATCAAATCCTCCAAGAGATCAAGTCTTGTCGAGCTAAAAAGGTACACGTTCTAAAACCGGTTAGTTAGATTAATTCATAGGATTCTTTCCGCTGCGTACTCGTGTTTTGATAAATAGTTATACAACCCAACACATTGAGGGCCCAAATCTCTGAAGAAGTGGGAAATGCCATTCAGGCAGCTATTCATGAGTATGTGCACAAGATCCAGGAGGATCTACTGAATAACTTGAACGAAAAGTTCGAGGAATTAAAGAATGCCCTTCTGAACAAAGGGGAGGCAGGTACGCCAAAGAAGAAGGGGAGCTCCTTCAAGGATTTTTATGGCGTGTAAACCCCACAATATACGAGTGATCCTGACCCAATAGCCAGTCACCGATGGTGATCAATGTGGAGGGGGTGATCAAAAGAAGTCATTGTGAGGCTACAGATCAAGTTATCTTTGCTATGGGTCTACTAGTAGATCGGGCAAAAGATTGGTGGGACGCAAAACTCCTAGAAAAAGGGCAGGCGGTGACAGATGCCCTAACTTAGGCAGAATTTAAAGAACTGTTTCTTGAACATCACTTTCCACCCTCTGCGGTCAATGAATTGAAGCAAGAGTTCCTCAAGTTAGAGCAAGGGGAGACTCAAACCGTTGATGAGATTACCGGTATTTACCTTGATAGGGTAAAATTCTGCTCAGATGTGCCACCCACTGAAGGGGCACGAATGTTCTTTTACCGGAACATGTTGAAGGCAAAGATAAAGAAATTCATGCCTCTAGACCGGTTCACCACGGTGGAACAAATGATTAACGCCGCTGGGGCGCAAGAAAATGATATCAACCGGGAAGAAGCCCAGGAGGCAAGAAAACCTACTAGGGGAAATCCAAATCCCCCTAAAAAGCCAAAGGTAGGTGACTCGTCCAAGAAAAAGGACGCAAGAGGAGGTAGCTCCAGATGCAAGGTTTGCGGAAAAGGGCACTCGTGGGAGTGCATATTTAAAGATTGCCCTTGCCTAAATTATGGAAAAAAGGGCCACGTCATTTCCAATTGCCCGTTTACAGAGCCACGATGCTTCAACTGTTACTAGACGGGGCATAGGAAATTTGAATGCCCAAAACTCAAGAAGGAGGGGGCAAGTAGTGGGGTAAAAGTGGAAGTGCCAAAAGCTACGGGCCGGGCATTCCAACTCATGGCCGATGAAGCCAAATCAGACCCTAACGTGGTGGCATGTACATTTCTGGTTAATTCGATACCTGCTCACGTATTATTTGATACGGGAGCTAATAGATCATTCGTTTCATATGATTTTATTAAGCATCCTTCGTTTATAATTGAAAATTTGCATGTACCCCTAGAGGTAGAAATAGCTAATGACAACAGTATTCTTGTTTTTGATATATGCCGGGGATGCAAAATCTCCATCGATAACAAAGAATACTTGATAGATCTCATTCCAATAGCGATGAGAGAATTCAAGGTGGTGGTGGGGATGGATTGGCTATCCCGCAACCATGCAAAGGTCATTTGTGACCGGAAGGCGATAGAGATATCTTCGCCAAAGGGGAGCAAGGTTACCATCTATGGTGACAAAAAAATTGCTCTAATTCTTTGCACGATGATGGAAGCTAGAAAGATCATGTTACACGGGTGCCAAGCCTACTTGGCTATGGTGGCGGATACTAGAATTCAAAGTCCCGCAATAGATGACTTACCCATGGTGCAAGAATTCAAAGATGTATTTCTGGATGATTTACCGGGGTTACCACCCGATCGAGAGGTGGAGTTCAAAATTGACTTAGTGCCAAATGCTAAGCCGGTGGCTAAAGCTCCATATAGGTTGGCACCGACGGAACTACAAGAATTGATGACCCAAATCTAGGAGTTGTTAGATAAAGGGTTCATACGTCCGAGTGTCTCCCCGTGGGGAGCACCAGTGTTATTCGTGAAAAAGAAGGATTGTAGCATGCGGATGTGTATAGATTACCGGAAGTTAAACAAACTCACAGTGAAGAATAGGTACCCGTTGCCCAGAATTGACGACTTATTCGATCAACTTCAAGGGGCAAAATGGTTCTCAAAGATAGACCTACGTTCGGGATACCATCAACTAAAGGTGAAAGAGGAAGATGTTCCTAAAACGGCCTTCAGAACAAGATACGGCCATTATGATATTTTAGTGATGTCTTTTGGACTCACTAATACACTCGCGGCCTTCATGGACCTTATGAACCGGGTGTGTAAGCCTATGTTAGATAAGTCGGTGATTGTGTTCATCGATGACATTCTGGTATACTCCCGAGACGAAGCGGAGCACGCTAAACATTTACGGGAGGTACTAGAAAGATTAAGGGAGGAAAAACTATATGCAAAATTCTCCAAATGTGCTTTCTGGCTAAAGGAGGTGCAATTCCTAGGCCATGTAATTGGAGCAGAAGGGATTACGGTGGATCCGGCAAAGATTGAAGCCGTCACCAAATGGGAACCCCCAAAGAAATTGACGGAGGTGCGGAGTTTACTAGGGTTAGCGGGCTACTATCGGAGATTTATACAAGACTTTTGGAAGATAGCCCTACCTATGACTAAACTAACCCCAAAAGACATCAAGTTTGTGTGGGGTGTTGAACAAGAGAAGGCTTTTCAAAGCCTTAAGCAGAAATTGACGCAAGAACCGGTTTTAACCCTTCCAGAGGGAACATAAGATATGGTGGTATACTCGGATGCGTCAAAATTGGGCCTTGGTTGTGTCTTATTGCAACGAGGCAAGGTGACTGCCTATGCTTCAAGGCAATTAAAAGTGAATGAGCAAAACTACCCAACTCATGATTTGGAGTTGGCGGCGGTGGTGTTTGCCTTGAAAATATGGCGGCGCTATCTTTATGGGGTGAAATGCACCATTTTCACCGACCATAAAAGACTCAAATATTTCTTTGAGCAGAAAGAGTTGAATATGAGGCAAAGAAGGTGGCTCGAGACCATCAAGGATTATGATTGTGAAATCCACTACCACCCGGGCAAGGCCAATGTGGTAGCGGATGCCCTTAGTCGAAAGGGGGATTACGCACCTATAAAGGTGCGGTCAATGAAGTTGGTGGTAACGTTCGATTTAATCACCAAGATCAAAGAAGCTCAAGAAGAAGCTATAAAGGTGG
>JBCNJP010000025.1:27325386-27377386 GCA_039602395.1 Deinandra increscens subsp. villosa
GGTTCAAAACTGTGTGTACAGCCGGACGAGATACTTGTCTGAAAAAACGGTCGGAATGAAGCAGCAGCAGCACGAGATCGTAGCAGCAGAGAAGAACGGATGTGGTTTTTGTGTGTATCTCCTATGAGCCAATTCACGTGTTTATATACGAAAACAAAACACTAGATTAATGTCCCATAATGTCACATTAATCCATGGTGATTAAGCTCATTAACCATTGTAATGAATGGTCAGTTTGGAATGCAAAGGGTTGGTTCAATGAACCAAAATTCGTTCTAGAATCTGCTAAAAAGAAGGCTCTCGAAAATTAGCAAAAACTAGTCACTTCTTGACCCCCGTTTTGGAGCTGCATTCGTGTCCGCAGGTCGCGCGGGCACGAGTTCAGAATTTCAACCCGAATTGCCATTTTTCGCACCCCCCCCCCCTGCGCGAGGGTATGAGCTAGAGTAAAACATGACACAAGTGATGTCAAAGCCTTTGAGGTTTATCCTTATAAACCAATTACCCTTTTGTTCCCACACCAATGTGGGATAGCTCATATTTTTCCAAACTTGAACAAAAATTCTTTTGAGATAAACATCTCATTCACACACATTTTCCAACAATCCCCCACATGAATGGAGGTTGATCTCAGAAGTAACTTAATCCCGATCGAATTTCAACAGTTAAATCTTGCATACGATAGGTAGGTGTTACCCTTTGAACCTTCGCTCATGAAACACACTTAGTCTACTGGCTCTGAGTAGGCGGCGATGCCTTTGAACTCGTCTGCCGTTTGTGTAGGCGACAATGTGCTTCACACAAGACTCTCCTTGACAACATCAAGTCCTCATAGTTATGTTCGTTATGGTCATGAACATTAGCCTGGTTCTGCGAGAGCTCTTAGGTATTGTGCCCCCTCTCAATACCCTTCGAAGCGACCCCCACTTCTCTCTCACATAGGTGATTCACCACGTGTGGCTGCCTCAGCTGAATCATTAAAAGCCATATGCTTAACCTCGTACTTGTCACTTTTAGGAATGGACTAGGAGATGTATCGATTCCAATTATACATCCCCTTCTTAAAGTGCGTGGAGTTATAAATTCTTCCCCCACAGTGACCTCACTAGTTCATACAATTAGGTTGTCCTATTGAACTCAGATCTTGGGATCTCCAGTCAACTGAGTTAGGTTTTCCTTCATATGAACTTTAATCTTTCAAGGGCTTCAGTCCCATTCCCATGGACGACTTCTGAACTAACTCTCTACTTAGGCCTTTTTGTCAGCGGATCCGCAATATTATCCTTTGACTTCACATAGTCAACAGTGATAATTTCAGTAGAGATTAGTTGTCGTACCGTATTATGTCTACGTCTTATATGTCTATTCTTACCATTATACATTGTGCTATGAGCTCTGCCAATTGTCGATTGGCTATCACAATGTCTACATATGGCCGTTGCCGGCTTAGGCCATCTTGGTATATCCTCAATAGACGTAGCCATTCTGCCTCTTCACCAGCTTTATCTAAAGCGATGAATTCTGCTTCCATCGTGGATCTACAATAACCTTTTGTTTTGAAAATTTCCACGATATGGTTGCACTTCCAAGTGTGAATACATATTCACTCGTTGCTCTGGAATCATTCGTATCGAGTATCGTATCAGATATCGTATCAGATATCGTATCAGATATCCAACTTGGATCACAATGTCCTTGAATCACTGTTGGATATCTGTTATAGTGCAACCCGTGTTCCTTTCTGTACCTTAGGTACTTAAGTAACCTAATCACACAACTCCAATGAGTTGAACTTGGATTACTCGTGTATCTACTTAGCTTGCTTACAGCGTATACTAAGTCTGGTCTAGTACAACTCATCAGATATATCAGACTGCCAATAATTCTTGAGTACTCCAAGCAGGCTCTCCTCTATTCTTAGCTAGATACTGACGCGTGTCAGTTTGTAGTTCTAGCCACATTAGAGTCATTGCAAAAACCATTTGCAAAAGCTATTTGCCATTCCCATAACTTCTCAAGAATTTTAGTCCACATAGTGGGTTTGACTTTAAACAAGTCCACTTTCATTTTATGTGTTTTTGAATTTCCAAAACCACATTTGTCATTCCCATGTCTTTCATGTCAAATCTTGCATCCAAGACGTCCTGACATTACTTACATCAATGAGCATATCATCTGCATGAGAGCTAGCGGATCTTTCCCTGGGATGCCAACCACTCAGTTATCATAAACTAGATGGTTCCCACAATTCATCAAACCAACCAAGATAATTTGCAGCCAAGATTTATAATCTTGATCTTGCAATAAGTACCCTTTGTGACCACATTATAGTCTTTCCAAGGTGAACACATCCTTATGACTATTGTGTACTCCACTTAGTCATATGATTTCAATCCTTATTGCCAAACATATATATCAAATGCAAGCCACCCCCACATTTAAGTGTCATTAGATGATATCCAAATGGGGTGATGAAAGGTTCTCCCTTTCTCTATGGTTATGCCATTTCAACCATCACACTGGTTGTTTCTCAAATGGTCTCTCTCCCCCCACATTGCCTGCACTTTGATAAGCTTTATGTGACATCACTTATTATCACACTTTGAACAATAAATGTATCATTACGGTCCATAACATCAACTCATTATATATATTAGCTCACGAGTGCTTTAGAGTTGATGTAAGCAACACATGCTTTTCCCATAAGTATGTTCACACAAGCATCTCATACTTAGAATAGTTCTAAGTTAACCTCTAGCATAATTCTAGAAATTGTGGAAGACCCACATGAGTCCGGAACCACCTTTCGGAAGAACCTCACGATTCCGGAACAACTTATCCGAAGGACCACACAAGTCCGGAACAACCTGTTCGGAAGAACTAGAGGTTCGGAAGAAATCAAAATTGCTATAGGCGTCGAAAAACTAGGTAATATCAACTTTAATGATATAGTCATTCAAGTTTTCCATAGTTTATATCATGTTCCTTACACCGAATGTAGACTTTCTTGAACTTTGTCTATACACAAATCCAGTCTTGTGTTCATGTGTATCTTGAATGTTATAGTTGATTACTCTTAACAGAGCTTCACAATCAACCTAGTGCTAGTCTAGCATGCCTTAGACTGCAATACGTTAGCATGTGAACAGAAGATGCATCATTCTGATTCATCATAGCCTCAATGGATATCACAATATCCGTTTCCCACATTCACACATTCATTTAGACAAATTCGTGAGACTAGACCAATAACATTGTGTACGTCTCATATGTATGTTACAAAACCATACATAACCTATTATTCGGTTTTAGGATCATAACCTATTTGCCTTAGTATCCAAAACACCAATGATACTCGAAGGCCTCATCATGAGCATTAATTCGATTAAATTTGGTGAGTGCATTCATAACCAATATGAATAAACCCAGGATACACTCACTAGGTTTTGAGATGTTCAAACAAATTGACACTCAACAACCTATTGCACACGCGGTGCATCATCCCTTGTTTTCTAGAACTATTCATTTTAGGATACTCTCCCAAATGAAGACCAAGTCATCAAATAGTTCAACAACATTGAGGTGGTAGACGCATCTACTTGACCTTCATAAATCTCCGAAGATTTATAATTTACAATACCATATATTGTACTCCATAACAACATATCTTGCATTCATACTTCACAATTCACACTGTGCATCCGTATTATGTTGAACACATAAACACTACAAGATATACCATTTCGTGTATTTTAATACACTTTATCATCTACCATTGTGTGGGGCGTTACATATATGATTTACATGTTTAATTTAACTCACAGGTGCAATAGACATCTTGCACTATCAGATTGGAAATAATTTGAATAAACGTTTGTATTGAAAAAATCTCAAACATTAAAGCAACAAATTATTTTATCAAAATAATTTCAAACTATAAATCATAAACACTTATTCCAAAACATAACAAAGTCTTATTTAAACCAATTATTTCATAACGAAATAAAGTCTTATTTAATTAAAGCATAAAATCATATAGTGTTGCTATCCCCAACACTCTCGTCATCAGATATCTCGATGACCTCTTTAACATCACTCCAAAGAGTTAAGCGATGTAGTCCTCCTACAACAGTTCCTACCGCATGGAACTTAACCGAATTCTGATGACGAAACATTCTCCACGAATTCGTTGATGCAAATAATATCGAGTAACCATCGATATTCAACTTGCTCACAGAGATAACATTCTTCTTGATACTAGGCACATGGAAAACATCTTCCAAGGTAAGGGTACATCCTGTAGACACTTTTAATTCTACAGTCCCGATCCCAATTGCCTTGTGTTTAGTGCCATCTAGCATCATTATGCGATTTTTGACAGCACGATATTCCTTAAAGGAATAACGACTAGAGCATGCATGAATTGTTGCTCCAGACATTATGAACCACCCTCGGCAGGCAATCACTCGAGTCATTCCTGACATTGAAGGAGTGAATCCTAAGATATTTCCGTGAGTCCTATCTTGAGGTACTCCCTCAGTGGCACTCCACGTACTTATCTCTTCATGTCCTCGTTTCATTTTGAACAAATCTGCTCAAAGAAACAACACCAAGTTGTTATACATCTATATTTTATATAGATATACTTTAACTAAATAAATTTGAAAACAACACCAAGTTGTTTTTCTCAATTGCTATTTATCACAAGATTAGCAATGAGATTCAACGAAATTTAACACCTTGTTAAATTCTTTTGATGACCCATTACAAGGGTTGTAAACATAGTAGACCAAAACCCTTTATTAATAATTAATAATAACATATTAAATTATTAATGGTCATCACTATCACATCAAGACACGTTCTTAATTACAACATCAAGACACGTTCTTAATTACATCATTAAGACACGTTTAAAATACAACTTTACATAAAGTTCGGTTTTTAAAACTTCGTCATTTGTAGCACTCATGTTGGACAATAACATTATAAATCATTTATACATTTGGTATAAAACATCTAGTTGTAACACGCATGTTAGAACCAACAACTAGATACAACACACGGAGATTAAAATCGTTTTACTACAATTATATTGTATCACGACAATATGTGAATTTAAAAACCATTCTCCAATTTAGAGAACCAACAACGAGTGCTTCCCAAAAATTAAGTATATATCAAGAAATCAGAGATTGTTTCACAATCTAAGAATCTGTTTAAGTTTGTTGGAATTTATGCGTAAAACGATTATGACAATCGTTATACAAACATAAGCATTTCACAAGAATAGAAAATAAATGAAAGTCTAACCGAACCGACGATCAAGATACGGAAGTATGATCACGAACAGCAACTCTATCAGTCCCTGCAAAACCTGAAGAACACAGAAACAAAACGAAAGGAACCGGGCTTGTGTTTGACACAATTCCCTTAAACAGATTCGACGTCTGTTCCCAGGGTACACCGGTTCAAAACTGTGTGTACAGCCGGACGAGATACTTGTCTGAAAAAACGGTCGGAATGAAGCAGCAGCAGCACGAGATCGTAGCAGCAGAGAAGAACGGATGTGGTTTTTGTGTGTATCTCCTATGAGCCAATTCACGTGTTTATATACGAAAACAAAACACTAGATTAATGTCCCATAATGTCACATTAATCCATGGTAATTAAGCTCATTAACCATTGTAATGAATGGTCAGTTTGGAATGCAAAGGGTTGGTTCAATGAACCAAAATTCGTTCTAGAATCTGCTAAAAAGAAGGCTCTCGAAAATTAGCAAAAACTAGTCACTTCTTGACCCCCGTTTTGGAGCTGCATTCGTGTCCGCAGGTCGCGCGGGCACGAGTTCAGAATTTCAACCCGAATTGCCATTTTTCGCACCCCCCCCCCTGCGCGAGGGTATGAGCTAGAGTAAAACATGACACAAGTGATGTCAAAGCCTTTGAGGTTTATCCTTATAAACCAATTACCCTTTTGTTCCCACACCAATGTGGGATAGCTCATATTTTTCCAAACTTGAACAAAAATTCTTTTGAGATAAACATCTCATTCACACACATTTTCCAACACAATGTAGCCGATCTTCAACCTCATTTTGATCCAGCTGAAGACTTACCAAGTTTAAGGACAAACTTTGTCCAACCTGGGAAGAATGTTAGCGAGCTGACCCATCATTAGATCCATTGGGTTACCTGGGTGGGCCTGCTTGAACCGATCCATACTAATTCTAGGATCCACCCGATGAGTGGCTGAAAAAGTCCACATGCACATTCACAACTCTGCCATCAGTGTTTTTTTTTTTTTTTTGTTGCAAGCTTTCCTTAATTCTAATCGAACATGGGTAGTTTTTATGATTAACAGTTTTTATTTTCCTATGTATTGCGTTTTCAATATCAAGAAATGGCAGAGAGTACTTTGAGTCGAATTTTGTTTCATTTGAAAGAATCTTAAATTTCTGATTGCTAGTTAGACTTTGGCAGGTTTAGGCATAGTCACCTGGATCGCGGTACAGAAATCACCACTCGAATTAAACGTTGAGCAAACTAAACAAGAATCAAGATACAGACACACCACTTGATTCCAATTTAGGCTCCAAAGAACACCATTCAAGATGTCAATCTTGAACTAGCAATGGAAAAAGCAATTTCTTTAGCACCAAAGAAATCACACAATAACTTAAAACTCAACATTCACTAACTTTTTAAACTTACGTACAGATGCATATATAACTAAAAAAAACCATCTTGGCCACTAACCCACGTCCTATATTTCTAGATAAAATTAGAGGACAAAAGTACTACCTATAAAGCATAAAAACAACTTGAGAAAGCATCGTAATAAACTACTATAGTGACGTGATCATAAGCTCCTCAACCTCCATCAAAGGGTTTCGTCCGATCCATTTCAGGCTCCAAAAACGTTAGTCCTTTTGATGCCTCCGACCCGTATCAGTTTGTTTTCTCGAACCCGAAAGAAACGACGACTAATTTGTTCAAAATTCCAACAGTTAATTCCCGTGTACATTTACCGCTATCATCCTCCCCGTCTTCGAAAAAGTTTGTCCTCAAACTTGAAACACCAATTGCTAATTCTGGGTCATGAGTACATCAATAATTCAAGCCAACTTGTACATCTAAGTGTTCCTTCTTGACTACATTTGAGTGGTGGATAGCAGGAAATTGCTTGACCATGCTCAACTCATGGTCTGAACTTGTGTAGGGTAGGTTTGACATAGTAACACTAATCTGCAGGCACTGATTAATCTCTGTATGACCCAAAGCGTGATTTAACAACACTTGACTTCATCCGCACGATGTACATTTTGCATCAAGGCAGATTCTTCTACTTGTATCGGTGATGATTCATCCTCTTGCTCGGTGAAACCGTAAAGAACCCGTTTTACAAATAGGCATTCATTTTCATCGGGAACAAATCCATCGTCGTCATAATTATTAGATGTATATATATATTCTGTTAAGTTATATTTCTAGAGGGGCTTGTCTATAACCTTGGTAAATATATATAGGGGCTTGTATCACATTTATGATTGAGGAATACATGATCACGTTTATGGTATCATGAGCATAAAACCCTAAATTGTTTTTTTTTTCTTCTCCACGCCGCACATCTCTTTCCGCTGTTTCGCGATTTCTGGCCAACAATCTGGAGTCGCAGCCTTACTCTCCGGAGCATACCGCCCCTCACAACAGCCCCGTCTCCTCCGATCACGATTCCGATCTGTCGGACGCTCCCTCCGCTGCTGCCATGGCCGAACAACAACTCAAGGAAGCCACAGATAAGTTATCTCATGCGTACTCTGTCACCAATATTCACTTACGAGTGAAGATATTGGATGGTATTAAGATTAATTACAATCTATGGATTAAACTGTTTCTGAATCATGTTCGTGCCTATAAGGTTTTGGACCACATTGATGGAACGGATCCACCGGAAGAAAACGATCCGCTTCATACGATTTGGAACGAGATAGATGCTGTTGTTCTCCAGTGGATATACTCCACCTTGTCTGACAGTTTATTACCTCGGGTTGTTGAAAACGAACAAACAGCCCGTGAGGCTTGGGTCAAGATACAAAATATTTTTCAAAATAACAAGGGTTCACGTGCTGCCGCTCTGGAACAAGAATTTATCAATCTTACCCTTGCATCATGTGCATCTATGGATGCTTATTTTCAGAAAATTCATGAACTCGGAGAACAACTAACTGATATTGGACGTACAGTTGATGAGAATCGCAAGGTTCTCCAACTCGTTCGGGGGTTACCTACCGAATATGATACTGTTGCTGCTATTATCAATCAAGGTACCCCGACATGGGATGAAGCGAGAAATATGATTCAACTGGAGATGCATCGTATTCAGGCCCGTCAAAATCCTAATCAATCTGTACTCATATCCAACCAACAAACTCACTCCCAGAATACCACCTACCCACCCCATGCATCCATGCAAAATCAGAACCCACCTAACCTCCCTACCCAAACCGTGATCATCAACCACCCACATATGCCGCCAATATCCCCAGAATTACCCCAATCGCAACACACATAACTACAATAACCGGGGTCGGGGACGTGGGGGTCGTTACAACAGAGGGGCTCGCTCCAATGGCAACCGGAACACAAACAATTACTACCGCCAACCCGCCCCTCCACCCCCCGGTTACCCATAACCTTACCCTCCCCCACCCGCCAACTACCCAGCCTACCCCTATCAACCGTACCCCCAACCCCACACGTCTAACCCCTCTTGGCAGCCACGATGGAACCCCCCTCCTCCCTCGGCCAACTTTGCTGCCCAACCTCCTTACCCGTATTACGATGCACTCAGTCCCACGGACATTGGCTATGCTCTCCAGAATCAGAATCAGACGCTCCCTCAACCTAACCAGGCTTGGTTCATGGACTCAGGCGCTTCCTCCAACATAACTGCCAACCCAGGTATTTTTCAGAACTCACTTTCTTTTCCTGTTATTCATCAGATTCTTGTCGGGAATGGTAATTCTTTACCAATCAAGGGTTCGGGTAATGCGTTGTATAAACTTCCTAACCGTACCTACAAACTTAATAACACCTTACTCACACCCACCGTCATTAAAAACTTGATTTCTATTCGGCAATTTACACGCGATAATCATGTTTCTATTGACTTTGACCCTCTTGGTTTCACTGTGAAGGACCTCAAGACTGGTGCGCCCCTTTCCCGCCACAATAGCTCTGGGGATCTCTATCCGTTCACAGGTCCTATCACCAACTCGTTTGCTTGCATCTCTACCCGGCCATCCCAAATCTGGCACAACCGCCTCAGTCATCCCGGCGCTCATGTTTTGGATTTTTTATCTTCTCGTAATTTGATTTCATGTAATAAAGACAAAAATTTGCACGTTTGCCGTTCTTGTCAGTTGTCTAAAAATAAACGGTTGCCTTTTGACGGTTCATTGAGTGTTACATTTAAACCCTTTGATATTATCCATTGTGATTTGTGGACTTCTCCTATTTTAAGCAAATCAGGGTATAAATATTATATGGTGCTAATCGATAACTATTCAAATTATGTATGGGTTTATCCCTTAAAATTTAAATCCGAAACTTTCCCTACATTTGTTAAGTTTCACAAATTAATTCATACACAATTTGAAACTAAAATCAAATCATTCCAATGTGATTTAGGGGGCGAGTTCGATAATAGAGAATTTCAAGCATTTGCTCAAAGCAATGGACTCGTTTTTAGGTTTGCATGCCCTCAAACCTCCCCCCAAAATGGCGAGGCCGAACGGATGATTCGGCGACTAAACGACATCATCCGTGCCATCCTCATGCAAGCAACTCTTCGACCTCCCTTTTGGGTGGAAGCTCTCCATACTGCCAGTTACCTTCACAATGTCTTACCCACCAAAACACTTAACTTTAACACCCCGGCTTTTCTCCTCTACCAACGGCACCCATCCTATGATCACCTACGGGCATTCGGTTGCGCGTGCTATCCTAACATGTCGGCTACCCAACCTCACAAACTTCACCCTCGGTCCGCGAAATGTATTTTCCTTGGCTATCCAAACAATTTTCACGGTTACCGATGCTATGACCCCTCAACCGGGAAGGTCCACATTTCCCGACATGTAATATTTGATGAATCGTCATTCCCGTACAATGAATTACAATCTTTGACAACCACCTCAGATCCCGAATTTTTCGTTGATAACGCCACCCCACCATCTCCTTTTAACGGCCCAAATTCTCACCCCCATCTCCTCACACATCTCAGCCCACTTCTCCTACACATTCGGCCCAATCATCCCCTGCTACTATACCCACGACCCAACATACATCCGCCTACCCCTCCTCTACACCGTCTACCTCGGCCCAACACCCCACTTCCTCACCCGAATCTTCACAGCCCTCACCCGTCCCTTCTCCCACACCCCCATCACAAACCGACCAACCCTCTCCTTCGTCCAACCTACACCCTATGCGTACTCGCGCTAAGTCCGGGATCTACAAACCCATATCCAAATTAAATCTTCATGTCGATCACCAACCCTCTCTATCACCCATCCCCACTTCCTATAACAACGCATTAAACGATCCTAATTGGAGAAATGCTATGAACGATGAATTTTGGGCCTTACAGGAAAATGAAACGTGGGAACTGGTACCTCGACCTTATGGACAACCGGTTATACGTTGCATATGGTTGTTCCGCCACAAATTTAGATCGGACGGGTCATTAGATCGATATAATGCACGGTTGGTAGTTAATGGTAAATCTCAGACTGTCGGTGTTGACTGCATGGAAACCTTTAGCCCGGTTGTCAAACCGGCTACGATCCGCACAGTTCTTTCCTTGGCAGTGTCACGACACTGGCCTATTCATCAGTTGGACGTGAAAAACGCGTTCCTTCATGGCGATTTAGCCGAGACTATTTACATTCAGCAGCCACCAGGATTTATAGATCGGTCTGCTCCTGACTACGTGTGCAGGCTTAAGAGATCACTATACGGTCTCAAACAGGCTCCGAGAGCATGGTACACGAGATTTTCTACTTTTTTATTATCTCAGGGCTTCAAAGGAAGTTTGTGTGACACTTCCTTATTTATTTACCGACG
This sequence comes from Deinandra increscens subsp. villosa, assembly GCA_039602395.1. Classification (NCBI taxonomy): domain Eukaryota; kingdom Viridiplantae; phylum Streptophyta; class Magnoliopsida; order Asterales; family Asteraceae; genus Deinandra; species Deinandra increscens. The sequence goes on from JBCNJP010000025.1 coordinate 27,336,516, forward strand.
GGCACAGCAGACTGCTTATTTTCTATTATATGTGGACGATATCGTCCTGACAGCCTCAGACATAGATCTTTTACGCCGTATTATTGATTCTCTCTCTCATGAGTTCGCTATGTCGGACCTAGGCCCCTTGTAACATTTTCTTGGCATTGCAGTGAAACGTGACTCATTTGGTTTATTTTTAAAATGAGACTCAGTATGCTAGGGAAATTCTTCAGAGAGCATCCATGAGCTCGTGTCGACTGTCCGCTACTTCGGTTGACACTGGCTCGAAACTTAGTGCTACTGATGGTCCACCGTTAGCGGATGGTTCGTTATATAGCAGTCTCGTAGGAGCATTGCAGTATCTCACATTCACCAAACCGGGCATCACTTATGCTGTACAACAGGTTTGTCTGTTTATGCATGCCCCACGCGAGCCTCATTTTCAGTACATGAAGCGCATTCTGCGCTACTTACAGGGTTCTTTAGACTATGGGATTCGTTTGACTGCTACTCCCGTCACATCACTCACGGCATACTCAGATGCTGACTGGGGGGTTGTACTGATTCTAGGCGATCGACTCCTGGTTATTGTGTATTCATGGGGATAATCTTCTTCAACAAGGGGATACTGTGACAATCTGTCTTTTTAGGTCTTTTCTTGATTTAAATAAACTTAAACTGATATAAATATCGTGAGAATATTTGTTTTAAACTGTTATAAATGTGGTGTGAGCATTTATGTGTTGACCGTGTTGACATTAGCAAATTAGAGTTTGCATAACCATCACTATACGAGCATGCACTTAAAGTCTATACGTTTGGTATTCTATGATTTTGTGTAAATCATACGTTATGATTTCATGTATACGTTTCGTCATTCTATGTAGCAATTGAACTTATGATTTTATGTGATATGTATGTATATATATTCATGTAATTTATTCGTGATTTTATGTGAAAATATGTCACGTAATTATACGTAAACTTTTATGATTTTAGGTGGGTTAATACGCATCGTTAGGGTTTCACGTTTATCATTTTATGGGAACTTGAAAATATATATTTTGGGAGTTTTTATTATTATTATGATGATATTATGTGACTAACGAGGTTTATATATTCTATAAACGTTATACGTTGAATATGTGTTGTCACATACACGCATATCCATCGTTTAAGTATTCTCTGTTAACCCCGTTAGAGTTCGTTAACCACTGTTAACTTGAGGGACTAATCTTGATAATTCTTAAACCCCTTTTTATCAAACTAACCTGCGGGGACCGGCGTTGTAATTATCGAAACTTAGAATAATAATTGTAAGTATGAGAGGGACTATTTGTGTCATTCAACCAAAGTTAAATTTGACAAGCCTGGAATGTAACCGATGTCCGTTTAGGCGACTGTCGGCAACCCTTTCGATTCCGGTAACCATCAACATTAAACCAGCCTCTCTCTCTCGACTGATTAAGCCCCACAAACCACCACTTGATCATTGTGATCACCTCCAAAACTCTCTCTCGTTTTCTCCATAGGCCAAAAACACCACCGCCATAAACCACCGGAGAGGAACTCCGACCACCACCCAAATTGAGTATCCTTTACTATGGTTTCGATCGCAGACTTTGAATCGCCAACAAGGTTGCACGGCAGGAGACCAGCAACACAGCCTGTCACCGGAGCCAAGTCGTGTTCGTGATCGAGTTTCGAGTTCGTTTCGGATCGGTTTTGACAACAAAAACACGGATCATCTTTCATCTCCAACTTGAGGTAGGCATTCCCCTATGATTTTCGTTAGTTTTTCCTTGTTCCGTTTCCGTTTTTGCGACTTTTCGGTGATCGGAAAATAATTCCGATCGTCTTGGGTCCTAAGGAAGGAGATGACGCGTTCTGTATAGCATAAAACAGTTAAATTCTGTTTCATTTTCAATATGGGCATTTCGTCCAGTGGTTAGAGTTTAGGCGCTATATCCTTGAGGTCGCGGGTTCGATTCCCGGCCTCACATTTTTATTATTCTGATTTTTCTGGGATTTGTTTCTGATGGCTGGTACTTTATAAAACCTCTGTTGTCTAATCTGGTAATCAATCGTCGACTTGCCTAATTGGTTAGAGCACTGTTCAGGAACTTGGAGGTCATGGGTTCGAACCCAGTGACCTCCATAATTTTCTTTTTTTGTTGTTTTCGCAATTTTGAGTATTTGGTGACTTTGGACTTGTACCACAAGTGCCCCTTAGTGTAGTTTAAACCCGTAAACTGCGTAAATGGTTTGTTAATTGGATTTTCTCATTGATTTGATACAAATATAGTTTTGAATATCTATGAAAATGTATTTAATTATTTAGTATGGACTCTCGTATGTAAATATTATATATTTTACAAAAATGAATATGTAGATATACATACTTATTTATTTAAAATTCATAGATATTTTGCATAAACGATATGAATAAAGGTTACCTGTTTGTAAATTCTTTATCTACGCAATTGTGCATTTGGTTGTATATATATATATATATATATATATATATATATATAAACAAATAATATTAGTAAATATTATGCTTTCGCGTTGTTTGATAATCGCTCGGATTTGGAAACGTGCCATCCTCGACTCGTTCCGGATTTCACAACCTTCGTCATTTCTAGTCAACGTCATTCGTTTTTCATCGTTGGTTTAGACTTAGTCGTTTTCAATTGAACACACACTTATGTATATATGCACGTTAGGTGTTTGGTAGAGAACACAAGACCTGCTAGTTGTTACTTGCTGTCGTTATTTATCTGGAATTGCTGTGCACCCGAAGGTGAGTTTCATGGCCGCATTTTACTGTTTTTAATCCTGTTGGGGGAGATTAACATGCATGATTTACATAACTGAGATAATTAGACTTTATATATCACTTGATGACTTGAAGCACACTGATACAACAAAGTCCTTCTTATGGTACCGTTAGTATTAATGACGATAGCGGGAGATATATTGTAGTACTACTGGGTCTGACAAACCCCACCCGGGTCAGTCGCGCTGACTGATTGGATATCGAACGGGTGTTATATATGTCCTAAACACAACAAGGCAAACTGCACAAACTGTAAACAACTGTTAGCTTCGGTGACCATCAACGTGCGAAGTTTCATGTATATAGCCTAGCTAGCTATTTGATATATATTAGTGATTATGCTCTTATAACTTGATTGTTGTTGAACAATCAATCTTAAACTGAACTTGAACTGTTTTTCAACTGATAAACCTGTGAACTCACCAACCTTTGTGTTGACAGTTTTTAGCATGTTATTCTCAGGTTGCAGATGTTCGAGTATCACGAGTACGCATGCATGAGGCTTTGAAACCCTTTTATTAACTTTGCACAAGCCATGTCACCTTGGGTGATGGTGTTTTTATATTAATACTTTCAGTGTAATACGCTTCCGCATTTGTAAAACTCTGTATATATATTTTAATGAAATATACAACCTTTTTATTAATTACTGGTCATTTGGTGTAAGTAATAGACGACGATCCTGGTTTATCACGCTCCCTGCGGTGGTATTTCGCGCGTGGATTTTTAGGGGTGTGACAGATTGGTATCAGAGCCATTGGTTACAGCGAACTAAGATTCGTCTTAAACTATAACTGTTTTGCATTAGTTACACTTAAACATTTCTCTCATGCATCGTGATACTGATCACTCCTACACGCACCTGGTTTACAATTTGTCGTTTACATAATCCAATACCTTTATACTCACGGCGAGGAGCCGGTTAGTCTTGAGTCATTTTTCTTAACCTCTCTAAGTTGTGTACCTCTTGGTTAACATTCATGTACGACGAGACGTCGAATCAGATCGAAGGATCACGTTTATACTTTTGAGGAGCTGATTGCTACTCGGGATTATTCCAGATTGAACAATTGGGCGTAGTGCCCATACTATGGATGTATGCTGCATATGGAAGGTGGTGTAATACCTCTTCTTGCCCTTAAACCTCTATTTTAGCTTAGGAGGTTTCTTGTTATACCTGCCTCACGTATATCCCTAAACTCATCCGTTCAGGAAATGTTATCTCGATGTGCTAGTCGCGCGATTATTTAGCTTCACTAGAGTTAGCACGGTATGAATTCAAGTAGCTTCCTATGGGGCACTTATATCCACTTTCGTGATCCTGATCGTCTTCACATTTGTTGTGATCTCTTAAGATCTTTCCCTTCTCGACAACTAGAGTACAATTCTTATAACCCCAATGAAACCTGATGCGGGTGGACTGAAATTCCCTCTTTGTGTATTGGATTGCGATCACGCCAGTATGTGTGATAATTATTCTCTAACTTCGAGCTAAGCTAGGGTCATTGTGATAAACCCTACTCAGATCCTATTGAGCTAAATTTATGGCTGACTCGCTTCGGGTGGGTCATTCCAATCTGAGTGAGCATTCCATTCTTGAAACTTGTCTTTTAACAAATTCTGGTCAAGATAACCTTGGTTCAGTAACCACATTCTTCATACACACTCCGAGGATATGTAAATTGTACTCCGCCAAACCTGGTAACCGAAGTAAGAGGAACTAGGCTGACAATATAGGGTAAATTACAGTTACGGGTGCACACGTAAACGTAATTTGCAGTGTATGGAAATCCTGGAGAATCCTACTAGGCAAGCTAATGATCATATTGGGACAAATTCCCGTAAATTTTTTTCTCTCTCTCTTTCTCCTCGTGGCATTGAATGTTGAACAAGTTGAACTCAACCGATTGATCGAAGTCATCTGTCTTTGTAAACGTTATCGCGCATGATCTTATCTCTCTTATATATGGATCCTAATCCCTACGAGAACTCTTTTGAAACATATTATGAATGTTATTCCTGAAGGGACATCGTTTCACTCGTGTACTTTGAAGACAAGTTTTTCTTGATTACGAAAACTCTTGTTGAAATCTTTGACTGGTTTGAATTCATATTGAATCAGAATTATACCCTCACGACTTTACCGACCATATCAATCCCTAGAATTTTATGGTCGTGAGACTACTCGGATATATATTCACCGGACGAATACCCAGACAATGTTGGATAAACGAATCATATAAATCATATATCACGGGCACTGGAAACGTATTTTTTGGCTGAACTCTTGTGAAGTTCCCTCTGAAGATTCATACTCCCTGATTTTATTGTGCGAACCAAAACTTGTCGCTAGCAGCATCGTCAAGATTGTACGAACTGCCTACCTCACCGCAAGACACATTCTCCCTAGTAGGGTATGTTAGTGAAAAGTCTTTATGGTTTCAAGTTAATGACTCCCAACTTTAACGTAAGGACTGTTCCGATTGATCTCCTGAGCCTTAACTATCAATTTTTGTTTGCATAATTCAACCTTTCATGATTTAGCAACCGACAATTTATGATTCGCATGCTTGGTAATCCTTTATGTCCTGGATAAGCTTCTAATCTTTGAACTGAAGGGTGTTACACTTTTGGTTAGGCTCTCTACTAGTTAACACCATTGATGATAAGACAACCTTGTGCTTCAATCGCAGTAATAATACCAAGCTTTATATGGAAACTCTATTTGCACCCATCGAGCGTGAACTTCTTGTTATCGATAGCTAACTGTGCGATCAAACTGTACTTACCCTTCTTACACATTAAGTACACCAAGTTATCCGTACATGTTGTACATTATTAACTCTCCTATCATAACAGCTACCGAAAAATTTCTGGTATACGGATCCTCAACATCCTTTCAGGAAACTTTCATTGATGAACCCAACTTGAACTTAAACCTTGTGGCCTACTTAAATCTTGATCTTCTTGAAATCTGAAGCTTTATGATATTCATCTGTCATGCGCCAACCTCTCGACGACCTTCACTAGAATAACAAACCTTACGCATTTTTCTGGTATTGTGAATGAAAACTCTTACACCTTTTGTTTGCATAACGTATTGAGGTTTTACACTCTCACCCCCTTTACCTTCAAGCGTATGGGAAAGACTTGACGTCCTCTACCTCCGATAAAAATAACCACTGTGATTTGACTAATAGATAGTAATGGTAAGTAGCTGGTACGCCTTCAAGGTGCTGGTAGTGTGGTGGGTTAGCTGCGGTACACCCTATATATAAACATTGGTAGCACGTTGAATGTGGGACCGGTACTGGACCAAGGATTGACTTTAGAGTCATACACAAGAGCCTCATCTTGAGAAACTCCATCTAACAAGACTAAGCCTCGACAAAACTGTTTAATGCTACCTTCTATAAGAATGCAGATATTCCTTACGTATTTCTACCAAAAGAGATTTTCCCGAGATAATCAAACTCCATGCTTTTAGAAAACTCTCCTACGTGCTTACTGACTCAGATGAACATCAATGATCTGAAAACCAGAGATTTTTTTTTCCTTCTTATTAATGGCAAACCGCATGATCGAATGAACCACTCCAACTTTTAGAAGCATGTGTTCAGAAGTAGATCGAGTTTTGTTTGAGGGATACTACTTTTGGGTCGATTGCCTGTTTTTATAAACCCTCTGGCATTCACTTAGGTGATAGCCCCGACCCTTTTCTATGGAACACCCGATTTGATCTTTTAACCCGCGGTAAACTTGCACTAACCCTAGCAAAAATGCATATATACAGCAACCCAAGCCAAAGCCGTGTTTGAACATTCTAATGTTTTTGTTTCGCGGACACCTTTTTACAACACCTTCGTGCTTTAACTTACTTTTGAAAACCATTAGAATCGATGTTTTGACAAGAAAAGGAATGACGCATAAACCGCAAGGACACCAAGGAACGGGGCATGTCGGTGAGCTTAAACAATGAAGATTTCCTTAACGAGACGTTTACTCTATTGGATTGTATAACTGTTGACACGTTCATTTCGATATCTATTTATGAAAATTCCTTGCCAAATCCTGTCAAGCACGTATATACCTCTCTCTGAATTTTATACTATCCATTACATTAGTTTCATCCTCCCTACTGGTATCTTTGCCAGTGCCATAATAAACTCACATGTCGTTCTTGGAATGTGTAGTTTCGGCTATCATAAGCCTGCTACCTTATCGCTTACTAGAATTCACGAACTAAGCCGTTGGCGCTCTTCATCTTAAATTTGCTATTCTCATGCTTGATGAGCACCTTTCGATATTCAATAAATCATAGTTTACACTTTTGTTTTGTGGAACTTCCGCCCTTATTTTTGGATTCTTTAGCAAGGTAATATGCATGATGATATGTTGTACTAAACTCCAACTTGAATTTGAACCTAATTGTGTATGTTATTTCATGAAAAGTTCTTAACGGAATTCAGTAATTATTTTCTAAAACAAATTGTTACGTGTTACCTTTTAAGTGGTTGTGAACTCTTGATTGGATTTCTTATTGAACCTCAGTCCTAGAATCAACATGTTGCCAGTTATATTTTAGTATGTGAGCAACTGTTGAACCATTTTAACCAAGATAAATAGTTTGTTTGCTTCTGACCTTCTCATGAGAAATGTTTACAAAACATCTGTGTTTATGCATGCTGAATTTGAGAATCTAACCCTACATTTAGGGAATAGAAACTGATTAATTATTGAAGTGTTGGTTTAAACATAAGCTGCATAGAGTTGCATGATTAGTTATGTGTACGAATTATGTTAGGAACAAGAAAATGACATGTTCTGAATGTATTAGCTTGATTGAGTATGAAAACCATACACCGTACAAGGTCCTAAGTCTCCTACTTCGGTGGGAATGACAAGACTGTGTGAAGCTGCCTCGTCAACTTTGCATCGTATGGATTTTGTTCGTTAGTTTATGAACTTATATGCTAGAGATATGCCACGCTAGAGTTGCATGGTAGTATATGAGGTGTTGGGACAATTGTATGTGTTGTATGGTAAAACTTTCATGATAAATTGCATGCTAGTACGCTTTGACCGCATAAACCTTTAAAAGAAACCTTCTTAGAGACTTGTATGCTATTTGAACCGTTAGTACATGAAATGTGAATTTCAGTGTTATTATGAACCATGTGAAACTTAATTAGTCATAAAGTACTAAATCAATCAATGGGTCTTCATGTTAACTTGATCTGTCTTGTGTAATTTTATGCTAACTACTAATTGGTAGGAAAGATCAGACGTTTACGTTTTTTGTTAGACAATGGGTTCATTAAACACTTATTGACTTGATGCACACACAATTTTCTCATATACTCAAATTCTCCTCTCTCCAATTCACCTGGGTTATTGGTAAATGCGAACACCTTAACTGAAAGCAGACACAAAATGGAAATCTCACTCTCAACATTGGGTACAATAGCTGGAGGCTACTCGGACATGTTAAGGTCCTTCTTCATATTGAAATTTTGATTTCGGATACTTATGTATCATGTTACTCTGTTCGGCCTTGCCACTCAACACGATCCCCATAATACGGTTGTTCGACTCTTCTCATTGGAGAACGTTTGATAGGAAATCACTCTCTATACTTTTGATTCGAATTTCTTTTGAAATCATCTAAACATTTGGCATCTTCTCAGCATTAGAAACACATTCTTGATCATAACATCCATCACTCCTTTAGGAGTAGGAACCCTGAATTCTTTCGATATGTTATTATCAATTCGACTCTTCAAACAATTGTCACTAATTTAAATTTCGGGACGAAATTCTTTCAACAAGGGGATGATGTGACAACTGTAAAATTTTTTCTTTCTTTTGTGACCAACTTTTAAATCACGTTATTCAATTTTCGGGACGAAAATTCTTCAACAAGGGGATACTGTGACAATCTGTCTTTTTAGGTATTTTCCTGATTTAAATAAACTTAAACTGATATAAATATCGTGAGAATATTTGCTTTAAACTGTTATAAATATGGTGTGAGCATTTATGTGTTGACCGTGTTGACATTAGCAAATTAGAGTTTGTATAACCATCACTATACGAGCATGCAATTAAAGTCTATACGTTTGGTATTCTATGATTTTGTGTAAATCATACGTTTTGATTTCATGTATACGTTTCGTCATTCTATGTAGCAATTGAACTTATGATTTTATGTGATATGTATGTATATATATTCATGTAATTTATTCGTGATTTTATGTGAAAATGTGTCACGTAATTATACGTAAACTTTTATGATTTTAGGTGGGTTAATACGCATCGTTAGGGTTTCACGTTTATCATTTTATGGGAACTTGAAGATATATATTTTGGGAGTTTTTATTATTATTATGATGATTTTATGTGACTAACGAGGTTTATATATTCTATAAACGTTATACGTTGAATATGTGTTGTCCCATACACGCATATCCATCGTTCAAGTATTCTCTGTTAACCCCATTAGAGTTCGTTAACCACTGTTAACTTGAGGGACTAGTCTTGATAATTCCTAAACCCCTTTTTATCAAACTAACCTGCGGGGACCGGCGTTGTAATTATCGAAACTTAGAATAATAATTGTAAGTATGAGAGGGACTATTTGTGTCATTCAACCAAAGTTAAATTTGAGAAGCCTGGAATGTAACCGATGTCCGTTTAGGCGACCGTCGGCAACCCTTTCGATTCCGGTAACCATCAACATTAAACCAGCCTCTCTCTCGACTGATTAAGCCCCACAAACCACCACTTGATCATTGTGATCACCTCCAAAACTCTATCTCATTTTCTCCATAGGCAACAAACACCACCACCGTAAACCACCGGAGAGGAACTCCGACCACCACCCAACTTGAGTATCCTTTACTATGGTTTCGATCGGAGACTTTGAATCGCCAACAAGGTTGCACGGCAGGAGACCAGCAACACAGCCTGTCACCGGAGCCAAGTCGTGTTCGTGATCGAGTTTCGAGTTCGTTTCGGATCGGTTTTGACAACAAAAACACGGATCATCTTTCATCTCCAACTTGAGGTAGGCATTCCCCTATGATTTTCGTTAGTTTTTCTTTGTTCGGTTTCCGTTTTTGCGACTTTCCGGTGATCGGAAAATAATTCCGATCGTCTTGGGTCCTAAGGAAGGTGAAGACGCGTTCTGTATAGCATAAAACAGTTAAATTCTGTTTCATTTTCAATATGGGCGTTTCGTCCAGTGGTTAGAGTTTAGGCGCTAAATCCTTGAGGTCGCGGGTTCGATTCCCGGCCTCACATTTTTATTATTCTGATTTTTCTGGGATTTGTTTCTGATGGCTGGTACTTTATAAAACCGCTGTTGTCTAATCTGGTAATCAATGGTCGACTTGCCTCAATGGTTAGAGCACTGTTCAGGAACCTGGAGGTCATGGGTTCGAACCCAGTGACCTCCATAATTTTCTTTTTTTGTTGTTTTCGCAATTTTGAGTATTTGGTGACTTTGGACTTGTACCACAAGTGCCCTTTAGTGTAGTTTAAACCCGTAAACTGCGTAAATGGTTTGTTAATTGGATTTTCACATTGATTTGATACAAATATAGTTTTGAATATCTATGAAAATGTATTTAATTATTTAGTGTGGACTCTCGTATGTAAATATTATATATTTTACAAAGATGAATATGTAGATATACATACTTATTTATTTAAAACTCATAGATATTTTGCATAAACGATATGAATAAAGGTTACCTGTTTGTAAATTCTTTATCTACGCAATTGTGCATTTGGTTGTATATATATATGTATATATATATATATATATTGGTTTCTGGATTTTGTAAACAAATAATATTAGTAAATATTATGCTTTCGCGTTGTTTGATAATCGCTCGGATTTGGAAACGTGCCATCCTCGACTCGTTCCGGATTTCACAACCTTCGTCATTTCTAGTCAACGTCATTCCTCTTTCATCGTTGGTTTAGACTTAGTCGTTTTCAATTGAACACACACTTATGTATATATGCTCGTTAGGTGTTTGGTAGAGAACACAAGACTTGCTAGTTGTTACTTGTTGTCGTTATTTATCTGGAATTGCTGTGCACCCGAAGGTGAGTTTCACGGCCCCATTTTACTGTTTTAAATCCTGTTGGGGGAGATTAACATGCATGATTTACACAACTGAGATAATTAGACTTTATATATCACTTGATGACTTGAAGCACACTGATACAACAAAGTCCTTCTTATGGTACCGTTAGTATTAATGACGATAGCGGGAGATATATTGTAGTACTACTGGGTCTGACAAACCCCACCGGGGTCAGTCGCACTGACTCGATTGGATATCGAACGGGTGTTATATTCGTCCTAAACACAACAAGGCAAACTGCACAAACTGTAAACAACTTTTAGCTTCGGTGACCATCAACGTGCGAAGTTTCATGTATATAGCCTAGCTAGCTATTTGATATATATTAGTGATTATGCTCTTACAACTTGATTGTTGTTGAACAATCAATCTTAAACTGAACTTGAACTGTTTTTCAACTGATAAACCTGTGAACTCACCAACCTTTGTGTTGACACTTTTTAGCATGTTATTCTCAGGTTGCAGATGTTCGAGTATCACGAGTACGCATGCATGAGACTTTGAAACCCTTTTATTAACTTTGCACAAGCCATGTCACCTTGGGTGATGGTGTTTTTACATTAATACTTTCAATGTAATACGCTTCCGCATTTGTAAAACTCTGTATATATATTTTAATGAAATATACAACCTTTTTATTAATTACTGGTCATTTGGTGTAAGTAATGGACGACGATCCTGGTTTGTCACGCTCCCTCGGTGGTATTCCGCGCGTGGATTTTTAGGGGTGTGACAAGTGTTTAAATACTTGTTCTTTCCAATGCTATCCTAATTCTTGGCTGCGTAGGAGGTGATCTTTGGAATCATAATTTGGAGTACGTGGTGTGTCTGTATCGTAATCGAAGTTTGGAGTGCCCGGCGTTTAATCCGAGTGGTAATTTCTGTATCTCGAATAATCTGTTTTCTATCTTTTCAATTTCTTTTTCCCGAATCCGACGGTTCTCTAACCGGATATACAACATCTGGTATGAGAGCATCAGGCTCGTTTCCGCATTTTTCTACAACCCATTTCTCTTTCGATTTGGAAAAAAAAATTACAACCCAGTTTGTCTCTGTCGTTTTCTTCCAAAGAACAACCCAACTTTTCTTTTTACAATTCCACCTTAATTTCTTTCAACCCATATCTATTTGTTTTTACGGCATTCCGAAGTTCCTTTTCAAATTTATTGGAAGCATGACTTATGGAGCGGCAAATATAGAAATTGCAACAGCAACTTCATGCTCTAACATTTATCATGAATCTACAGAGAGATCGTGACCAAACATCGCCTCATTACCGACTCGACAGTTATGAAGACGACGATGATCAAGGCAAGGAAATTGATGCGAAAGACTGGGATGTTGAACCTGTAGAAGCATATTTTTATGCTGCGTTGTGTCTCGTGTATTGTATCTATATGAGAGCTTATGTGTGTGTGACTATGAGGGCAGCGGACCAGTTGGTCTAGCGTACCAAATGGTCCGCCGGACCAGATGGTCCGGATATGGTCCGCAGCTCATTTAGTCGTACCTATAAATAGGTAACATGTGTAGAGAGTTTAGAACTTCTGGTCATATCATCTCCACTAAGTGCGTGTTTCTAAGTGTGTTCTAGAGAGATAAACCAAAACTTTGTAATTGTTCTCTTTGTGAAATCAATAAAACAAAGCTTATTTACATTCTCGTGCACTAGATCGATCGGTTCATCCAGTAGTAAGATCGTTACTGTGTTTTACAAGTGGTATCAGAGCAAATCCAGGTTGCTCTGCTGGTTTGAATTGATCAAAATTGGATTTTTCTAGTGAGAGAAAGTGGGTTTCTTTGGTTTTTCATCAAATTTCTTCAATTCGAGTGTTTCCGAGGTAAAAAATGATTTCTGATTGTTCCTAGTGAGTTTTCGCACCTCTCTGAAGCAAATTCAAGTCCAAATTGTCAAAATTCGCGAAAATCCGTCGATTTCAGCGTTGGTACGCTCGAAGAACAGTTGGTCCGCCGTTGGTCCGCTGTTGGTCCGCCAGGAAATCTTCAAATTTGGTCCGCGGCAGTTTCAGCGTACCATTTGGTCCGCCCCCGTACCATTTGGTCCGCCCCCGTACCAAATCTGGTCCGCTGAGTACAAATTTGGTCCTCCGTACCATTTTGGTCCGCTGGGTACATTTGGTCCGCTGGCAGTTTCTTAAAAGTGTCATAACTTTTGCATCGTTAATCGCTACGAGAGCCATAAGTACTCAAATCGATCGTCTCGACGAGCTCTACATTGTTCGTTCAAAGTTGATCTTCAAAATCAAATTCTAAGACATTCATTTTCGAGTTTGAAGTTTTGTTATCCAATTTCACAATTTTCAAAATGTATACAATTGATGCATTTATTGAGAGACATAGTCAGATTGTGCCGAAGTTGATAAATCTTGAAGATTATCATGGTTGGGCAACAAATTTTAGAGCATATGTTGTTGACTTGGATAAACGGTTGTGGTTACCGATTTCAAATGAATATCAGTATCCAACAACTTATGGTGGTGAGTGTAAGATGAGATGGAATTTTTCAATTGATGAAAGGGAATCATATGATCAAAATGAAAAGGCTAAAGCACTTCTTCGGTTAGCTTTGCCTATAACTCTAAAAAATCAAGTTAGAGATTGTGGAAAAGCAAAGCTGATATGGGATTTTGTAAAGAAACAGTGTGAAGAACATATGTCTACAATTTCTCAGAAAACGGTTGATCAAGAGTTGAAGTTTAAAGGTAAAATTGAAGAATTAGAGAAGAAAGAAGCGAAGTTATCCGAAGAGAATAGTATTCTGAGAAAAGAATTGGAGGAATGGAAAAATAAAATTCATGATGGTTACGAAGCCAAAATTCAACAGAGTACATCTTCCTCGTGTACAACGTGTACTGATTTTGTTAAAATTAAGGAAGATTGGTTGAAAGAAAAAGAAGTGTTAATTGAAGAATGCAATAAAGCTAAAGCTAATGAAAAGCAAGTTGTTGAAGATTTTGATGCTTTATTTGCAAAATGTTATCCTCTTCAACAGAAATATGAAAATGTTAATAAAATTGCTGTCGAAGCTGCTGATAGAGTAATCCAACTTCAGGAGGAACTCACTAAGTTGCGTGATGAAAAAGGTGAGGTTCAAAGTCAAAATGACATTTTGAAACAAGATGTTGCGTATTATAAGAAACAGGTAGAGAAGGTTACTGGAGAAGTTCTTGCTGGATGTGATAGAATATATAGTCAAAAGCTTAAGTATAACGAGTTGTCTGAGCAATTTATTGCTTCTCAAAAGGAGTTACTTGAAGCTAATACAAAGGTTTCTGAGATAAAGATTGAAATTCTTGATCTTCAACGAAAACTTGAGAATTTCAATACATCAAGTGTGTTTCAGAATTATCTGTATCATATGGAACGAGATGGCAAACCAAGTAAAGATGTTGATAATCATGAAGTTCCTGCTCAAGTGATTGATCTGAAAAAGCCATCTAATGATGATTTAAGTCAAAAGTTGCAAGATTTTCCTGAAGGAGATGGTGTTAAGTCTGGAAAAGCACAAAAGTCAAAGACTAAGAAGAATAAAAAGGGGCTTGATTATTGCAAAGGATTGAAGTTTGATTCCAAGTCTACATTTCTTGATAAAGAAAAGATTTTTGAAGGGAATCCAGGTCATGTGAAGATTCCTGATTTTTCTGATATTGTGATCGATGAATCTTTACTAAATAAGAAATTTGGTATTAAAGCTATCAAAGATGAATTTTCTCGTCTAGCTTCACAAGGGCATTCTTTGAAAGAACATCCTAAGCAGAAAAATGGTGGTTTGGGATATGAAGAAAAAGAAGTTCCGATTAATGATTCCAACAAGAAGAAGTTGAAAGATGAGCGGAAACAGAAACAGAAGGTGTCTACAGAGAAGAAGCCTCAGTTTTGGAAGAAGAAAGTATCTACACCATCTGCAGATGAAAAGATTTCTTCTGAAGAGTCTTCTTGCATATCTGATGCTACACCACAAGGCGGTAAAAATTCAGATTCATTTTATTCTGCTAATTCTAATAGGTTTTATCATCAAGATAAATTCTTTGGTTATGGAGATGATTCTGGTTTTTATGATTCTCCAAAATGTTTTCCAAAATTTCAGAAACCAAAGAAATTTAAACCTGTGATTTCAAAGGTTTATGATGAAGGGTCGACTGATCTATTTGGAAAACCGATTTCAAACACTAAAACTAATCATCGACTGTGTTATGTTTGTCGTGAGAAGGGTCATTATGAAAATAAATGCCCTACGACAACTAACAATTCATCATCAAATGCCAAACATACAAAGTATGTTGATCCTGATGGCATTATTTTTAGTGAGCCAATACCCAATTCTAAATTTTCATGGAAACAGAAGCTTAACTCAGAAAAGTTGGGTAGTAGTTCTGATTATCACTCATCAGTTGACAATGGTTCACCAGAAAGTTTAAAACCAAAACAGGAATGGAGACCAAAGGTTGTCTCAACAGCCAACACTGATTTTGTTGAAGACACTGGACGACCTATCACAAATGGGGATGAGGGTCGGGGTTTTACAAACTTATTATTTTCCAGTGTGTGCAGGTATTTCAAGAAGACCTGTTAGTGATTGTCTAATTGCTGACAGTGGAATACTTGTGATTGTTTTAAGTTAAAATGCATCGTTCCTATCTTTGAAACACAAATTTTTACAAAAATCATTTTCAAAAATATGTCAAGTGTTGATTGATCATTTTCATGTTTGTTTTTCATTTTCTTTCGTTCATATTTTTAGGGGGAGAAAATTTGAAAATTAAAAAAAAAATAGTGTTTGTTTGAATTTTAGGGGGAGAAATTGGAAAAATATAAAAAAATGGAAAATTGAGAAATTGATCCGACAAAAGCGAGAAATGATGGTACATCAGCATATATGTTATCTGCCATGGATAGATTAAGTCTAAAGGATGTAGGTACTTGCATAATCTGTGAATGTGCATGACTAATCTGATATCTGCAAGTAAGATATAAACATAAAGCTTGCCTCATGATCTTTGGTTATTTGCTTCTTGATGAATGCTGTGTGATGATTCCAAAAATAGAATAAAGAGATATCTTGATGAATGCATGTTTTCATTTTGCAAAAATTTCAACTTGTTTGATTTTCTTTATTTTGTCAAACGATCGGCCTTTCTCTGCGTATCGAAAGATCGACCTGATTGGTGTTCGTTTGACGTTCTGCTTTATTTTCTTTGGTGTTTCGTATAATCCATCGGACTTTCTCTGCGTGTACGGGAGTACCGACCTGATTGTTGTTGGATTATACAATTTCTGCTTTATTTTTATATTTCTTATTTTCCTAAACAATCGGACCTTCTCTGCGTGCTCACAAGGCCGACCTGATTGTTGTTTGTTTAGGGTTCTGCTTTATTTTTGCATGACTCATCAAGGATGATTAAATCTCTAAGAAAGTTGGATTTATATGATAAATATGATGATTTGCCAGTATTTCTGATAGAGTGGAGACCGAGTTATCAGTGCATGATAAAATTACCTTAAGCATATCTGAAAACGATAAAAAATGATTGGTGCATGCTGAAATAAACATAAATGTTGTATTTGCGATTATCTTGGCTTGCATGCTGATTAAGACCGAAATTGAAATGTGCTTGATGCGTTATGTCTGATATGATCTCATGTCGTGATCTTTCTAGCAAAATACCAAAAATAGAGTGTAATTTTGTATTGCATTTATATTTACATTTTAGTAAAATTCAAAAAGATTTTTGGTGTGTTTTAGCATAGCTTTGAAAAATCAAAAAGAGTTTAGGTGTGTTTTGATCTAAAGTTTCTAAAAGCCAAAAAGATTTTATTTCTTAGTTGTTTTCGATTGATCAACACTTGATACAAAATCAAAATTTCAAAATCAATATCTTGGATTCTCAAAGAGAAGTTTTGCACCAAGATTAAATTATTTTTGGAAATTCAAAGAAAATCCGCACTTTTGTCTTCTAAAGTTGCAGGTTCTGTGTGTCAAGACTCGAGCATGGTGAAAGGGGGAGTTTGTTATATCTTTCACAAGTGGATCTTGAAGGTCAAAGATTTATTCAAGAATGATCCAGCCATGCAAGCTCTATTTCTGACAAGATTTCAAGTTGACGATCGGATGCAACATTGTTGAAGATTGAAGACTAGAGATTTAGTTAGAATAGATACACTACACGTTAAGGGGGAGTTTGTAGAAGCATATTTTTATGCTGCGTTGTGTCTCGTGTATTGTATCTATATGAGAGCTTATGTGTGTGTGACTATGAGGGCAGCGGACCAGTTGGTCTAGCGTACCAAATGGTCCGCCGGACCAGATGGTCCGGATATGGTCCGCAGCTCATTTAGTCGTACCTATAAATAGGTAACATGTGTAGAGAGTTTAGAACTTCTGGTCATATCATCTCCACTAAGTGTGTGTTTCTAAGTGTGTTCTAGAGAGATAAACCAAAGCTTTGTAATTGTTCTCTTTGTGAAATCAATAAAACAAAGCTTATTTACATTCTCGTGCACTAGATCGATCGGTTCATCCAGTAGTAAGATCGTTACTGTGTTTTACAGAACCTCAGTACGATGATGATGGATCTATTCCCGATGAAGACGAGTGCCGATTTGTGGAACGGGTGCTTTACCGTATCACCAAACAAGAACAAGAAGATGATTCACCCCCGATGCACCTACAAGATGTACAACCCGAGGATGCATGTTACGTGTTCTTCGAATAATTTGGATGTTCGATAGACGAGTACTTCATGATGGTCGCCTTAAGATGATGATATTTAATGAGAGTCTTCACAAACATGATCGCCGTCTTGAAACATTTGCAAATATCAGAAGAGATACCTTATCTGGGATCCTTAAGATTTAAATTCGAACGACATATGTGCGGAAGATATGATTTTGGAAAAATAAAATAAAATAAAATAAAATAAAATAAAATAAAATAAAATAAAATAAAATAAGAAAAAAATAAAATAAAATAAACGAAGCTAACTTCAACACAGAAAATGACTCTATTTTGTAAATTTTGGAGTTTTTCTGATTTTATAGATTTTGCGAAAACTACTTGATATGAGATGAAATCTACTTGTAACACAAGACAAACTTCATATTTCAGACAGGTACATAATAGCCTAACATGATCATTAATATTGTTTATCCACCTAAGCTCATGCATCCTTTCTTTTAACTTATGTATGTGAATTTGATTATCTTTTAGGTACATTAAGTGAATGTAATGAGAGCCATATGCAACTAAGTTCACAACAGTTCTTACCTATTTTTCAAGACACACCTGGAGTTACTATTACAAAATTTGAGTTACCATCCTTTTCTTGAGTGTTAAGTCTCCAATTTCATGGAAATGGATAAGATGGATCCGAGTGATCACAAGGTCTTTGCCGACACAAAACAGATGTGATCACTGAAATATTGATGGATATGAATGGATGGATGAGACTCAAGGTCGTTGCGGATGCAAAGAAGATGAGTCTCTTGTAATGGATGAGATGATACCAAGTTCTTTGTGTAAGCAAAACAGATGGTGTGTCGGGGTGAAATTAGAGACTTAAAACTGAAGAAACAAATGGTGTGTGCATAGATTTAAGACTCACAGAATGCAATCAAGTTACAGGATAATTTACAAGAACATATCCAAGGCTGTATTTTGAACTTAATCGGTCATTAAGTTAGAAAAATAATAATTTAAGTGAATCACAAGACATAGCTTACTTCATTGATAGCTGAGCCTACTAATACATCATATAATAGTACTATCTGACCTAATCTAAGCAAATTCATGGCCAGGAATATACATGTGGATGTACTATCATTTCTCATATAGCACTCAAGACTTTTTAGATTTTAATAAAATTAAAACAAGACTGAAAAACACATGTTTTTGTGATTTTTGCAATTTTTCATATTTTGTATTTTGTTTATGAAATCTTCCACACTAGTCGTCCAACTTACCTTATCAAAGTATCCTCCTTCACGTTGATTTGAGAATGACACTGTGAAGCTCTTTGTGTTAAATTTTTTGAATCTTGACAATTTGTGCATATGTAACTGTTCAGCAAGGTTGACACTGTGATATTGCAATCAGCATAAGAGTAGATTATAATAAGACTTTATGAGATCAACTGAGTCAGCAACTAAGATAATTAGGGACCAGCAAGAGAAATCTTTAACACTTAGGTCTTCATTTGATCAATAACATAATTTTGTAAGGCTTAGCGGCACGGTCTTTGAGAAAGTTGTTCCCCCTCGTTTGATGCTTTACAAGAGTTCAGTGAAAACTAGAACTATTCTTGCACTATATCATGACAAACACAATAAGCTTCACCGGATACATCAAATTGAGTGACCAGAATTCAACGAATTCCCCCTCAAACAATGCTTAAATTGATAAAACTTTGGATTTTGGGTTTTTTAATTTTTTGTGTTTCTGTTTTTATAAAAATGGAGAACTTCCTCAGTTTAACCTACGTCACCCATATTGGTGTCTCCTGAAAAATAAAAAATTTTCTTCAAATGTAGACACAACTCATGGAGTTGGATCCTTGGCATTGAGGGTAGATTCATTTGACACAACTTTGGGCTCAACCGATGGTACTTTGGGAACCCAAACTTGTTTGCATTTCTTTTTTTTAGAACGAGTCATCCTTTGAGCATTTATTAAATTGGTTTGTGCTTGCTCAAATGACGACGGTTCAGGGGCAGTTTCCTTCAAATATGATCTCCACACTCCAGATGGCCACGGATCATAAAATCCATAACCACTATCACAGTGATCATAACCATACAACGGATTATGCGTGAAATTCCATCCCATGTGTTGACCGAATGTTGGTTGGTGATAGTACTGGTAGTAGGGATTGTAGCTGCAAACCCAACCAGTATGACCAAGTTGCCCACAAAAAATGACAACCAACAAGTCTAATTTGATTTGAAAAACCATTAAAGTAAGAGTGAGTTTGGTTATTAAATCTGGCTGAAGTGGAGGCAGCTCGATGCATTTCTGATCTGGCTTCCTCATTTTGCACATTCAGCTCCTTCACTTGCAAGTCAGTATCTTTAACACTAAGTTTGTTCAGATCTTTAATCAGGTGATGATCATCATATTGCTGAGTCTCTAGATTGTTTGATCTATCAGATTCTACATTCTGGTTCACTTGAGATTTCTTTGAGATTTTTTTTGAATATTTGACTGCAGTGGTAACTTTGACTTTTCCCTTTACATCCTCTTTGACTTGAAAATTAGAAGTTTCATTCATATCTGCATCAGCTTGACCGACTATGACAAAGTGTCTATGCAGACCATGTGGATCAGGCACAATCTCTTTGTCACCAAGCTTTGAAGAGGAGTGTTTATTCTTCTTTTTCTTTTTCCTTTTGACTTTGCTAGCATTGGCATTGAATGAGATTCCCGGTTTCTCACCTACTATTGTAGCTAGCAAGTCGGCTTTATTTTGCATGTTCTACTTAGAATTCCTGTCAACAAAAACACTAGTAGACTTGCACGAGGCATTAGTAATAGGTGTATCATTTAACTGGTTATCACAAGTATAAACAAGCTGTGGTATGGCAGCACTTGGTATGTTTTCCTTAATGATACCTGGGACCGAGTCATGATTTTGATTTAAGGGAGGTGCAGGATTAATTGAGCTGTTAAACATTCTACTAAAGTAATTCTTGGCGTATCTCAACCTATCAATCTCAATCTTGACTTGGTTGTAATCATTGCTAGCATTGATCAATGCTTGTTTAGCATCAGTCAATGCCTGTTCTAGATTAGTAACTCGATTTTTCAAAAATCTTTCATTTTCAAAACATTTCTGATTCATCTCCTCTAGTGACTTGATTTGAGTTATTTAGCTATCTTCCTTTCAGTTATTAGCATTCACTATATCAGCTAAAACTTGATTATGTTGTTTATAACTCTTAGCAAGTTCAAGACATTCATTGGTGCAAGCTTGAATTTTCACATGAGGTGGTAATTCAGGAACTTAAGCTATTCGATCAAAAACATATCTAGCAATGATTACATAAGGATCATTCATGGTCCAATCGATGATTTCCCCAACCTTAATCAACTCATGGCCAATATTCTGATCATTAGAATCAGAATTGAGTGATTTAGGCTTAGCAACACTTGAACAATCCATGAAAATTGAGTAAACTTGAAATTTTAGCAAATTAGATGAAAATGGATTTTGATTGTATTAAAAGCTTTAGAATGTATCTAGAATCAATTCACAAACCTAAAATACACTCAAACAATGCACAAATTCAGTCAAATAAGCAAAACATAAGAAACTAGAAAATCACAGCCTTGTTCTTCAAGTTGAAGATTTGATGAAAATCAAAGTTGTTCAATTTGATGAAACGAACGCACCAATAGATTAGGAATGTGGTCGAGAGCGATAGTTAAAACTACACCAACATCCAAATCCAAGTCTAACACCTCCAATTCGATCAAAAAAGTGAGTTTAAGAAAAGTTACAAAAATTCACTAAATTTGCCCTCACGGATTCAACGCGTTGGCGCTAGGGAGAACATGCCACAGGCGGCGGTGGTGAGAGGCATGCCATAGGAGGCGGTGGTGAGAGGCATGCCACGGGCGGTGACGATGATAAAACTTGATCGACCTGAATAACCGGGATCGCAACTGGAATCATCCCCACGACGGTCTCCACACCGACGGATGGAGGTGACAGCGACACGGTGGTGGTGTTGGCCGGTGGGTATAACGCAAGCCTTGCTTATGTGACCAAGTCTATGGTGCCATAACGAGGATTTGTTACTATCAGCTTTGCTTCTTTTAGAAACATGATAGAGCTGATCCTTTGTTTGAACTTCTATCTCATATATGCCATGTCGAGGTTTAGCCTCGAAATAAAAGATATCATTAAGATAAGTATTAATTGAATTACCATTGAATTTATACCGAAAACTTTGTTCAAACAATGAAGAGACAGATATAATGTTTTTGGATAAACCAGGTACATATAAACAGTTAACTAATGTAACTACAAGGCTAGTCTGGCATGAAAAAAAAATATGTGCCGGTAGCAAGTACTGGGACTCTTTTTCCCATCACCAATGATGAGGTCCATGACGCCTTGATCTGTCTTCTTGCACTTCTCAGGTTCCTGCAAAACATTAACGATATGGTAACTGTTAGAGCATATTCCTATGCTACGTTATGTCTCGTGTATTGTATCTATGTAATGAGCATGAGAGTGAGTCTTGCTGGCAGCGTACCAGGCTCCATACCAGTTGGTACGGACCAACGTACCAGATGGTATGCTGGGTGGTACGCTAGCCAGAGTAAGTCACCTATAAATAGGTAGCTTGTGTAGAGAGCATAAGAACTTCTGGTCATTCATCTTATTTTCTGTGTGTTACTGTGTGTATGCTCTCAAGCTTTATCAATACAAATCTCATTTGTATTTACATTTGATCTCATCTCTATCTCGTTATCACTTGATTAGCAAACGATCCATCGCTCCATGACTTTACAAGTGGTATCAGAGCTATTTGGGTTCCATTTGCTGATCGAATTCTGTGATTTTCGAGTGTTTCTAGAGAGAGAAAGTGGGTTTTGATCATTTTTCATCAAATTTTCTCAAATTTCACGTGTTCTTGATGTCAAAATTGATTGCAAACCGTTTCTAGTGTGTTTTCGTTGCTCATTGCTGCAATTCATAGTCAAATTCATCGAAATTACGAAAAATCATTCGATCATGAGCTGGTACGCAGGATGAACTAGTGGTACGCCGTTGGTACGCAGCATGGTACGTAAGGCAATCTTCATCGCCTGATTGGTACGCTGATTTTGGTCCGAAAGACAATCTTCAAGTTTTGTCCGCCGACGGTTACCACGTACCATTTGGCACGGTGGTGTTCAGTTGGTATGCTCAGTGATTTGGTCTGCATACTGGTATGTTTATAATTCGGTACGCAAGTTGACAGTTTGGTCCGCTGAGAGTTGTTTTGGTACGTTGACAGGAAGGTTTTCAATAACATGTCTTCAAAATGAGTGATTATCAAGCGTTTGCTGCAATACAAAACACCAAGCAAACTCTTATTAACTATGATAATGAAATAGGAACAAGTTAGAAAGTTCCTAAGTTGCTTAAATTGGAAGATTATCATAGCTGGGTCAAACGATTTGAAGCATATGTGGGAACAAATGATGTCGATTTTTGGATATCTTACAATAATCAATATCAATATCCTATGGGTTTAGATGGAAGTCCAATTTTGCAACAAAGTCTCACTGGTGAACAAAAGAAGGCATATCAAGCTGAACAAAAAGCTTACGGAACTTTGACAATAACGTTACCCAAAGATTTATTACATCAATTTTCTGCGTACACGTCTTCAAAGGAATTGTGGGATTCCTTTCAGAAACGATGTGAGGGTAATGATAAATTCAAGAAAAGTAAGCAAAAGGTGTTGAAGAAAGAATTCGATAATTTCAAGCATTATCCAAATGAAGATATTTCAAAGCTTATTACTAGGTTTTCACATTTACTCAGTGAAATGTCATTAGTAAGCATCAAAAAGGAAGAAGCTAATTTGAAAGAGAAGTTACTTGAAGCATTACCTGAAAAGTGGGAAAATTATGTAATGATGATTACACATGAAAAAGAATTTTCAGGAATGTCGTTCAACAGTATGATAGAGCATATACAAGCTAGAGATATGGAAATGAGTGTAAATAAATCCATGCCTTCTCAAGTACAGAATCCAGCGGCATATCATGGTGAAAATGAGTCGACCATGAATACTAAAAAGTCAAATATTTTCAGTGAAGGTCCTACTACTGCTTTTCTTGCTGGAAAATCTGAGAATTATGGTTATTCTCCGGGTTGTACATTTACAAGTCCAAATCAATCACCAAAGCCTACATTGTCTAATAATGCATCTGATTATTTAGCTTCATTGCTATATGCATTTATTTCATCATCTAGTGGTTAAATATTTGGGAATATTGGAGAAACTGATCTATTTACAAATGACTTAGGTAAGTTGGATGATGATCATCTAAATGAGTTAGATTTACATTGCAATTTGCTATGACTGTTGAAAGAGGTAAGAGATTCATAAAGAAGCATGGTAAACAATCTTTTCATCCAGGAGGAAAAATTGGATTGAATAATTCCAAAGTTAAATGTTTCAAATGAACCAAGATTGGTCATTTTGCTTGTGAATGTCAACATTCAAAAGCATCTGCATCCTCGTCTTCAACAAACAATTCAAATTCACAAGCTTTGATTTCACAAAAAGTTGAAGGATATGACTGGGAAAAAGATATTGTAATTATGGACAAAAGACATAATCAGAGGGCATTAACTGCAGTTTGCAATTCAGATAGTTTTACTTCTAAGTCTGATCATGTTACGGATTCTGTTTACAAAACATCACCTGCTATGGTCTATAATGTTGATCTAAAACAGTTGTTAAATTGTATCCTAATGAGTCTGCATTTCTTGCCGAGATTATACGGGAAAAAGTGATTAACTCGGATTCGGACACAAGTTCAAGTGAAACAGTTGAGGGAGAGGTTTCTGGAATCATTACACATGAGCAAATGGTAAAGTGTTTTCCATGTCCAAATTGTGATGCTGCAAACAGCAAAATTGAAGCTTTATTGAAAAGTCAAGAATTGATAATTGAAGAACTTAAAGATGTGAAAGCTGTTTTAGAATGTTCACAACAACGAAATGTTGAATTAGAAAAAGTTAATGATGAGTTGGTCAAAGAAAAGAATGAGTTGGCTGAAGAGTGTGAAAAAGAAAAAGCTGAACATCTGGATGCGGTTCAAGATTTTGAAAATCTATTTGCAAAGAAAGCGAAAAGGTAATGATAAGGGTATAAAAATGTATTATTTAATTGTGTTTGCGAGTGGAAGAGAGAGAAAAAGTAATGATAAAAGTATAAATTATAGGGATGGGGATGGGGTTTCTACTGTGAATGCTCTTATGTGATACAAAAAGGCAACAAAAGTTTGAATACAATGAATTATCAGGTTAATTTATTGGTACTCAGAAAGAATTGTTGGATGCTCAAGTCAAGATATCTGAGTTGAAAATTGAGATTCTTGCTCTTCAAAAGCAAGTGAAGAATTCAGCTCTGTCTCCTACTTTACTGAGTTACATTTACAAACAGGAGAAGAGTGAAGAAAGTATGAAAGAAGAAGAGTTGCATTCTGTTCCAGATCCGGTGGTTATATTAAATCCTCCATCTGTGTCACTCGATCCAAGAGCTGAATTGCAAGATTATTCTAAATTTGCAACTCCAGCAAAGAAGAAAAACAACAAGTCTAAGAAACAAGAGAAGAAGTTGGGTGAAGCTCCAAAGTTTACATCAACTTCAAAACTTTTGGAAGATGAAAAGATTTGAGAGATAATTGCTTCTGGTTCTTCCGCTGTCAATGAAAAAAGAGAAGGCTTTGATTAAGAATAACAACTTAAAAGATATTAAAGCAAAATTCACTAGCGAAGCTAAAAGCAGAGAAGCTTCGTGATCTTCTTCAAATTCTTCCAAAATTCAGGGTTACAAGCATAAAGGAGTTGGTTATGAAGTTCAAGAGGAATCAATTCATCAAAGCTCACAAAATATGAAAGCTTCAAAGAATACTCCAAAACTAAAGATACGTATATGTTTAAATCAAAGAATGCTGATTATTATTCTGGAGGGCATTCTTATAGTTCTGGTTATTCTCCACGAAGTCCACCTCCAAGGTATGAGTGTTCAGATGATTTCTTTGATTCATTTGGTCCTGAAAATTCTTTTGGTTATCCTGATATGTTTAGTCAACAGAGAAACAAACAACCAAAGAATTTTTCTGATAAAAATCAATTTATGAATCAAATCTGGGTAGCAGTTCCCTTAATGTTTTCCAAAGAAAATGTTACGCATGTCGTAAACCAGGGCATCTTGTTGCTCAGTGTCCTACGAATGTGAGCACTCACTCCTATGTGAACAAAACTGCTAAATTTGTGAATGCAAAGGGTCAAATTTTTTATGCACCACAACCATTCATGTTCAAATAGACTAGTAAGCAGTCTTGGGCAAAGACGCAAGTTGATAACTTTGTGGATTCATTAAAAAGTTTTCCTTCGTTAATGATCTGGAAACCCCGAGTTGTTTCTAAGATTGTCAAAGACCATGTTGAAGACACCAGGCGACCCGAGGCTGTTGACTCGGGCCGATCCCAAACCGGCTAATGTTTTATCTGGTGTCAGCAGGTTTCTTCAAGAAGACCTATCATGCGTGTGTCGCTGGTAGTGAAGAACTTGCATAATTTAGTATTTCAACGTTTTATCATTCACCAACAGTTTTTCAAAAGATATTTTTTATAAACAATATGTTTTCAAAATCTAAAACTGAAATGTGTCAATGTTTGGTCGATCAATTTTCTTTCTTTTTCGTATTATTACTCGTGGTGGTTGTACATATGTTTAGGGAGAGAAAATTGACAAAAGCCAAAAATAGTGTCTTGTTTTTGTTAAAATGAAAATTCAAAAATAGAGTTTTTCATTTTAGGGGGAGAAAAAGGCAATGCAAAAGATAAAAAAAATGAAAAAGATCAAAATTGGGGAATTGATAATTGGGAAATGATGGTACATTGGCTGACGTTTCTGACTCATGGATAAACTAGATGGAAAAGCCATAACACCATTGATCGATGTGTAAGGTAGGCTCGGCAAGTCAGAAAGTATACAAATGTGATATACACTAAATCTGATGCTTGATCTAGTGGACAACATCTTGATGCGTATCTCAAGATATTAAGAAAACGATATGTGGGAAAAGAAAAATGGGAAGTCACTGTGTATACATGTGTTCATTTTGCAAAGATTTAAACTTGTTTGATTTTCTTTATTTTGTCAAACGATCGGACTTTCTCTGCGTGTCCACAAGACCGACCTGATTGTTGTTCGTTTGACGTTCTGCTTTATTTTCTTGGTGTTTCGTATAACTCATCGGACTTTCTCTGCATGTACGGGAGTACCGACCTGATTGTTGTTGAGTTATACAATTTCAACTTATTTTATTTTCTTATTTTGTTAAATCCGAGGCCTTATCTGCGTATCGAAAGATCGGCCTTAAGGTAGACGATTTAACGTTCTTATTTCTTTTTGCATGGAACACAGTTGACAATTTCATGAATAAAAAATAAATAATCGCTATGTGTTAAATCACAAGTGAATTCACAAAGTGTGATAAGCTAATACATATCTGAGTATGTCTGATAGTGTGGGGTACACTGGTCCTAGCAAATCTAATCAATACAATAACATATCCAGATGTTATGAGTATGATTCTGCCAGAGTTTAAAGTTGGACAAATTATATCTGCAATCAACATGGCTTATGAGCTACAATAATTGAAATTGAAGTGTAGTTCAGCACGTTGTGTCCAATATGATTCCAGATAGCGATCTTTCTCAAATCATAAATAGAGTGTATTTCAGTATTGCATTTATGTTTTCATTTCGGAAAAATCCAAAAAGATTTTAGGTGTGTTTTGATGTAAAGTTTTTACAAGTCAAAAAGATTTTATTTCTTATTTGTTTTCGATTGATCAACAATTGATACAAATACAAAATTTCTCTTTAAAATAAATTGGTAAAGTTTATTTTATAAGAACATGAGAATTCGTTTAGGCGACTTTACTTGGGACCACAAAATGAGCCTCTGGAGCAAGGCCATGTAAACAAACTGAGAACGGGTGTCAATTGTGAGACTCAAGTCACAACTCTCGGTATGAAGCCACCATATACATACAAGTGTATTTTGCGATACGTTTATCCTCATCCGTGCCCACTTTAGTAATACACACCCGTAGCGTGGTGTTGAAATACTCCCACACTACGAACATATACGTCTAAGCGATAGTAATCCTAAACGGTCGATGTGACGGACACAGTGTTGGAATACTCCAATGTCCTTACCTCAAAAGGTACCCTCGGCACCAAGTGCGGTGTTGAAATACTCCAACACTGATGCTCTGGTAAATACGTTCCAAGTTCGACTTGAGATAGGATGGCATGAACTATCGGTTTTAATAATTACCAGATAGGGATATTAACCGCTTTTAATATTTAATTATTGTCAGACACGAACGATAAACCCTATCACCACTCGGGAATCATAATTTGATTTAACCTAATTGAAATTACTAAGTTGCCGCGAATGGCACATTGTGTGTTAAACGACTTTTGGTTTTGATCTCGCTTGAGCCATATCAGGGAGATCATTAGGGACTAATATAAATAAAATTAAATGAAAATAAATGGTGAACAACCAAGGAGGCAATTCAGTGCGTTCTTGGATCCGGTTCACCTCCCACTAGCTTCGACATCCCTTTGGCGTTTGTCCAGTCTTCGAGTCTTGGTTTTTACAAAATTTACCATTACTAAACTAGTAGTAAACTAGCTCTAAACTTTATACAACTTTGAAACCCTAAAACGGGTCCACCAAAACCAAAAATGGAAAAACAAATGGGCCAAAAGCATAGGCCAACCAGAGAAAACAACCATGCCACGTTACATACAATTATGCAATTAAAATAGGGGTCGGTCGTAACACACAATATAATATATTTAGAAGAATTAAAATTAAACAAGTAAAATTAATTCTAATTCGCAACTTGGATATTAATCGAAATTGCGAACCACCGGTTACTAAAAAACCGGTTCTGGTTTGCGCGCGATGACAATGGCTCTGATACCACTGTTGGGTTTTACAGTGGGTATCTGGGTTACCGATTTTAATTTTGATTAAACCGATTATATTTATTTAAATTAATTCATAATTAATATAGTAGCGGAAACGTTTTTAAAACACCGCGAATACAAACAGTAAATAGGATCAGTCACCAATCGTAACAAACACAAATAATTTATTTTATTCAAAATAAATAAATAAAATAAATATCTAAACGAGTTATATATACCTTGGCGAGATATGAGCAACCGCTCGAGACACCCGGATTAAACAGGCTGGCGCTAGGGTGAACAGATACGTCTGACTCGAATCGGCGTGTAAGATCATCAACAGACGCAGCGACCATAGGTGGCGGCGACGGTAACGACGGCGGTGGTGGCAGGCATGCCACGGGCGGTGGCGACGAAAAAACTTGATCTGCCTGAACAACCGGGATTGCAACTGGAATCGTCCCCATAACGATCTCGTCACCAACGGAGGGCGGTGACGGCGAAACGGTGGTGGTGGTGGCTGGCGGGTATAACGCCGCGGGCCACGACGAGGGGACGGAGCGCGGTGGCCTCGGTTGCGCCGACAACGCGAGGACCACCGGCCGACAATCAACCAGCGACGGATAACGAGCCGCGTCAGCGGCAGCTCTAGCCACGGCTTCGGCTGCGGCTCGGTTGGCGACGGCGGCTCGGGCTCATTCAGCTTCTTTCTCCAATCTCGAACACACGCTGGCTAAACGGGGATCCATCGAAAGAGGCGATGATCGGTGGTGGCGGTGGAGGTGGATCGGCGGCGGCTCAAAGGGGGAAGCCGGCTCGTGATTGACGCAAGAGGGAGAGAGAGAGAGAGAGAGAGAGAGAGAGAGAGAGAGAGAGAGAGAGAGATAATTAGGGTTGAGATTTTTTAGTCACTTGTTCTTCAATTCTCTCCATCCCTATTTTATTCATAAAATCACGGACCGGGACATACGTGGACTGGGCCCGGTCGTGATCCTATCCACATCACCATTCCGATCAGTCTATTCGTCCGGTAACAACTGATTGGTCCGTTTAATTAAATTTCGAGCGTTTTAGAGCGAAATTGTTTTTGTCGTTCAATTAAATAAATAAGCAAATATTTATTTAATTAATAAAATCGTTCGCTTAATACTAATTAACCGGTAATTAGAGTTTAAGTTTGTTGACCCGGGTGTAACTCTTACGGGTCAATATCGGGTCGGGTACGTGAATTTATCGGGTCATGACATCATATTTCAACAGTAACATACAGTAAATTTATAACACATTAACACGTACCTAAGCACAGTAACAAGAAACTCAACAAGACATGGTTCATGTACACCCCAAAACATTTAAATAAAAGTTGGGGAAAAGCTATAAACTCACAGATTAACAAGCAGCGGATCAAGGAAGCGTCATAGGGCCCGAGAATCTAAACGTCCAAGTGTATCACAATGACAAGTCTATTATAATGATATATACATAACTATATCGAAACCTATCCGCAAAGATAAATGCTCAAGCAATTGGTAGCAACAATCCACAAACAAACGGGTGGTTTAACAACACTCCCGGGAACATACTGAGCGGACAACAAACACCCAATGAGATCAAAGAGCCCTAACCGGGAAGTACAATATCATTACTGGAAACCATTATGGCTATACTCGTAAAAATAATCAAACCTGGTCGCTCGATATTTCCCAAGACACAAAAGAAACAAAATTACTAAATCTGGTCAAAGAGTCGATGCGCACCGCAAAGGGGTACTGACCAAGCGATGCACCCCGCATCGACTACTTTGTCTTTTAGTGACTTTTTGCCATTTTTCAGTTTTGACCCGTTTCGATAATGGGGTATTGTTGCAAACATTTCCAGTAGTGAGTGAACAAATTTCCAGACCCTCAGGTTGTATCTGTTGGATACTATGTGTCCTGACCCGACACTGATCGTAACCGACCCGGTTTCGACTCGGAAGAGTTACATAGGATTCAACGAACTAATAATTAATTAATCGTTAATTAATTAATTCAAACGTTTTGTTTAAATAAATAATAGTTATTTATTTAATTAGAAGTAACGAAACAATATTTATCGTAAAATGTTTACGATATAAGTGGCGTGGATTTATCTAGTCGTTACCGGTTAACGGACTAAATAATATTGGGCTCGTTTTAGTGGTCCATGGTTGAGAGCTGGGCTTTGCTTGCCAAAGGGGTCATCGATATGATTAAAAGGAGGGGATTAGGAGACATTAACCTAATCCACGAGTTGGCTCCTCTCCCCCTCTCCCTTTGCCGTCGCCGATCCCACCTCCTCTCCCCTCTCTCTCGTTTTCGGCGCACCACAACTGTGACAACCCGTAAGTTTCCTAAGTCAAATCATATAATAATACGTGTAATTACCTGTTTCTGTGTACATAAATCTGTGTTTTAGTTAACGTAGATAATGTAATGTGCATCTATCCGTTAGTCTTGGTGTAACCCTAATTTAATATCTCGACAATCGACCTTAAAATCAAGAACATTATATATATGATCGGTGGAACTTTAATAATAAGAAACATTTCACAACAATATATGTATTCTAATATAAAAAGAGTTTTATATTATCTCGTCACCTTTGTAGTATTTTGCATACGTTCAAAGTTCGTGTCACCATTTGACGTAAAATAATCATTTAACGATAACGTTTATCCATTTATTTATTGACTACGTCAAATAATAAATCATTTTAACGTTTAGTATTTTCATAGCGAAAAACCATTAGGTTTTCACATAAATATTTAACGTCAACGTTTTTCACCATTTAACACCGTTTGACCTTTAAACAAGACTTGTATCATTTCTTTTCTTTAACCATGATTCATCATCCTCCATGCATGTTCATTCCCATGCATGATTAAATCCAATTGTCACCTTTGGTCATGTTATCTTTCGTGATCAAAACCCGACACTCGACAATTAGTAGCTATCATTAGTAGTAATCCACCACCTTTATCTTAACCTAATACTAATCTCCTACTAATTAAACCATGCACTATTCACGTGTACCTTACTAGAACATCATCATATCTTTAGCCACCCTACACCCTTACATCTTACAACCTACATGTACCCTAAAGATTCTAGTTGACCTCCTCCTCTCCTCTCCTTGCACCATGGAATCGGCCCCCCTCCCCTTGGCTCCTCCTTCGGCCGAAACCACCAAACCACCACCACCCTTCAAACCTTTTTCTTTCCCTTCTTTTGTGTACCACATATATATATATGTTTCTTTAAGTAGAAACCCTAGAATATCCATATTTGCTCCCACCACAAAATAAACACACACATAACTCTCTCCCTCTCCTCTAACCGTCGGCCCTCTCTCTCTACTCTCTCTCTAGCTTTCTTCACCAAAACACAACATTTCTTGAAGATTAAAGCTACAAGGAGCAACAAGGAAGCAAGATCTACCATCCTTCATCATCCTCCACGTTTTTCTCAAGTTAGTAGATGATGTTTTCTTGATTTTTCTCTAGTTGATCATGTTAACTAGTTACATTTACCATCTAACACTCCATACACAAGTCTTGGTTAAAAATGGTGACATTAAACTTGCATTTTCTTCTATGTTTCTAGTAACCTAAAACATTGTTTAAGTTCATGTTAGATCTAGTACATCATGTGTTTTTACTAATGATTTCATGTATTTTGAACCCCTCGTATGTCACATTATATAGATCTATAGAAAAACATGTGTTGATATGCTAGTATGTGTATGATATGCCTTGGTTTCATGAATAAACCACTAGATCCGAAATTTATGACTCTTGGAACCCTAGGTCCGAAATTTTTAACATGTTAGAAGGTTGTGGATAGCACCATACGACTTATTGATTTGTTTGGACGGCTAAATCTATAAAAATAACCCATTAAAAAGTCCCGGAAACTATAGTTAAATTAGAGCCATTTTAGGTCAGAAACTTTGACCCCTCCTAAAGTGATTTTAAAATGTGTCTTTAGCCTTAAAAACCGTAGTAAAAGATCCCTTTTGAAAATAGCTAAATTTGGGAAAAAACGGGACCAAAAACGGACACTTTACGGGCCCGGAAAACCCATTTTTGTAAAGATATGTAAACAAAGGTTACAGCTGATCTTGAACACCTTTAAGGACTTTAGATGACTTACAATAGGTTTACAAAGTGTTTTGGTAGTTTACAAAACCCTAGAACGAGTCACAGGATCAAAACCGGCTAAAATGGACACATACCGGCAAAACCGACAAAACTATAAACTTAGACTTTTGAACTTAAATTTTCTGAATTGATATGATTCTATGATGAAAATAAATGTGTATTTATTTGTTTGATCATTGCCTTAGTCATATTTACAAATAACGTGAAATGCGGCTAGAACCGGCAAAAAGCCCGTTTTGACCTTAAACCGTCATTTCGTCCTATAAATGTCCTTTGAACTCACATGATATTTATTTGAGAAATATAAACTATTTCTAGACTAATTTTTATCATGAAAATAAATAATATTTTATTATCACGCAATAAATATTTATTTTCAATAAATATTTTAATTAGGTCAACGATGTCGTAATATATTAACGGGTTACCATAACGCCAAGACTTGACCGACCAAATTGGAGTGACTTAGATGTCAACCCAATTTCTATATTCTAAGTTGTCTTGTAACATTGTATAGGACTGCTTACTTGCCTACCTTACTGAATTACTTGTATTCAGGTGAGTTTTCACGGCCCCTTTCTTTTACAGTTTTAATACTTGGGGGAGAATTCATTACAAACATAAATCATTGCCTGACAGATAGATTACTTGTTACCCTATTGATTACATGAGCTTTTCTAGTCCAAATCATATTGTATCATGCTTGTTCATGTTATGATGAAACCCCACTATTAGTTGAATCCGATTAATTTACGAACAGAAACGATGACTCGTGGATAGATCTATTGGGTTAACGCCCCTACTCTGATTGGTAGCTCCAATCCTGGCTCCGTTTTAATAGTCAGAAGAGTACATACAGTTATATTTGACCATGCGGTACTGTTGGACATAGTATCATGAGTGGGTAATCAGTTAGTGTAAAACACGTAATCGATCTTGCTAGTGCATTATTACAATCGGATTTGGACAACACAAGGTAAATAATCTTCTTTATATTGATCACAGCTTGTAAACAGAGATTACAGCGAGTATTCAGGTTACACCATGTAAAACACACACTTAAGAAAGCTCAGACCTCACTCACACTCTCTGAATCAAACTGAAACCTATATATAGAGACTGGCCAGCGGACCAACTTACTAGCGTACCAGGTGGTCCGGCGTACCACCTGGTCCGCCACTGATCCGCTGGATCTATAAAATACAAACTTATAAATTACATACTCAAAATATCAAGACCTAGCACTAGACAACACAAAATGCTCTAACAAACTCCCCCTTGTCTTGTGCTAGTCTTCAGAAGCTCTTGACTCTGTCTTCTTCCAATCCCGTCTTCTGTTATTTCCAGCATGAATCCCACCACCAAACCACACATTTATCACCTTCTGAAATTGCATTGCTTGATCAAAACATTCAGGCTTGTAGAGAATCTTGTTAGAATGCAGCTTTTCAATATCATTCTTCGACAAATTTATCAATGACATCAGGTCGTAGATTCTCACAACCTTGTTATCTTCTTTGATCACAATTACAGCTTCTCCAGACACTTCATCATAATACCACCACCTCAAAGTCTTGATGAAATCTTGTTGAAGCCCTTTTAAAGGTATCTTCTTGAGCTGAACTGGCTTCTTATATTTCAGAATCACTAATGGTCTGCCTGTGATAGGATGAATATCTGTTGGATGCTCAGAATAAGTTGGTCTTTGAGGAATCAAAAACCTGAATCTTCCTTGATATTCTTCAATTAACTTCTCTTTAAACACAGCAGCCAAAAGATTTCCTCCAGGATTCAAAAACGGACTTCTAGACAAATCCCTCACGTCACAAAACAGGTAACGTGTTGAACCTTGAAGCATTCTTCAGATATATAATCCCAAACTCCTTTTTGATAGCATAGCATTTGAGTTCCGAATCATACATCCAGCTAATAATCTTTCCAGAAGCTTGTCTTCCTTTTCTGTCAAAAAACCTTTTCTGATCAACAATCTTTGAAGATTTTTCAACTTGAACCGGAAGCTTCTTTGCCCTTTGTTATTTTAACCAAGCTTCAAACAACAGCTTCTTTTCCTCTTCTTCGGACACATCAACAGACTCAGATGTTTCAGGTTGTTCTGATTGTTTCTCTGTTTCAACCTTCTCTTCACTGTCTTTACCAAAGAAATTAAAACCCTCAGAATAGTCGTTATAAGAAAAATTCCCATACATCGTCGGATCATTGGGATATTCTTTAGCCGTCATATCTTCCACTTCCACATGTTCCTCTTCAAACACCACTTCTTCTTCTGAATCATCTTCCTGATATGGATCAGCAACTGGCACCTTATCAACATCGTCCACATTTAAAGCAAATATAGCTGCCAGCTGCTCTTTAGTGAAGGGATTAACCAACTCTCCCTCTTTCATTTCAACCCTAGATACCGGAGTCACATCATATATCTCTTTATCTGCAGACTCCCCCTGAGATGTTGTGGCTGTACCAGCAGTAGCAGATGATGTTCCTGCTACATCAGTACCAGTACCAGCACCACCAGCACCACCTTCTGGATTATCAGGGTCATCATTTAAAAATTTCATAACATCCTCTTCTTCTCTGCAAGTTTCCTCAGGATTCGGCCTTTTCTCCCCCTGAGCAGATAAAGCAGTAAGCATCTGCTTAAGCTGCTCACCCATAGTCAGAGACAATTGCTTCCACTCAGCAATTTCCCGATCTTTTGCTTCATCCTGAGCTTTTAATCTAGCAAGTTCCTTTGTATGAGACTGATCTCTGGCTACTAACTCTTTACACAAATTCCTTAACCCAGAAATCTCTTCAGCTTGCAACTTGTTTGTATGTTCTACTTTTTCAAATCTTGCTTGAAACAAAGCGAGCTTTAAATCAGTAGCAGAAATTGTGGAAGTAGATGAAGAAGTGGAAGCAGAACCAGTAGTAGACGGTCTTTTAATAGTCAACTTTCTGATCGGAGGTTGTTGTGAACTTTGAACATCAGCTTCTTTGGTGGTTGGTTGAAGTGGGATTGAAGACGACGTAGTCACTTTTTGCTTCTTGCTAGGAGGACTTTGCCCAGATTTTCTGGCATCAGCAAGAAAGGAACCAGGCTTCACTCTTTTATATCCAACAGCCATACTCTTCATACGCTTGCCAGGAACAACTGCAGGAGCTTTATCTACGGGCTTTGACTTTGCAACAGGCTCCTCCATCATAGGAGTATAAGATGGATCATCTTCAGTATCTTCAGCCTGTTTGGTTCTAGACTCAAAGAAAGAAGTATCTTGATTCTGAGATTTCAAATAAGCAATGTGAGCCTTAGAACCTCTCTTTACTGGAATTTCTCTAGTATTATGCAAAATGAGTACATATTCACCAGAATCTGAGTCAGTTTCAGACGAACTCCCAATAACATCATCACCCTTAGATCTAGTAGCATCATCATCCGGAACATTCACCCGTTCAGGATCATTTACAGCTTCAGATTTTACTTGCTCTGGATTCTGTTGTTGCTGAACAGGTTCTTGCACAACAGGTTCTTGATTAGCAGGTTGCTCAATTTCATCATCTTCTACAATCTCAGTCGGAAATCCATTATCATCATAATGTAATTCATCATCAGAACTGTCAGAATGTTTAGCAGCACCATTATCTGGAGCTACATAATCAGGATTAGCAAGATGACCAATCAACCGCTTATTCGGTGGAGCAACGGCATTTCCCTTTCGCTTGTAATACACGGGAATCTTTCCAACAGCTACTCTGTTCATGTGCTTCATATCTATAATAGCAGCAGCATTCTTTGGAAGATTCGGATGCATATCATTCAAAATCATCTGTATAAATCTTGGATACATGATGCTTCTCACTTGTTTCACCAATATATTTTCCCTCATGTAGTTAAAGATCCAACCAGAAAAATTGAATTCTCTGTTTAGCACCAATGCACAAAAGAAAGATAGCACCCTCAAATCAAACTCTTCCTGACCTCTTGTTCTATTTCCAAAACACTTAATGATAACGTGCATCAAGTATTTATAAGGAGGACTCAGATTTGCTTTAAGGTACCATGGAACATACAATTGTCCATCATACTTAATTCTTTTTAATAAAGCTACCAAATCTTCTTCAGGAAATTCAGTTGGATAAGTAGCTTGATCATTTAACCGTAAAACTCTTCGCACATCAGCTTCAGAAATAACCACATCAGTTTCTAATATCTTTGCACGAATTACTGACGGCGTCACCGAGCAACCCACTTGCGCTGAATTCCAGAACATTACCAACAAATCTTTATAAGGTGGACATTCATGAGTAGCCGCAAAAAATATTCTTGATCGTCTGACGAACTCAAAAATGTTAAGAAAATGCAGCCTCCACTTTTCTGCAGCTTCAAGGAAAGCACAAACATTGTGTTCTCCAATCGATTTAAAATCTGCCATTTCTGTTCATATCATCAAAACAAACCATCATTAAAATCAGTCAATATAATCAAAATTCTCAATGAAGATCTCTGATGTTAAGTAAATCACTCAAACAAATAACTTTTGAAAAATTTTATGAGCGGATCAAACCACGGATCAAATTTGTGCATCCGGATCATCTGGTCCGGCGGACCAGTTGCGGATCATATTATTCTGCGAATCACTTGATCCGGCGGATCACTTGATCCGGCGGATCAAATTCGTTGACTGCGGATCAGTTTGGTCAACCGGATCATCTCCGGATCAGTTTGAATGTGGTCCGGCGGATCAGTTGATCCGGCGGACGATCAGTTTATCGAACAGTCAATTTGAATTTTATACAACTTTGAAGTGTTTGTTTTGGAATCAAAGAACAAGAGTTCATTCTAGAGTGTATTGCGACTCTAACAATGTGTTTTATACACATAAACTAAAACCGATTAAACAAACATCAAGTCAATTTTTCTCAAAAACCAAAACTTTAAATCTCAATTTTAACCCTAATCAGACAACCATTGCAGAAATCAAGACCATCAACCTGTGCGTAATCAGTCAACCTACCTGTAGCAACAAAAATTTCGAGCAGAGCTTCGTTAACGACTGAGAAATCAATAAAATACGGATGTGAGAGGTTTCGGGGGTTTTCTGTGTTGAGAGTAGGTGATCCGCGAGTTATGAACTCTCGCGGATCAGATTTTCTATTTATACACAGTTTGATCCGCCGGCGGATCAGCTGGTCCGCCGGATCAGAAAATGACCACATTGCCCCTTATCATCAAATTTTTCATTTTTCATCAAAAACGTTCAATTTCTTCAATCTCAAATCCTTTATGAACTGATTTTTGCATCGATTGTGGTTCATCAAACAACAGATTGTCGATTCTGAAATTCAGTTGATCTAAAACAAAGCAGAATGAAAATCTTTTTGATTTTTGACAAAATTATATCAAAACACACTAAAATCTTTTTTTTTTATTTTTTCAAACTTATGCTAAAACACACCTAAAATCTTTTTGATTTTTCTAAAATAAGCAGAAATAGCAAATCAACAGAAATCAAGAAATCAAAAAACAATAACAATAATTTATATTTTTGTGAGAAAGATCGCAACATGAGATCATATCAGTGAGATGCACTTAACACACTTCAATTTCAACCTAATCAGCATGCAAATCAAGTTGTCCACGAATACAACACATAATGTTTATTTTAGCCAATTCAAATCAATTTTTACAGTTTTCTGATATGCATTAGGTATGTTTATCAAGTACAGAAATCATGGCACCCACAAACTCAAGTAACTGATAATCTGATTTATTCTATTTTTTTATTTTTCACTGATTCATCACAGAATCTATTTACAGAGACAATCGGTTCATAGTGTTTCATGCAAAAAGAAAGCAGAACCCTAAACAAACAACAATCAGGTCGGCTGGTAGGCACGCAGAGAAAGTCCGATTGTTTAGGAAAATAAGAAATAGAAAATAAAGCAGAAAGCGTATAATCTAACAACAATCAGGTCGATCTTTCGATACGCAGAGAAAGTCCGATGGATTATACTAAACACCAAGAAAATAAAGCAGAACGTCAAACGAACAACAATCAGGTCGATCTTTCGATACGCAGAGAAAGTCCGATCGTTTGACAAAATAAAGATGATAAACAAGTTTAAATCTTTGCAAAATAAAGCATGCATACACTAAGACCATCTCTTATTCTCTTTTTGAATTTTTCATATAAGCTCAGCATTAAACAAAAACAAGAATCATGGTTCGCCACAGATTTCAGACATGCATTATCTTTATATCATACTAACATGTATCAGATATGAATGGCACATTCAATGAAACAAGCGAGTATCTACAGCCTTTCAATCTAGTCTATCCATGGTCAGTAACATTCACTGATGTACTATCATTTCTCACGAGGTTGGATCACATTTCTCAAATTTTTGGAATTTTCCAATTTTTTTATGCTTTTGCATTTTTCAAATTTTTTTTATGCTTTTTCATTTTTGGAACACAAAACAACACACTATTTTTGTATTTTTCATATTTCTCCCCCTAAAAAGCAGAAAACAATAACAAAAAAAAAATATTAAAACGAAAAGCAAAAACGATCAACTGAACCAAATCATGTGACATTTAACTTAGTAATCCCATTGATTTTCAACAAAAATTGGAACCGAGTTTTATCAAAAGCTTTTGTAAACAAATCAGCTCGCTGAAAATCCGTGTGAATTTTCTGCAAATCAATTAGTTTCTTTTCAAAGCAATCACGGATAAAGTGATATCGAATCTCAATGTGCTTAGTTTTAGAATGCTGAACCGGGTTTTTAGTGATGGATATGGCAGCCGAGTTATCAATAAAAATCAGAGTAGTAAAAAAATTCAAACCATAGTCGCGTAACTGCTGTTGTATCCACAAGACTTGTGAACAGCAACTAGAAGCAGCCACATATTCCGCCTCTGCTGTAGACGTTGCAACCGAAGTTTGCTTTTTGCATTGCCACGACACCAGTCGTTCTCCCAAAAACTGACATCCTGCAGTTGTAGATTTGAAATTGATTTTACAGCCACCATAGTCGGAGTCAGAATACGCTGATAACTCAAACTTATTATCATTAGGATACCAGATTCCCAGATCCGGATTACCCTTCAAATAAGCAAAAATCCTCTTTACTGCCATCAGATGAGAAGCCTTTGGAGCTGCCTGATACCTAGCACACAAGCACACAGCAAACATTATATCAGGACGAGATGCAGTTAAGTGTACTGCTTATCACAAATTTGAGATACGCTTAACAAGTTGTGCTGCAGCTCCTGCACAAATTGGACTTTTTTCAAAAGTAATCTTCTCGTTACCCAACTTTCCTTCACCGGTTATCTTCCCACCTTTATTGCCAGCAAAAGTAACATTTCCTCCTTGAATTGGTTTGACTTCAGACAGCAAGGAAATATTACCCGTCATGTGCCTAGATGCTCCACTATCAACGACCCAAAAGTTGATAACAGCTGGCTTTCGAGCACCCTGCACATAGTAGCAAGCAATTAGTGAGTATCTGGACCCAAGCATTCAGCTTTGGGTCGACCGGTATCTTCCGAAAAATCCTCAGTGGCTTTTGAAGTCATTTTAGGCAGCCACTTTTGCCTGACAGATGGAATGGATGAATCAGCAGTAGTATCTGAAGTAGAATTATTACCAAAAACTTTGTAAGATTTATTGAAAAAAATTTTCCTTTTAAAATGTTGTTTGGTAACGATCTTTTCATCATCCATCTTGGGCTTTGCATCAGATTTTGAATCTGAATATGATTCCGTATGAGCTGAAGCCCTCTTTCTAGCTAAAACAGGACACCGACTACAAATATGTCCTATTTCAAAACAACAATAACACCTTCTGAGATCAACAAAACCCTTAGAAACACCATCCTCAAATTTATTAGGAATGTTATCATTGTAAGTTGATCGAACACCTTGTTTAGAAACATTGGTTTTAAACCTTCGTCCTTTGGAGGTTG